>OZ024742.1:27320987-27323487 GCA_964016885.1 Eledone cirrhosa
CAATATTTTATGATTTCCTCTCTCATTTCAAGTTAGTAACCTCTTTCCATTACCATTCAAAATCTATACAACTTCATACTTTCTGCTAATTTCTCTTTCCAAGTTGAAACAACACGTAAAATGAAACTAAATTATACTTTGCATTTTACATTGTTCATGTTAATGGTGATACTGTCCGTTTTACTCTCTCATATCATCTGCTAACCTCTATCTACAACCCACACATTTTGCTACTTTCTCTTTCATACTAAATTTGGTTTATTCACCGTTAGCAGCTACGCGCATCTTTTAAAAATGTGAGTTACAATGTTTTTCAATCGTTCTAACTTTTAGTTGCTTCAAACTTAATGATTTATTTACAAACACATACAAACACACACTGACATAAATTGATAAAAAAAAATTTAAAGCAATTAAAAAACGTGCGGGATTTATAACCACAAATACACACTTAATTAAAAATTAAACTAATAATTTCAGACAATTCTTTTCTTTAAATCGTAAAATTAAACGACATAATTATTTTCATTTTCGGCTGTTAATATTCATGGGGATACTAAACAACTCCTGATCCAGAGGACGTCATCAACTATCCAATAGAGGTACTCAATTCCTTTGAGCCCCCGGACTACCACCACACATTCTCAAACTTAAAGTTGGTGCCCCTATAATGCTCATTAGAAATTTGGTTCCCCCGAAACAATGCAATGGCACACGTTTGATCGTTAAGTCCTTATCTCCCAATCTGATTGAGGCCACTATTATCACAGGGTGCGGTCGAGGCAACGTTGTTTCAACTCATACACTTTACAGACTAAACAACAAAAACGTTAGCCACATTAACGTACAATTTCGTTTATTCTAAATGTGAGTCTTCAAACTGATTTATTTATTTGCAAACACATACAAACACACACTCACATCAAATGAATAATTAAACTTTAAATCAATTTAACCACGTGCCGGATTTCTAACCACACATACACACTTCATTAACAAATAAAAATTCTAATTTGCGACAATTATTTTCTTTCAATCGTAAAATCAAACGACATAATTATTTTCATTTTCGGTTGTTAATCTTCATGGGGATAATACTAACCTTCCATTTCACATCATGTGAGTTAACAAATAATTTTTTAAAACACTATTCGCAGACTTCCTTAAACAACAAGATCAATTGCGTAACCGGTATTCATTATGTTGCCGGTAAAGCTATGAAGCAGGTAAAAGGCTATGTAGTCAGTACGATGTTATATAGCATAAAAAGTTTATATAACCGGTAAATGTTATGTCGCCGTTAGCATGTGTGTCTGTGTGTGTGTGTATTACCATCAATACACACGTGTGTGTGTGCGTGTTTCAATGTAGTTTTCGTTAACAATGACGAGAGTACAATCGCGCCAGAAACAATTGAATTTCTCATTCTTAACTGCTAGGAACGTTCACAGGTTCATTAAGTACATTCAGTAAGGAATAAAAAAAAGTACGGATTGAACCAAAAACCACGACATATACAGGCACCAACAAACGTTTTCTTTGTCCTGTCAAAAAGTGGTTGATCCTATCCCATTCACCTACGACCTCAGTTAGGTCAGGCGAAAGTAAAATAGACAGGGGATCACCTATGTAGGTACAAACCCGGCAGCGGTATGTCTATTTTTCTAGCTTATATATATATATATATATATATATATATATATATATATATATATATATATATAAACCTTAATTTTATTATATATATATATATATATATATATATATATATATATATATATATATATATATATATATATATATAAACCGTGAATAAAAATATAACATAAATTCATTTAACACAACTGAAACTGGATTTTAGTCTTCAAATTTATTATTATTACTATATATCTATATTTATATATATATATATATATATATATATATATATATATATATATATATATATATTATATATATATATATATATTCGTATACAGATATTTTTGCATACACAGTAACAACATATAAACAAACGCATTTATTTGACGAGGCTCGATAAGCATAAATATATATCAAATATATAAGAACCCTAGAGCAAATCCCGAGCAACGCCGGGCCATTCTGCTAGTATATATATATATATATATATAAACTCTATTCAGCGTAGTATAATTCAGACAGATTACAGTAAGTTATTCTCCATCACAGAAACATCTCTTCGTGCGGTTTTAGGGACGAGAGGGTCTGTATAATGTTTTATCAATATATCCTCCTCTTCTAAAGAATACTCCCCTGAAGAGAATTAGAGATTCTTCTAATTTATGTTATTCCAATTATTTAAAATGCCTTGTGTTCTTTCTTCTGTGTTCGAATCCATGATGGTGAGGGGTGGGGGGTTGTCTATAAGAGCCCGATTAACTTATTTTAGTAAGCCTGACTTATACTTCTCTAAACAGAGTTTTCGGCGGTTGCGTTTATTATGTAAAATTGCTTCTGTGAGTGATATGTTATCCATTCA
>OZ024742.1:27328487-27403487 GCA_964016885.1 Eledone cirrhosa
GGAGCAATGTCAACAGAGTGCAATTTTTGTAAAGGGAAGAAATTCGAAAGAGAAAGCACCACTATGTGTTGTGGTGGAGGAACGGTTGTTTTACCGACATTTGGTGCACCTCCAGATTCTTTGAAGTCATTGCATTTGGGAAACACATCAAGTAGCATGCACTTCTTGAAAAACATTGGGAATTATCATTCTGCTTTCCAAATCACCTCCTTTGGTAGCAATATTATAAGAGAAGGGAACATGAAGCCAACTTTGAAAGTTCAAGGTCAAGTACACCAACGTATTGGGTCTTAGTTGTCAACTGAATGCAAAAAACTCAGTTTTTACAGCTATATTTTGTGGCAAATTACGAGGAGCAGGGTTTGCAACGGTCATTTAACCTTCCAAATTTGAAAGAAGAGTTAATCTTTGATCTGCAAGATATGTTGCATGTAAACAATAGCTACATCAGAAGCTTCAACTATGCATTAGAATCTGCACCACCCACTGAATACAAGATATTTATTGATGCAGATAAAAAGCCTGTTGCTGAACACAAAGGCCGCTACAATGCCCATGCCGGAAATGAAGTAGCAGCAATTATTATAGACAACGAATATGGGAAGAGAGATATTATTATTCAAGGAAGAGGAAATAAGATGCAGCGGATAAATGCAACCCACCGATTATATGATGCACTCCAGTATCCATTAATCTGTGTATTTGGCCAAGATGGATATCATTTGTATTTTTAAAAAAACAGATCTTAAAACAAAAGCTCCTGCGCTGACAAAAGCAGTATACTGTATGAAATAGTATGGTTACCTTTTCATATTAAGAGAGCAAGACTTCAATATTCCCCATCGTTCGCGTGAGCTCTTCCAGCAATTTGCCGTTGATATATATGCAAACATTGAAGGAGAAGGCTTCTTTACATTAGAACACATCAGAAAGATCTCCGAGTATCAGATTACATTCAGCTGAGAGATGTAATCAGTAATAAAGGAGCATTATCTGCTGATAACATTGGACAGCTCTGTGTTATTATTACATCAAGCTTTACAGTAAGTACCCAAGATGCACTTACATAGGTCAGACACTGTGGTCGTCCAGACCTCTTCATTACATTCACTGTCAGATCTAGTGAAAATATATGCTATTTTCAAAAATACACAGTGACTGCTAATATGCAAATCAAGCCGATCAGTCACTATGTATTTTTGAAAATAGCATATATTTTCACTAGCTCTGACAGTTTGGCAGGTGAACAGTGAGCTGTACTGATGAAGGGTGATACCCAGAAACATTAGAGTCTGCAGTTCTGTTCACATGCCAACACAAGAGCAAGAATGAAGGGTTCATTCTACTGACATGGTTATAAAATTGAGGCTTGTTTGTATAATTGCAAACGAATCGAAAACAATTATTAATATTCGAAAAACTCAGATTACATTTATTGTATTCAGCCATGTAGAGCGAAATTTTTCTTTTATATATATGTGTGTGTGTGTGTGTGTGTGTGTGTGTGTGTGTAACTCTTCAGTGTGTGTCTTCTTAATTTCTATAATCAGTTGGGGTCCAACGTTATTAGTATATTATCAGACGTTTTGAAATTCTTTTGTATTTTATTTTGCCTTATTTTCTTATTTATTTATTGCTTTTTGTATATTGTAGAATAGAAATATATTACACTGGTATCGATTATACCTTTTTCTGTTTTATTGGTGGTACTTTTGAATTATAGACCGGCATTTTGTCATCATTTACGACCGTGGCTGACATGCTAAAGTGCGTAGTATTCACAAATGTTGATGCTAAGTGGTTTTCGAAGATTTTAAATGTTTCATAAAACCTGAACTCTTCTTCACAACCAGATCAATCGAGTGAAGCTGTCCTAAGTATGCTATCCATGTAGAGTTATATTGTTATATCACAGTTGACCTGGTGGTGTATCCAGTAACCAATCTGCTTCGTGCGTTTCCAATCTATTGTTTATCTGTAGTTTTATTAGTTGGTGATAAAGGCCTGTTTTATTCTTAAATTATCATATTCCTTTCCGTTGCCTCTATGGTGACCTCAATATCTTGGCTGGGGTATCTGTTCATTTTTAACCGAAGAAGCATTTTTATCATGCGCTCCTTGATCCGTACGTGCATCATCTGGACAGTACCATCAACACACTTCTTCTTCTTCTTCTTCTTCTTCTTCTTCTTCGCCCTTTTATTACTGAGGGTGTCGTGGGGCAGTCCTCAAACACTCTTTCCAATGGATCCTATCTCAAGCAACCTTTATCAAACTGATCCGGCTGGATTCCCAAGCGAGATCAGCAAAGCTCATGGATTTTATCCAACCATCTTGCTCAGGGACATCCCCTGGGTCTCCTGTCAGTTGGTTTTGACCGTAAAATCTGTCCAGCGATTCTTTCCTGCGACATTCTAACCACATGCCTATAGTATCGGAGCTCGGATCTCTCGACTCGGAGAAGTAGTGGATCTACCTGAAGTGACATTCTGATATCCGAGCAACGCACTCTATCGAGTAACATTACTCCAAAGGCCCTTCGGAGGAACCCCATTTCTGCCGCTTGTATTCGCGATCGTATTCTATTGGTCATTAGCCAAGATACATGACAGTAGTTAAGGGTTAGCACGACGAATGACAAATTGAAGGTAGCGAGCAACGCACACGCATATCAAATACAATAAAAATAATTAAAATACCGTATCGAATTAATTAGTGGTAAAAATATATTGGAAGGGTAATTCGTTTTGAATGTCTTTTAAGGAACCTGCAAATATATTTATTATTTGAGCGATAAAATAACTACACCAAAATCATTAACAGCAATGAAACGTGACTACTGTTACTACTACTGCTGCTGCTACTACTGTTACTAATACTACTGCTGCTGCTACTACTACTTCTACTATTACAACACTTACTACTACTACTGCTGCTACTGTTGCTACTACTGCTACTACTACTGCTGTTACTGTTGTTACTACTGCCACTACTACTACTACTGCTACTGCTGCTACTGTTGCTACTACTACTTCTACAGCTGCTGATGTTACTACTACTACTGCAGCTACAACAACAACTACTACTACTACTATGTGTGTGTTGGTGATTTTTCCACAGGCACATATACTCTTGAATTAATTCTCAGGGAGATTCAGCGTGATATATTGTGTGACAAGACTGGTCATTTCAGTCCATCCGGCCAGCTTCCAAAACATTTCTCTCTTCCCACTTTTAAACCACGATTTTTCGCTCATTTAATGACATTTGCCCAAGAAGCCACGCAGTGAGTTCGAAACCGAAACCCAATATTAGCTGTGTCCACTATCACACTTTACTAAGGAATAGATAGGTAGTGTCCGTAATGGGGGGGGGGGGTCGCCTGCGAAGGCCGTAGCAATTATTTTGTGTCCTCAGCTGGGCTTTTTAGTTTTAGAATGGCTAGAATGAATTTTTGAATTTAATATCTATATGTATAACTTTTCATTCCAATTTCTTGCACCAAGCTAACTTAGATATGTAATATTGGGGCGTTTGTTGTGTATTCTATTTTTTGTGTATGAGGGGCCACACATGGTCTAAATCAAACCCTGCCTGCTATCATCTTACGAATGCATTTACGGATCTGCTATGCTAGAGCGAAACTAATTTTGTTTTCATAAATAATGAACAAAGGGGGATGGATTAAAGTGAGGTAGATCTTACTGTATAGAGAAGCAAAGGAAAGGACTATAAATTTCATAAATTAAACGAAAAGGAGGAAAAGTGGAAGGAGTATTAACTCACGGAAGAAAGAAGGGTGGAAGGAGAGGACTAAGAAACTCTAAGTCTAAGTCGGAATTGTGTTTTGGCTGCACCCCGCGGGGAAAAAAATGGAAAAGCATTTCCGCAGACGATGGCCAGTGACACCAGTTGCAAAAGTCACCCCACCTCGTGAGGCTCCTTCCGTAGACAGGCTGATGACGTTCTGATTTTATAGAGAAGCTCGGATTTACATTTTTATATCTTATTTTTTATTGGTTATATCTTTGTTATTTTGTGTGGACTTTAGATTGGTTAAATTCCTTACACTTCCATTTTTTTTTGTGTGTGATTTTATTGTATTTATCTGACACAAATTTAGCTTTACAATTTATGTTAAATTCTATTTTATTTATCTTCGTTTAGTTTAATCTGTACCCCTTCTGTATTCCCCTGGTTTATTACATTATTTCGGAATGCGGTACAAAGAAATCTAAGATGGACACATATAATTTTTACCTTTAGTGTATTCTCAGTGTATTAATAGTTTCTGATTTAGGCACAAGGACAACGATTTGGGGGAAGAGAAAAATCGATTAAATCGACCTCTGCCTTATTGGTACTTTATTTTATTGACCCTGTAAGGATGAATGTCAAAGCTAACCTCGGCAGAATTTGATCTCAGAATTTAAAGAACCAGAAGATATACCACGAAACATTTTATCCGAGTTGTTTTAATTCCATCACAATATTTAGATTTTTGTTTGTTTTTTCAGAGATCCACTTCCATCCAAATGTAATAATTTAAAGGGAATATTTACCCATAGTATAAACTCATTTTTCTTTTCCTTTATCTTATTTTAATCTATATAATAGTTTCTGGTTTAGACACAAAACCAACAATTTTCGGTGAGATGAAAGTCGAATAAATCGACCGCAATGCCGTACTAGTATTTTAATTAATTGATTCTGTAAGGCGATATTTGAACCCACAAAAGGACCAGAAGATACGCCACAAGACGTGTGGTCCGACGCTTTATTATTAACCAACTGATTTTTACTCCATTTCAATATTCAGTTGTTTTTTTATTTAAATCCATTTCTAGCCATCACTAATCATTTGTGGCTGATCTTTACACTTAGTATCCCTCTCGCTCTGATCAATCGACAAAATCCCAGACCCTATTTGCTTGCTGAGTGGGGTGGACCTCATCAAATAGGACAAAGGAAACAATGTTTCCATTGGTCTTTCCATTCCTGATATTATCCATCGGTTGCAACTCCTGGCAGACAGAGCAGAGTGAAATAAAGTGTCTTGCTGGAAAACACAAGACATCACCCGGTCCGAGAATTGAACTCGCAACCATACGATTGCGAATGCAACTCCCTAACCACGAGGCCACGCGCCTTCATTTACCCTTAGCATATTCATATGGGGAAGGTGCATGGCTGAGTGGTTAGAGAATTGGATTCACAATCGTGAGGTTGTAAGTTCGATTCCTGGACCAGGCGATGCCTTATGTCGTTGAGCAAGACACTTTATTTCACGTTGTTCCTTCTACCTGGAGTTGCGACCGATAGATAGTATTAGCAATTGGAAAGACCAATGGAAACATTGTTTCCTCGATCTGATTTGACGAAAGTCGATCGAATGTCGATATTCCCAGTTTATTAATATTTTCTTCATTATCTTATTTTCAACTGTATCGTTCTCCACGACTTTCTGTCGTGGAAGATTTATCATTTATCATATATAATTTATCATTCGCCACAGACTATATATCATTTATCATCTGATACTTACATTTTCTATGATTTTATATCAACTAAACTCCCTTTATCCATATATATTACCTATTTCTTAATTCACCTCTCATTTCACATCCTACAATGCGCCTACATTAAAGATCATAGTTTTTTATTTTCATTTCTCTGCTGTAGAACTTTATTCGTTCATAGTTTCTTTCATTTTCTACGTCTTTCTTTTACTCTCATTTTATTTTTAGTTATATTTATATATTTATATGTTTGTGTTATTTATAAAATACCCTATACTATTGTTTTCGTTGTTTGTGGAGGGGGGGGGGGGTCATTCCATTATTCGATATTTAATGTTTGAGATTAGATATCTGACATTATATACATATATATACACACACACATATATATATATATATACACACACACATATATATATATATATATACACACACACACATATATATGTATATATACACACATACACATATATGTATATATACACACATACACATATATGTATATATACACACATACACACATATATATATATATACACACACATATATATATATATACACACACACACACACATATATATATGCATATAATCTGACACATGATATATATATATATGTGTGTGTGTGAGTGTGTGTATACATGTATATGAATAAATATATATGTGTGTGTATTTATGTATATAAATGTATTTGTATATACATACATATATACATATTTATACAAACACATACACACACATACACATACATATATGATAGAAATCTCACAAGCCAGAATCTGACATAGAAATATTATATTTATCATAGATACAAGAAAACAATTTTCACATATACACTGCATGAATACAAATATATCTTGTAAAGATTAATGAAATATTAAGAGATATATCTCTAAAACATAAAGAAAACAAAAAACAAACGGTCTTCTGTTTTGATGGAATTCAACAAATGCGAAACAAATCCTGAAATGACAGATAGAGTTGATTGATGGAAACTGAGAGTTGGTCTCGATAATGCCTGCCACATCTATATTTAGTGATTTGAAGTGTTTCAGTAGACGCCCTTCCTTCCACACTAAGCCCAGAACTCGTAATATAATAGGTGACTAATTGTCAGAGTCGTTAGAACGTCGGATAGAATGATATCCGTTATTTATTTCGGTTCTCTGCTGTCTGGGTTCAAATCGCACCGAGGTCAACTTTGCATTTCATGCTTTCGAGATCGATAAAAACGTACTGGGGTCAACTCTTCCTCTATATGTATTTCTCATTTCCCCTCTCTCACTGTCTATCCTTCTCTGGCAGAAATCTGATATACACAGAACTGGAGAGGAGATGGGCTGCACCAGGTTTAAGAATTGCCCTAGAAATGCTATATGTATATACTGCACCCCCCAAGACTTCCGGGAACATGCATGCAATATTTAGGTGAACTGGATCCATAGAGTTAGGCATATATATATATATATATATATATATATATATATATATATATAAATGAAAAATCGCGTGCTGCGTTGTCGCGAATATGAACATATGAATAAAAATAGACCGAGAAAATTCCGTCATCAGTAGTCTGCTTATTATCATTGGTATTTCTTCGCATTAAAGACTAGATACCTAAAATCAGTGCGAGCGATAACTAAATTTATCTTGTGGGCTTAAGAGGAAAGCAGTAAGGTAACAGACAAAATACGAACCACAGCGAAGGGAAAATATATGTGAATGAAATATGGCGTGCTGCGTTGTTGCAAATATGAACATATGAGGTCTATTTTTATTCATATGTTCATATCGCAACAACGCAGCACGCCATTTTTCATTCACATATATTTTCCCTTCGCTGTTGTTCGTATTTTTTCTGTTACCTTACTGCTTTCTTTTTTATCTCTCTCCCCCTTACCTCTTACTTTCCTCCATCCCTGCTGCTGGTCACACACTCTCAGCTGGCCCCTTCCTCACACTTTCACTCACTCACTCTCTGCTACTCCCCCCTCTCTCACTTCCTCCCGTCTGACCTGCGTTAATTCTTTCCTCTCTCAATTTGTTCGTGGCTCGGACGTGTCAATTTTCTTCTCGTCATTTGATTTGTCAGAAAAGATACATTGATACATTAAGCCCACAAGATACATTGACTTGTCTCTCTTTTCCTCTCTTTACGTTGCGTTACTACCATGTTGTTTGTTCACTTTCCTCTGTCCCGATAACTTAATTTACTTAACGCTCGAACTGATTTTAGGTATCTAGTCTTTAATGCGAAGAAATACCAATGAGAATTAGCAGACTACTGATGACGGACTTTTCCCGGTCTATTTTTATTCATATATATATATATATATATATATATGAGATGCGAGAAAAACCACAAACCTTCCATCTCAATTCTACTTTTGAAAAGCACAAGAACTGCGGAACCGGTAAAGGAACCAAATAAATATATCTTTTTTTTAAAAAAGACTCCAGTTGCATTTTCGATTTCATCTTTTTTCTTTATACTTTCACTCCTGTAGGACATCTCGTTTTTTTTTCATAAAAAAACCTCACTTTCTAATATATATATATATATATATATATATATATATATTTCGTTTCTGAATTTGTTTAGCAAGATTCTTTATCTGAAATCGTGTGTTGAAACCGATATTGTTATACTTTGGGAGGGTCATGTTGCCAATAAGAAACACACGCACCAGTTGCTTTCACTTCAATTTATTATAATAAATTTATAATAAATTTATAAAGTTATAAATTTCTGGTTGGTTGGTTGGTTCCACAACCAGATAGTTGTTTATATATTGTCATAGTTCTTTCGTCACACACTTTGTGACCTCTTCAGTGACTGGGGATTCCTTTCTTTGTTTCTGTGCCTCTCCTTTGTTCTGTCCTACGCCATTTTGTTTCAGAAACAAAATGGCGTAGGACAGAACAAAGGAGAGGCACAGAAACAAAGAAAGGAATCCCCAGTCACTGAAGAGGTCACAGAGTGTGTGACGAAAGAACTATGACAATATATAAACAACTATCTGGTTGTGGAACCAACCAACCAACCAGAAATTTATAAATTTATAAATTTATTATAAATTTATTATAATAAATTGAAGTGAAAGCAACTGGTGCGTGTGTTTCTTATTGGCAACATGACCCTCCCAAAGTATAACAATATATATATATATATATATATATATATATATATATATATATATATATATATATATATATATAAAATCCCTTTCTCATTTCCTTTCTCTCACTTTCTATCCTTCTCTGGAAGAAAACTGCTGTATTCAAACCTGGAGAGGGAAAGGCACCGCCAGTCTTTAAAATTCACAAGTAACACCCAATCTCATAAGTTACGTGATTATACCATATCATACCAATTGTAATATCGACTAGAGAAAATATGACAAAGCTAACTGATGTGATTCAAGTGTTTGTAATCCATACTTTTGGAAATGTTTATCATAGAAACGTCTGATGTAGTCCTCAAGCATGTTCTATTTCTTCCTAATGTTCTTCGCCTATAGCAGAAACCGCTTGAGTCTTTCTGTGTTGATTGTTGTTGACCTTTGTATTAGCAGAATATCTGTTTTTTTCTTAGGAGTGGGATACTTTTATTTCCCCTTCGTTCCGTCTATTAGTATAATAATTGTTTGTGTATAAACTCCATTAACTCACTGTTGAAATTCCAAGCAGCAGTGAAATTGCAGAGAGATAAGTGTTGTTACTGTTGTAGTTATTGTTACTGCTGCAGCTGTTATTGTGCCTTTCACTTAGTGTTTTCTGTTGCTTTGGCAGCTGTATAACAGAAAATTCGGATACGTATATAACAGATCTTACAATAAAACATCAATCAAGATAAATTCACATAAACATGATTGTGGAATCGTACATAGATATTTTTTTGTGTTTTAGAATGTCCATTAAATAAGGTGTTGTTGAAAGTTTTATAGAAAATCTACATAAAATATGATCGTGATTTTAAAATGAACATATTTATAAGCTAAATATTGACAGAAGTAAAGATAAACGGTGATAACAATCTTTATTGTCGTCAATATTTGTACGTGTTTATCAACTTGTAGAAGTTATTCTGTTGAAGTAACGTCAAAACGGAAGATATTTGTTAGTTAATGTGTGGAATAGTTTTCTGTGGCGTTTGACAGTGAATAGTAGTTGTTCAATAAACGGAACAGCCTGTTCCTGAAATTAACGCGTATTTGGTTGGCTATTCCACAGAGTCATGTAGCCTTAATCTGTTTCTCAGGGAGATTCCCAGGGAAATTCTCAAGCAGTTTCATATACAGTATCTCTGACTGGCTTCCATACAATTTCTGTCAACCTAATTTACGTTACTTGGCATGAATTGATCAAAAGCTTATGATAAATGACACTTTTCAAGATACCACGTAATTGTATCAAGGCGGGTATTTTATTGAGAAGCAAACGTTTTAACCATTTGAACACCCTGCGTCCTCTAACTGCTAGAAAGAGGCAGTGAAAGGGGGTTGTTTCTCATGGCTGTCGGTGAGAGCCAGAAAAGAGTAAACTGCAGCTTTACATGCATTATCCCGTAACTCCTGGGAGAGTCGTAGGGGCACCATATTTACGTATGGCGATTCTATGGCAGTTTTTAAACCTGGTAGAGCCCAATCCTATCCAGGTTTGAATACAGCAAATTTCTTCTAGAGACGGATAGAGAGAGTGAGAGAATGGAAGTGATATGAACTCAGAGAATTGAGAGCCGAAACAAATAATACAAAGAATTATATCCGACGTCCTAACGGCTCTGACAATACGGAGCCAAACAGCAGTTTTACTTCTGTTTAATAACTAAAAGGATTTCTCACGCCTTACTAGTCTCTGATTCGCTAAAAATTAGTTGTAATGTCTGATTAGTTACAATATCAAACGTGAAAGTGGTTATAAAACAAAAATAATATATGTATAATATCTGCATTAACCGCTATGTAAATAAAATACTAATTAAAAAATTCACAACAAAATTGTCCACTGTTTGATGAGACACCGCCACGTATGGAGGAGCAGGCAACACTATTTCTCAGGCTAATTTCTAATCTAGGTGTAGCAAACTTCAGTAAATACCTATGAGCATCCTCCGGGTTGAACAAGATGGGAACTTTCTAAAGATTCCATTGTGGCTCCGGGGTCTTCCCCATCTTGTTGGGCGGGCGCACGATTGTGGACTGACCCTTAAGTTTCATTTATCGTAAGAGCGTGTGGAATAGATTTACTTCAATGTTTTATAAGCATGTTTAAAAAAAAAAAAAAAAAAATTGACAATTATCTTATTATCTTACCCGAAAACACTACCATGGCAATAACTACAACCAGCACTACCCAGGGACGGTAGAACTGGGTGGGGCAGGGAGCCATCAAAACCAATAGTTACATTTTCTCCCCAAACTTCCAAAACACACATCTATTTGTAAATGCGCTACGATGTATGTACATGTTATGTAGAGACGGATGGGAGAGATAGATATAGATATAAATTTCTATTTATTTGCCACCAGGGCATCAAAGATTGGGACAAATACAAAGGGGGAGTTTACATACATTTAAAAAGACGTGTAAAAAAAACATATAATAAATTAAATTTAACAATCGAAGTCCTCATTAGGGAGGGGCGTTGACATGGGTCGCACACACCCTCGAAAAAATGTGCAACCCTCCTCTTCAGGAGCACAAAGAGCGGGTGCTCCCTTCCTCTTCTCATTCTTCTCCTCTCTCACCTACAGGCTGATATAGAGAGAAGGCCCATTCACTCGGGCCATTCTCGCTACATTCACCCACCTTTCATAAAACTTGCTGGGGTAGAGCACCTCTCTCTCCATTCTGATCCTTCTTCTAAAGTGGTACTTGAAAAAAGGGACCAGTTGTTGGCCGGAGAGAGGGAAAGGTGTCTGACATCAGCCCTTTCAACCTTGTCCACCATACAACCTCTTTCGCCATAGCTATCACACAGAGGAAAACCGCCTCTCCTTCGTTTTTGAAAGGGGGAGGCGGTTTGATCGTGACAATGTTCTCGGTGGTCAACCGGATAGGTCCCACCCGCGACAGTAGTCATTCCACATAGCCCCACAGGTCAGCAACGCCCGGGCAGTGTACGAATGCGTGTGCGACGGTTTCCTCGTCACGCACGCATCTCGGACAGATCTTCTTTGAGGGGTCACTACCCGGGCACCCGTGTCTGTAGAGATTTCCCGAACGGGTAGAGTTCCTCGGTAACATTGCCAAGCCAGGGACTTTTGGAAGTTGTCCATCGGTCCCGGGCCAAACGTCCTACCGAACAGACTGGCCAGCTCATCTTCCTCCATGCCCAGAGCCTCTCCGAGAGCGTCGTCGCACTTACTGTGCACCAACCATCTATAGAATGTTGAGGTTGAGTCTCCACTGATTGCCGGATCCGCTTGCCAGAGGGCCGTGAGCGCCTGGGCATATTCAATGTGCCAGTCGCCCACTTTTCTCGTTCTTTGCTTGACCCAGGATTGCAGCTTGGTGAGTGAGACGAGTCTCAGAAAGGCTCGCCTCACAAACAGAGCCCACACCGGCTGACCGGTGAGGAATACCTGGAGGTGCCGTAGCCTTAATGCGTGTCTACGCATCGTCAGCCACGACATCCCCAGCCCTCCGTTCGAAGGATGTTGACAGCAGATGAATCTTCTCACCAAAGGAGCCCGCTTCTTCCAAAGAAATCGGAAGAGCGCGGCGCTCCATTTTGGCGAGTGTTTTCACTGGGCAAGGCACGACGGTCAAGCGGTAGTAGATGACGGACGCTATATAAGCGTTCGCCACCTCCGCTCGACCATTCAGGGATAGTTTGCACTCGGCCCACTTCTGGGCGAGTGCAAACACCTTGCCCGTTACCTCGTCCCAGTTTTTCTCCACCTGGAGGTCCGGTCCGAACCAGATCCCGAGCAGCTTCACCGGTCCCTCTGTCCAGCGTCCGACGATGTCTTCGGAGGACATCGTTTTTCCCCTCCACGTCCCGAGTTTCAGACCGACGGACTTGTTCCGGTTCAGCTTGGCTCCTGTGAACCTTTCGTATTCCTCCAGTATGGTGCCGATCTGACCGATTTCCGAGGCGCACGACACCATTACTGTCACGTCGTCGGCGTAGGCCGACACCGCTTTCCGCAATCCCGGTTCCAAGGGGATGCCCTGCAACAGCTCCAGCTTCCGCAGTAGTGGCTCGAGAACCAGCACATACAGGAGGGAGGAGAGAGGGCATCCCTGTCGGATGGATGGCGTGATTTGAAACGGCTCCGAGAGGTAGCCGTTCACCTTGACCCTCGAGCAGGTGTTGCTGCTGTGCATTGCAGTAATCCAGCTCCTGAAAACGGGTCCGAAGCCTGCCGCCGCGAGCACCGCATCCAGGTACCGATGGTCAACCCTATCGAACGCCTTAGATTGATCCAAGTTGATCAGGGCCCCACCAAAGCCGGGTTCGTTCCCTACCCTCTCTACGATGTATCGCATGAGGTGGAGGTTGTCATGTATGGACCTGGACGGGATTGCGCATGTCTGCGCTTCTCCCACCAGGTCCCCGACGACAAGCGCCAACCTCTTCGCTAACACCTTGGCCAAAATCTTTAACTCTGTGTTTAGCAGAGTTATGGGCCTGAAGTTATCTATGTCATGCCCCTTGTTCTCGTCCTTCCTCACCAGCGTGACTACGCCCTTGGTCACAGAACTGGGAATTCTCCCGTTCTGTTGCCAGTTGCAGTAGACCGCCTCGAGGAAACCGGAGGACAAGCCCGGCATCACTACTTAAAATTCGTATGGTAGACCATCGAGACCCGGAGATTTGCGTTTGCCGCATTGGCTCAGCGCTTCCCCTATTTCAGCGACTGAAATCGGCCTCTCGCAGGACTTCGCCTTCCCGTCCGAGAGCCGCGCCAGTCCGTCGAGGTATGGACCCAAATCCATGGCCCCACCCGGCCCGCCGCCCCTCCCGAACAGTCGTGCAAAGCGCCGTTGAAAGGCCGCGCTCATCCGCTCAGGTTCAAGGATCACGCGTCCATCCTGGTCCTTTAAAGACCGAATCGTGAACTTGTTTCCACTTTTTGCCTCTGTCACTCGGGCCCAGCTAACAGCTTTGGCTCCCTCGTTACCCAGAGCACGTATTTTACTCCTGACAACGTAGCCCTCGTGCTTCGCATCATAGAACTGGTCTAGGGCCGTTCTTGACGCCAGCACACCGCCCACGTTGCCACTCCTAATCGCCTCTTCTACTCTATTTATTAATTCCCTTTCAGTTCTATTCCTATCTGATGCTAATTCCCGACTAAAACCTATCGATTCTATTCTAATTTCTCTCTTGAGAGAGCCCCGCCACCTGCTGTTGACACTTTCCCCCGTCAAACGCTGCTTAACTAGTGTGCTAATCCACTTACTGTAAGCTTTGTTTGTCGGTAAAGATAAGTTTAGCTTCCAGTAACTGGGTCCCTGTCTATGAGTTCTATCAAGGTTGACCACTCCGGTCACCAACTTGTGATCCGAATAGTCAACCAAGAACATTCCTGGACAGCTTAATATGTCCCTATCCTTATTTCTAACTAGGAACCTATCTAGGTACGACCTAGATGTTCCGCTGCGATTACTCCACGTCCACAGTGGCACAGTCGGAAAATATAATCGATATCTATCGGCCAGATCAAACCGGCCGATTAATCGTTTGAGGCTGTTACACGCCCCTCTATTGGGACATGCCCCTATATAGTCCCAACGTGCATCCAGGATACCATTCCAGTCCCCCACTAAAAGCAAGGAGCGAGACGTTCCCAGGAAATTCTCCAGGCGTCGAAAAAAGTCCGAGCGCGGTGTCCAAGATGGGGCATACGCTGCCACCAGCCTGAAAGCTCCACCTTCACCACTGCCGACGTCTAAAACCACCAGTCGACCCTCCGGGTCCAGGTGTACCTTCTGTGTGGCAAGACCCATGTATTTTCGCAGCAGAACGACAACCCCACCCTACCCCTCGGCTGACAGAGAGATGCGTAGATCTCAAAGTCGTCGAAGATGGGGGCCAGTTGGCGCTCGCTGCTGATCCTGGACTAGCAAATAACCAATACATCCACTCTGTGCGACCTTAGGTCATTTAAGAGTTTGCCCTGTTTCCAGGGCATCCCCAGGCCACGTGCATTCACACATCCGACTCTTGTATTGGCCATGTTGGTGCTGAAGAGTTAAAAGGAAGAGGAAAGGAAATTACTTACCTCTTCGTCTCCTAGGGACCAGGCTGCACAATTTCCATGGGGGTGTTGGAAGGGTTGTTTGGTGGGGTGGTAGTTTGTGGTGGGGTGAGGACATCAGTGTGTGGTAGGTTTAGGGTGTTTGGTGGGGTGTGGGTGTCTGGTCTGGGGGTGGGGAAACATCTCAATAGGACTCTGTTAAGTGGTTTGGTGTAGGTGGGCCCCACATGCATTGGATGGTTCTTTTTCAAAGTTACATAGGTTTCCGTTGGGACCCTAATCATCATTAGGTGCGGTTTGTTCGCTGCGTAGGTGAAAGTGATCCCTTTGGTTTCCACCGAAGGGTTATTTTTCTATCGCTTTCATCAATGTTTTATTGTTCTTGTTAATGTATGTAAAGAGTTTTTGTGTGTTGTGTTTGTTTTTGTTTGTTGTTCTTGTGCGTGTTTGCGTTTTGTAGTATGTGTTATGTTTTGGGGAGGGGTATATTTTGGGGTTTTGTTGTGGTTGCTTTTGTATTTGTTTTAGGTGGGAAGGTGTTGGGTGGAACAGTGTTTTGTGTTGTTATTTTTCCGTGTTGTTGTGGTTGTTGTTGTTGTTGTGGTGGTGGTGGTGGTGGTGGTGGTGGTTGTGTTGTTGTGTTCGGGGTTGGCAGAAGAGCCTTTTTTTTTACTCGTTAATTGACAAGCAGCCCTCAGGTGACCCCTGCTTAATCAGTGGTAACATGACGGCTGCCTTCCCTCCACTGAAATGTTTATATAAGTTAGCCCGTCCAGAGACACGCGTTGTGGGATATTAGCTATTCGTTCTGGGCTTATTTGCACCAGAACTTCTACGCTGGTCCCACCAAATACACCTCCGGAGGACTTTCCTATTGAAATTATTCTGTCTTCATCAAAGTCAATGATTTCACAGAGTATCCACCAAATATTTACATTTGGTGTGATACTCATAATTTTTATTCTTTGTGTCCTTTTTCCCCTCTATGTGGGGAAAAAAGGTGAAGCGGGGGGACACAATGGGTGATACCGAGTATTTTTTGTTGTTGACTGGTTATTCATTAGCACCGAAATGCCACCAAACAGTTTTCCTTTTTGTATGAAGGTTATGTCCTTCATTGCATCTTTTAGAACCAGTTCAATTTCATTTTGTGATAATTGGGATGGTTTTCTTGTTTCGTTCGTTTTCAGGACAGCCTCTCTACGTAATTCCTGTGGAGAATTGATGCTAAAAGCACCGTTTTCGCCAAAAGTCACGAATTGTTTTGCGTCTTGTAGTTGTTGTTTATAATTTATTATGTTAATTGGCGTGTATAGTTCGTTTTTTTTTACAGTCTGTGCGAACGTTGTTTTGGTGTTGTATTTTTTGTTGCTGTTGTTGTTGTCACTGTTGGTAATATTGCTCATGTTTTCCTTGGTGTTGCTATTGTTGCAATTGTTGGTTGTGGTGTTATTGTCATTGTTCTTGTTGTTGGTGCTGGTATTATTTACCAGGTTTGGTTTCGTGGTTTCAATATTTTCAACGTTTTTCGGTAATGCGAGGGGGGAAGGCTGCAAGCTTTGTACTCCTACCTTCCCTCCACCACTTTTCTTAGTGAACGTGGCACTCATGACAGTGTGCGAGGTGGAAATGGCATCCATTGCTGACTACCAAGTCTACACAGTTTTGAGATGAAAATGAAAATTTCGCCCCAGAAAGGGGCGAAAATTAGTTGACTCAAGGCAAGGGGTTAAACTAAACAATGCTATTAAATTGAGCAATGAACTCACAGATTTTTTTTACAATAATCCGTAAAAATCCGGATCGAAGTAATTCACGTCTATATCAAGTGGTAATTGATATAGAGAGGGAGTTAGTTTGGTGGTAATTGGTATAGTGAGCGGGGTCGGGAGAGTGTTTGGTATATTAGATATAGAGAGGGGGAGAGTTGGTGTTAATTTATATACAGAGAGGCATTTGGAGAGTTTGTTGTAATGTTGATGTAGAGGGGGAGGGGGGTTGGTGGTAATGAATAGAGTGAGAGGATTGATAGAGATAGGTATTGATAGATATAGAGAGGGGGTTTGGTAGTGATGGATAGAGTGAGAGGGAATGAGAGAGCACGTTTTACGGTAGATATAGTGAGGGGGATAGTTTGGGGTAATTGATATAGAGGGGGATTAGGAAAAGCGTTCTCTGTAGTAGATATAGAGAGGGGGAAAGTTTGGTGTTATTTTATATAGAGACGGGAATTGGAAGATAATTCCACATAGTAGATATAGAGAGGGGTGAATTTGGGATTGATTGATACAGAGAGGATATTGGGAAAGATAAGTGTAGATACTCATAGAGAGTGAGAGAATGTATTAGTCTTAGATATAGGGAGTGAGATAAGAGAGGCGATGTCGTGGTTGATATAGAAAGGGATAGAATTTTGTTTTAGTAGATACAGAGAGTGGGATTTAAAGAGTGTTTTGTATGATAGACATAGAGAGAAGAGTTTGGTGGCACTCTTGGGTCCCAAATAATAGGAAAGGTGGAAACATAGGATTTCTTGTAATGTTCTTCTTTTGTCATATATAATGTTTTATTAATGTAAAATAAAATTATTATGAGATTCTCCAGCTTCTGTATCAATATGAATCACTTACAATAAAATTTCATTAGAGATTGATTAACAAAATTTAATAAGCGGGTGGGTGGTATGGGTGCTATAAAAACAGGAGGGTGGAATTTGTCAAATTAATTGTTTCTACATTTAACACAAGGCCAGCAAGTATCACAGTGTATTACTGGTACTTTGTTTTATTGACCTCGTAAGGATGAAAGGCAAAGTTAACTGCGGCGGGATTTGAACTCAGACTATAAAGGACCGTAACTCTTTGCTGTAAAGCAATCTGACAAATTAATAGGCGTGGAGTGAGGACTATCATAAAAGACCTTAGAGTACGTGAATTATTGACGGACGTAAGAATGAAAACTCAATACCAATGTAGAGTTTAAATAAATGATAGCTATGCCCTGTTACTTTAGAGTCTCACCTCCATACTCACAGGATCATGAGACAACACTGGTGATCCTGTGAGTGCGCAGCTGACTCTTTAGAGCAGTAATTTCAACCAGTGTGCCGCGGCACACAGGTGTGCCGCGAGATCTTCCAAATTGTGCCGCGAAATTTTGAACGGCACACTAAGAAAATGCGATTACGTACAACGGAAGAAGAAATGAGGGTGTGTATGTCTCATATTCGACCAAACATTGAGGAAATGATGAATAAAAGCCAAATTTCTCACTAAAGAAGCCAGCTATTTGACTGATGAAATTCGAAACACTGCAATAAAGTAAGTTCATAGCTGTGCTTTTCTCTATTTAGTTTGAGTCATTCTATGTGTCTATGACTAGTCTGTGTCTACGGTTGTATACCGTATATGGCTAGTCTGTGTCTACGGTTGTATACCGTATATGGCTAGTCTGTGTCTACGGTTGTATGCCGTCTATGACTTGTCTGTGTCTACAGTTGTATGCCGTCTATGGCTAGTCTGTGTCTACGGTTGTATACCGTATATGGCTAGTCTGTGTCTACGGTTGTATGCCGTCTATGACTTGTCTGTGTCTACAGTTGTATGCCGTCTATGGCTAGTCTGTGTCTACGGTTGTATGCCGTCTATGACTTGCCATGTTTTTATTTTGTAAAATTCAAATATTTTTCATATATATTTAGCCAGGTGTGCCGCTATTTTTTCATGTCTTCCAAGGTGTGCCGTTGGCAAAAAAGGGTTGAGAATATAAGCTCACAATAGACATAATAAATTAATGTATATATATATATATATATGAGATGAGATGAATAATTTGGGTAAAATACGAGCTTCTTACAAAATTCGAAGAAGCTCGATAGGAAAGGATACAGCAGATTTTTTTTTTAAATTATATACACAGTGGCGGTGAAACTGGGCGGGGTGGGGTAATGCCCCCCCTCCAATAATTATATTTTCTCCCCAAACTACCGAAACTCACATCTATTTCGATATGCACAACAATTTATGTACATGCTATGTTTATTGCCTATCGAAGTTTTCTGAACATTTTAGAGCTCAAAAAACTAATCACTACAAGTAAATTGTTCAAATGCTTCCTCCACCCCTGCTACTACTTAACAAAAGGTTCTTAAATCTATTACAATATTTTTATTTAAAATATTTAGCTATGATGGTACACTTTTGGCCAGCGAGTGAGCCCCCAATTTCTTATAATAGTGAAGGATGAGTAGAGCGAGGGCGAGGGAGATAGTGATTATACCAGCATTGCAGAAGTATTGTGTAGAGTTAAAGATTCAGTGATTTCGTTAAATACCTTTTCCAACTTATTCTTCAGTTTTGTTTTGTAAAGACTAACTTGTCATTCCAAATTACAATAACAAGTCCATATTCTAATCTGAAATATTAATAAGCTGGTCGGAGTGGGGACGATTATTCGAGTTCCGAGAGTATTTTTTTTTTCCTTCATAATTAACATCAGGCATCTCTCTCTCTCTCTCTCTCTCTCACTCTCTCTCCATCCTACGAAATACCGCCTTCTCTCCTCTTAATAGTACACCAAGACTAGATATGCCATAATTGTTTTGATTATCTTTTTTAACCTCTTTTATATATTTATGTATTTTATATATTTATATATTTATTATATTTGTTTGTCAGGTGGTATGGACCAATCCGGAATCGACAATCGTATCTTTGCAAATCAGGCGTATAATCGATGACGTTAGAATAAGTGTGGAACGACCATATATCAAAGATTGGCATCTCCATATAAGGAATGTACGGGTGAGCGACAGTGGAGAATACACATGCCAAATTAATACGACGCCAGTCAAAATGAAGATTATTAATTTAAAAGTTGTAGGTAAGTAAACAATGTTTCTCTGTTAAATATATATAATACTGTGGTGTGAGAATGTGTGTGAGTATGTGGGTGTGGGTGTACGTGTACGTGAGTGTCTGTGTGTGTGTGTGTGTGCGTGTGTATGTGTGTGTATCTGAGTGAGTGTATCAGAAGAGGGTCGGACGGCTTTCCAGCATAGTTACGTCCCTTTATGTTCTGAGTTCAAATCCCGCCAAGGTTAACTTTGCCTTTCATCCTTACGGGGTCGATGAAATAAAGTACCAGTAATGCACTGGGTAATTGCTGGCCTTGTGCCCAAAGTAGAAACAATTATTAACCCTTTCTACTAAAGACTGTCGCCCAACTGCTACCCTACTCTGTCATCCGCCTCGTGGTACCAGACGAGGGTATGGAGAACTTATCCGGCGGACAGCGAGAGATTAGTGGGTGAAAATGTGGGTCAAATAGTGGTTAAAATGATAACATAGTAGGTAAGATTGAAATATAATTGTGGGTAAAATAGCGGGTAGAATAGTGAGTAAAATAATGGGTAAAATAGCGGGAGAACATGTGGGTAAAAATATTAGGTAAGACTGAAGATAAATTGGTGGGTAAAAAAGTGGGTCAATTCGTGCGTAAGATTATAGGTAAAAGGGGTGAGTAATTTGTGGGTAAACTAGTAGGTAATGTTATGAGTAGATTGGTGGGTAAATGTGTGGGTAACAATGGGGTAAAATTGTGGGTAAATTTGTGGGTAAAATACGTTAGGGTTAGGGTGGGTGAATTTTTGGGTAAAAAGGTGGGTAAATCAGTGGGTAATGTTATGGGTAGAATGGTGGGTAAACTGTGGGTTAAATGGTTGGTAAAATAGGGGTTAAAGTGGTGGGTAAATTGGCGGGTAAGGTTGGGGATAAAATGGAGGGCAAAATTGTGGGTAAAATAGAGGGTAAGAAGGTGGGTAAATATGTGGGTAAAAAGGTGGGTAAAAGAGGGCGTAATTTTATGGGTAGAATTGTGGGTTAAATTGTTGGTAAAACGGTGGGTAAAATAGGGGTTAAAAGTGTGGGTAAATCGGGGGTTAAAAGGTGGGTAAAATGTTAGGTAAACGGTGGGTAAAATGTGGGTAAAACGGGGGTAAGTGTGGCTATGAGGTGGGTAAAATTGTGGGTAAATGTGGGTAAAAGCCTGGGTAAAATGTGGGTAATGTGGTGGGTAAAATAGTGGGTAAAACTGTGGGTCAAACAGTGGGTAAATGGTGGGTAGATTGCTGAGTAAAATGGTGGGTAAGATTGTTAGTAAATTGTTGGGTAAATTGGATAGGTTCGCGGATTATAAAATTATATGTGGGTAGGAATGTGGGTAGGAATGTGGGTAAAGGATAGAAGACAGTTGATGCGAGACTGTATTGTAGGTACACACTCCATGCAGGATACTTGCCTCATGTGTAATATACTATTAGTCTGTGCAAGATGCTATGTTCGGCTCTATCCTTACTCTTTACAAACACCCGTACACACACATAACCACGGGTAAATTGAGGTCTACGTTCGCGAATTGGGTGATGGATAATAAGATTACATTGTAATTAGGAATATAAGTAAGGTGAGAACCTTCACAAATCTAGGACCACGAGGATATTTTGTGTGAACAACACTCCATGAAGGTCACTTGCATCACGTAGTAGTGCTTGTGTGTCTATACGAGGGGATGCTGGAAACTTCCTGGCTTTAAGAGTATTTAAGGATTGGAGGTTCAACCTTTCATTTTTTTTTTTTTTACAGGTAGACCAAGTTACCTTACAATCTTACTATTTTACGGAACAATTTACCCACTAATTTACCCATTTGTTTACCTACAATTTTATCCACTACTTTTGCAAGCATTTTATCCATCAGTTGGTGCTGTATTATGTATGTGCCCTTTACAACCACATCCACACATCTTGTCGGATTTGCACGATTTTCTAAACTACTTTTATACATTATATCAGTGTTGTGAAGATTCGTCTTATGTTGCAGATTGCGCTTTTTTATAAAATATCATTATTGGCATAATTGGTGATAAATTAGTGATATATATATATATACAAGGGGGTCTCTGTCCCTCATCATCGCTGCCATATCCTGCGTCTTCAAGAGACCGGTGTGTGTCCTTAGGGCATCAACATATGTCAACCTTGGTCTCCCTCTTCTAGTGTCTCCGTGCAGGGGCTCCCACAGGAGCACTGAGTGCAGTGTCAACTCTGGATATCGGTGGGCATGTACAGCTAACCTCAGTCTCCTCTGTGCTACTTTCGAACTGACTTTTGGGAGGCTCCCGTACAGCTCTGAGATCTTTATCCTCGGTGTATACTGATTAATGTTCAGAGCCATCCTCAGCTTTCTCGTGTAGCACCCATCCATCATCTGAGTGAGTTTCTTCGTCAATGTTCAATTCTCAGACCCGTACAGCAGCACAGACTCCACTGTAGCAACGAAGAGACGGATCTTCAGGTCTTAACGAAGGTCTGACTTCCAACCGATCTCTGACTTCCAAACTGTGGCACGCCGCCCAGGCTTTGCTTTTCTTCTCAGCCGCATCATCCTCTGTGTTTTCAATCTTTGCTCCCAGATACAGGAAGTCCTCAACCAATACTAGAGGCTTCCGGCCTACATTCATAATCGTCTCTGGCTTCTTAATAGTCTCTACCAGATACTTTGTCTTAATCTCATTCATTCTCAGCCCCACACTCATCGACACAGTCTCCACCTCCTGCATCAAATCCTCTGCCTCCTTCACTGTGTTTGTCTCTCGAACTATGTCGTAAGCAAATTCAGCATCTGATATCTTTTTAGCATTGACTTTCCTGCTCTGAGCCAGTGTGACAGTAAAGCTAGAGTCCTGATGTTTCTCCATCGCAGGGCGCATACAATAGTCATATATATATATATATATATGTCCCAAGGCTTTGATACCATCAACACTATACACACAGAGCTGGCATATCTAAGAACTGACTAACTGCCTGATGAGGTCATAGCCATTCAATGGCTATCATCGAAATATATATAGCAGTAAATAAAGGATTATGAGTTCATGCAATTGACTTATGTTTCGTCACTATATATATATACGAGACTACTCGTGACCCGTTGGGTCACGAGTAGTATAGTACAGGTAATCAAAGTGTGTATACATTTTTCCGGGACACCATATATATATATACCGGTGTCCCTAAAAATGTATACACCATTCTAATATATATATTGCCTGTACAGGTAATCAAAGTGTGTATACATTTTTCCGGGACACTATATATATATATATATATATACCGGTGTCCCTAAAAATGTATACACCATTCTAAAATATATATTGCCTGTACAGGTAATCAAAGTGTGTATACATTTTTCGGGGACACCATAGATATATATATATACCGGGGTTCCTAAAAATGTATACACCATTCAAATATATATATATTGCCTGTACATGTAATCAAAGTGTGTATACATTTTTCGGGGAAACCATATATATATATATACCTGGGTCCTGAAAAATGTATACACCATTCTAATATATATATTGGTTGTATAGGTAATCAAAGTGTATGTACATTTTTCCGGGACACCATATATATATATATATACCGGTGTCCCTAAAAATGTATACACCATTCTAATATATATATTGCCTGTACAGGTAATCAAAGTGAGTATACATTATTCGGGGGCACAATATATATATACCGGGGTCCCTAAAAATGTATACACGATTCTAATATATATTGCCTGTACAGGTAATCAAAGTGTGTATACATTTTTCCGGGACACCATATATATATATATACCGGTCTCCCTAAAAATGTATACACCATTCTAATATATATATTGCCTGTACAGGTAATCAAAGTGAGTATACATTTTTCGCGGACACAATATAAATATATATATATATATACCGGGGTCCCTAAAAATGTATACACCATTCTAATATATATATTGCCTGTACAGGTAATCAAAGTGTGTATACATTTTTCGGGGACACCATATATATATATATATATATATATATATATATATATATACCGGAGTCCCTAAAAATGTATACACCATTCTAATATATATATTGCCTGTACAGGTAATCAAAGTGTGTATAAATTTTTCGGCGACACTATATATATATAATAATACCAGGGTCCCTAAAATTATATACACCATCCTAACAAATAATGCATGTATAGGCAATCAAAGTGGGTATACATTTTTGGGGGGACAACCTGTATATACACAAATATGAACATATATATAGAGAGAAAGTGTGTGCAAGCAAGCAAGCAAGCAACCAACCAATCAAGATCAGAGTTTTAGTAGTATATAGATATATAAATTAATAAAAACAATGGATAAAAACAAAGAAACAGTTCCTTATATTAAAAAATTCATCATTTTACGATCGTTTCTAGGATATATATGTGTGTGTTGGTATGTATATCATATTGATCTATGTAAACATTTTACAAACTATCAGAGGAAATACACATACCTACACATATATATGCTGTCTTCAGAAATAATGATATTTGTTTATTGAAAAAAAAACAACAAAGATTTAATATAATAGGTCTGTTTGGGAACAGGTTTTGAATTGACCAATAGAAAAGTAGTAAGTGGTCAAGTTGATAGAATAGTAGTAGTAGAATTTAATTTAGGGATAGAGGAATGCAGACTTCAGTTTTGAATGGAAAGTATACTTTGAATGAAAAGATTACTTTGGGGATGAAAAGAGGTCAAGCCGGTGAAAGGTACACGAAAATTCGATGTTATTAAAGAATAATGCTAATGTTAAAATCGGAGAATAAAATTTGAGGGTAAATGGGTTAGTGAGAAATGCCAATCTTATTTAAAACACAAGGAATTTAGATCTATAACAAGAAATTGAATTAATTTAATTGATAGGTATACTTATAGGGATACATTTATATTAATTCATATAAATGTGATAAATAAGAGATAGATGTTATTAAAGAATTTTGTTAAAAACGAAGGAAAAAAATGTTTGGGATAAATGTATTAGTGAGAAATAACAAACTTATATAGACTACAAGGAATTTAGATTCATAACAGGAAATTAAAATAGTTTATATGTATACTTATAGGTATTAATTTTAGGAAAAGAGAGCTGTAAAAGGGAAATAAAATTATGAAGTTTTCAGTAGTAAAATACTAATTATAGGTTAACTAAATTAAAAAAACTAATTATAATAATATGTAAAATATAAGTGTAAGGTGTAGTATATTAATTAGGTTTATAATATTTGAAAGTTCTTCTAATTCTACGATTACACGATATAATTAATTCTTGTCGCTTATTTAATAGGATATCCTTAGATTTCATTATTTCAAAAAGTTCCTGGGAACATAATCTACACTCATATCTATTATTTTGATAAGGGGTGGCCCTTTTGAGCACACTCCAGGTCAGGTTATAATCGATATTCTTTTTTCTATAATTATTAATTATTTCAGCCATGGATGTTGTATTAGCTAATGCGGCATTTTTAAAACTATGTTTGTGGGTATTAAATCTTACTTTAAATTGGTTAGAAGTAGCTCCTATATATGAATAAGTTGAGTCCTTAGTGCTAATTTTACATTTATATACTATGTTATTAATAAGACAATTTCCTTTTAATTGGCAATTTCCTTTGTTTCTACAGTTACAACCATTCGTGAATATTATATCAGGGGAGTTAGTCAAATTTGGTGTGGAATTTACTCGACTTGTTATATGTGAAAGAGATGGTGGTTTGTTGCGGTTTATTTTAGTATTATGGTTAGTTTGATGTGTTGGTGGTATATGCATGGTTCTTTTACATTTATATGCATTGTAGGCACTTATATTTTGTTGTATATTTTTGGTAGTGGAGTAGGAAAATTTGACCGTTGATCTAAATTGATTTAAAATTTGATGGTATTTATGGTTTGGCGATCTTTAATTTGTAGATTAAATAGAGCATTATACCAAGTAACTCGTCTATTACTGTTTCGATGTTGTTGTTTTTAAATTTATACGATGTATCAGGATGTTTACTAAGAGAGTTAGTATTAGTGAATTTATTATACATATGTTTAGTTAGATTCACTGATTTAGGTGTTTTAGTCTGATTATTAGGAATGTTGTTAGTAATGTTATTAACATATATTGGAGTATTAGGATGAATGGTTTTATGAAAGTTATTATATTGTATGTGAGAGAAATTAAGTTTAAAGTTGGTATTTTTTGGTATAGTGTGAGTGAAATTTAGGTGTGTGTTTTTCATTTGGTGTTTGTTGGTAATATTGGGTTGTATGTTTGTAGTATTATTGGTACAAGGTATATAGACTAATTTGTTTTTGTGGCCGCTTCTAGCTAAAGCTTCGTTATAAAAGGTCGCATTTTTATCGAATACATCCTGGTTAGATGAAAGGTTAGACATTCTGAGTGAGATATTATATGCTAGGTTTTAAAGGATAGATCTAGGGTGATTGGATTGTGAGTGTATGTAATGTAAGTTTTGGTTAGGTTTATGGTACGGTTGGTAGATACCCGTAGATAAGTCTAAAGTTATATCAAGGAAATTAACTACTTTACTGGTGTTTTCAAATGTAATATATATATATATATATATATATATATATTTTAAGGTTAAACAAGGTTCAATGAAAAAATCAAAGAATGAGATTTTCAATAGATTGGAAGCACTCAACAGTTTTGGTTTTCCGGAGTTACTAATATTAATTAAAAATATTAACAAACATAGACATTCGTGTGATCAAGAATATTTTATTATACATATTTCAGAGGTACTGATCTATCACTACCATGACTGAATCTTAACCATCTACTAAGTTTGGTTATGTCATGCATCATCTTATTTTATCTCATGAGGACGTACTGTTGAAGATAGCTCAGTACCTCTGAAATATGTATAATAAAATATACTTGATCACACGAATGTATATATATATATATATATATATATATATATATATATGTATATATATATATATATATATATATATATATATATATATGTGTGTGTGTGTGTGTGTGTGTGTGTGTGTGTGTGTGTGTGTGTGTGTGTGTGTGTGTGTGTGTGTGTGTGTGTGTGTGTGTGTGTGTGTGTGTGTGTGTGTGTGTGTGTGTGTGTGTGTGTGTATGGAAAGGCACGTGGCTGAGTGGTTAGAGAATTGGATTCGCAATCGTGAGGTTGTGAGTTTGATTCCCAGACCCGGGTGATGCATTATGTCCTTGAGCAAGACACTTTATTTCACGTTGCTCCTTCTACCTGGAGTTGCGACCGATAGATAGTATTAGCAATTGGAAAGACCGATGGAAGCATTGTTTCCTAGGTCCGATTTGGCGAAAGTCGATCGAGTATCGATATATATATATTGCTTAAAATACGTTGCTACTAAGCATGCTATTGTAGTTACTCAAATTTTCATGATGGATACCATCATGAAACAATACCGAGGAAATCATGGTTACTCGAGGGCTCATTCTTTTGCAATTACAATTCACACACACACACACACACACACACACACACACACACACACACACACACACACACACACACACACACACACACGCGCGCTCGCGCGCGCGCATAAGTATTGCCAAAAACCCAATGAGCAGCTTAGATATATATACAGGAACTCATGCCAACTCATAGCCTTCAAAAGTGTAATGACCAACATAACTAAAAGAGTCTCTAGTCTATCATCTAATAAAAACATCATTGATAAAACAGCCCCATATTATAATGCCACCCTAACAAACAGTGGTTTCAAAGATTAGATTTTCTGCTTCTCTGTGCAATACCCTAGAAGTAGAAATAATCGAAATAGAACTAAAAATATTGGGAAACATGTTTAGTCCTGTATATATATTTATATACATATATATCCTGTATATATATTTATAAATATGTATTTATGTTTCTACAGATATTATGCATCATATTTAAATGTGGCTTTTTCCTGATCCCTTTCGGGGAACTACCGTTAATTATATATATTATTATAATTCGGTAGATGGTCGGCCGCCATGTTTTGCACGATAGAGTTACGGTCCTTTACGGTCTGAGTTCAAATCTCCCACCGAGGTTAACTTTGCCTTTCATCCTTACGGGGTCGATAAAATAAAGTACCACTAATACACTGGGGTAATTGATGGTCTTGTGCCAAAAGTAGAAACAATTATTATTATATTTCTTATTATATTATGTTATTGGCATCCAGCGGTCTTAAAAACCATGGATATGTGCCTGGAGAATGTTATGTCAACTGCTGATGGTAGTGCAGTGTCTGCTGTGGCTGTACAGCCCCACGTGGGAGTGGAAGTCCTGTATACAGTGACTACATTTATAGATGTTGTCCTCCACTACTACTGTGGCTGTACAGTCCCACAAAGGAGTGACAGTCCTGTATACAGTGACTAGATTTGTAGATGTCCCCTGGGACTACTGTGGCTGTACAGGCCCACACTGGAGTGGCAGTACTACTGTGGCTGTACAGCCCCACACGGGAGTGCTAATCCTGTATACAGTGACTACATTTGTAGATGTTCTCCTCTGGTACTACTGTGGCTGTACAGGCCTACACTGAAGTGGCAGTACTACTGTGGCTGTACAGCCCCACACGGGAGTGCTAATCTTGTATACAGTGACTACATTTGTAGATGTTCTCCTTAGGTGCAACTGTGTTCTATTTTCAAGCATGCTTTTCCTCAGAGGCAAGTTTCAGTTTCTTCTGCCCTCGCTCCACCCCTTTGCTCAGTACTCGTCTCCATCTTAGGTTATCATTAGCATCCTCCAACCATCTCTCTGGATCTAGCTCTAGTTTACTTCATATCCCTCCTGCAGACGTCTTTGAAACAAAGAAGAGGTCGTACTCGTACTCTTTTGCCGGTGGCCCCATACAGTAGGTCATTTGGGATCTTCCCATCCGGCATACGATGTACGAGACCGAGCCGTGTGTGTGTGTATATATATATATATATATATATATATAAGAAAGGCGGGATGTTATATTCGTAGCTGGTAGAGCACTCAGTCCAAAAAACGAGCTCGGTATAGAGTTAAGTATAGAGTTAGTTCCAAACAAGTTAGCGAACCATACTCGAGATTGGTTTACTAATTTGTTGTCGCACTAACTCTCTCTCTCTATATATATATATAAATGTGTGTGTGTGTGTGTGTGTGTGTGTGTGTGTGTGTGTGTGTGTATGATATAGATAAAAGAGAAAGGCCATGTGTACTGAGTCAGTATTTTCTCGGAGAATCTGACAAAGATGTGTGTAGCGCCTACGTGGGCGCGCTCACATTTTTACGAACAGATAAAATTGATGAATAAAAACTCTCACGTGAGAAGTGATGATAAATGTATAACAGGGAATATAGTTTTTAGTAAAGTGTTCTCCTAAGACTCTCTCTTCAGTCTTATCTATGTGGACTTAACACCATCTCACGAATCAGACTCTTCGGAAAGAAATTCATAAAGTTTCATATATTTTATGATTTTCTATGAAAATTCACTAATCTTTCAAAATAACCAAAGAAAATCCACTAGCAGTACGAGATTATATATATATATATATATAATAAAGAATCATCTGTGCTCTACCAACATGCTAAGATAGAACACGGGGGTAGATTAGAGAACATAGAAATAAAAATAGAATCCACACACAGAAAAGATGCAATGTTTAGGCAAATTACAGAGGCAGTAAGCATAAAAGAATTAAAACCAAAATTAAATAGAAAATATGAGTGGAACAGCAACATCACAACTTACAATTAAGGACAAAATGAAAACACACACACACATAGAACAAACAACCAACCAACAATAAATAAATAAATAAACAAATAGATAAATGAACACAAACACACACAGACACCCGGATGTGGCGCATGCGCAAACTGAGCACACAACACACACACAGAAACAAAATGGCGTAGGATAGAAGAAAGGAAAGGCACAGAAACAAAGAAAGGAATCCCCAGTCACTGAAGAGGTCACAGAGTGTGTGACGAAAGGACTATGACTATATATAAACAACTATCTGGTTGTGGAACCAACCAACCAACCAGAAATTTATAAGTTTGTAGATTTGTAAATTTATAAATTTATAAATATATAATAAATTGAAGTGAAAGCAACTGGTGCGTGTGTTTCTTATTGGCAACATGACCCTCCCAAAGTATAACAATATCGGTTTCAACACACGATTTCAGATAAAGAATCTTGCTAAACAAATTCAGAAACGAAATATATATATATATATATATATATATATATATATATATATATATATATATACACTTTCCTATTTATCAGGAAATATTCCCTACTCTCTCACAACCACTATCTCTTCCTCTCTATCTTTCTCTCTCTATTTATGAAGGTTCCCGGGAAAAACCCGGATCTCGGGAACACGCGTTCCTATTTACGCGAAACTTGTTTTATTCTATTTGTATTCCTACGGCAACTTCCTTTCAAAATATTTTTCCATTATGCGCCGTTTTGTCTGTATTAAGTATCAGTCAAGACGCAATCACAGAGTTTTAGTAATACATAGATAGATAGATTGATAAATAATTAGATAGATAGATTCAAAATAAACAAACACTACCAACAACACCACAATAACACCACCACCCCACCGCCACACCACCACCACACCACCACCACACCCCACCACCCTCCACCAACACATATTCTAAACTTCTGTTAAACAATTCAACAAAATCACACCACCAAAAAAAAGAAAGATCTGTCTCACACCCCAGGGGTTCAAAAAGTGGGGGAGTGGATGGAGTACTTTGTCGTTCTTCACAGCAGATGAAAACATTTGTTGTATCAAAGTAAAAAATGTTGTAGTGGGTTATAGAGAGGGGGATAGAATTTGGTGGTCTAGTGGAGACGGGAATTGTGAGAGAGAGTGAGGTATGTAGTGGTATATATAGAGGATATTGTGAGAGTGAGAGAGAGAGTGACGTATGTTGCGGAATACAGAGATGGGAAGGGAATTTGTAAATCAATTAAATGAGGCGGATTTGTGATAGAGATTGAGGTATGTAGTGGAATATAGAACACGGGAGAAAGGTTGTTGGTTTAGTGAGAGAAAGGCAATTAAGAAAGTGAAAGAAAATGAGGTATGTGGTGGAATATAGAGAGGGGAGAGAATTGTGTGGTCTAGTGAGAGAGTGGGTATTATGAGAGAGGGTGAGGTATGTAGTAGGATATAGAGAGGGGGAGATTCATTTGTGGTCTAGTGAGGGAGGGAGATGTGTGAGAGAGTGAGGTATATAGTGGTATAGAGTTAGGGGAGAGAATTTGATTGTCTTGTGAGAGAGGGGGAATTGTGAGAGAGTGAGTTGTATGTAGAGATATATATTTCTATTTATTTGCCACCAGGGCATCAAAGATTGGGACAAATATAAAGGAGGGAGTTTACATACATTTAAAAAGACGTATAAAAACATATAATAAATTAAATTTAACAATCGATGTCCTCAATAGGGAGGGGCGTTGACATGGGGCGTACCCCCCCCCCCCCGAAAAATGTGCAACCCTCCTCTTCAGGAGCACAAAGAGCGGGTGCTTCCTTCCTCTTCTCATTCTTCTCCTCTCTCACCTACAGGCTGATATAGAGAGAAGGCCCATTCACTCGGGCCATTCTCGCTACATTCACCCATCTTTCATAAAACTTGCTGGGGTAGAGCACCTCTCTCTCCATTCTGATCCTTCTTCTAAAGTGGTACATGAAAAAAAAGACCAGTTGTTGGCCGGAGAAAAAGGTGTCTGACCTCAGCCCTTTCAACCTTGTCCACCATACAACTTCTTTCGCCATGGCTATCACACAGAGGAAAACCGCCTCTCCTTCGTTTTTGAAAGGGGGAGGCGGTTTGATCGTGACAATGTTCTCGGTGGTCAACCGGATTGGTCCCACCCGCGACAGTAGTCGTTCTACATAGCCCCACAGGTCAGCAACGCCTGGGCAGTGTACGAATGCGTGTGCGACGGTTTCCTCGTCACGCACGCATCTTGGACAGATCTTCTTTGAGGGGTGCCTACCCGGGCGCCCGTGTCTGTAGACCTTGTCCCGAACGGGTAGAGATCCTCGGTAACATTGCAAGCCGGGGACTTTTGGAAGTTGTCCATCGGTCCCGGGCCAAACGTCCTACCGAACAGACTGGCCAGCTCGTCTTCCTCCATGCCCAGAGTCTCTCCGAGAGCGTTGTCGAACTTACTGCGCACCAACCCTCTATAGAATGTTGAGGTTGAGTCTCCACTGATTGCCGGATCCGCTTGCCAGAGGGCCGTGAGCGCCTGGGCACATTCAATGTGCCAGTCGCCCACTTTTCTCGGTCTTTGCTTGACCCAGGATTGCAGCTCGGTGAGTGAGACGAGTCTCGGAAAGGCTCGCCTCACAAACAGGGCCCACACCGGCTGACCGGTGAGGAATACCTGGAGGTGCCGTAGCCTTAATGCGTGTCTACGCATCGTCAGCCACGACATCCCCAGCCCTCCGTTCGAAGGGTGTTGACAGCAGATGGATCTTCTCACCAAAGGAGCCCGCTTCTTCCAAAGAAATCGAAAGAGCGCGACCTTTCAGGGATAGTTTGCACTCGGCCCACTTCTGGGCGAGTGCAAACACCTTGCCCGTTACCTCGTCCCAGTTTTTCTCCATCTGGAGGTCCGGTCCGAATCAGACCCCGAGCAACTTCACCGGTCATTCCGTTCAGCGTCCGACGATGCCGTCGGAGGGCATCGTTTTGCCCCTCCACGTCCCGAGTTGCAAACCGACGGACTTGTCCCGGTTCAGCTTGGCTCCTGTGAACCTTTCATATTCCTCCAGTAAGGTGCCGATCTGCCCGATTTCCGAGGCGCACGACACCATTACTGTCACGTCATCGGCGTAGGCCGACACCGCTTTCCGCAATCCAGGTTCCAAGGGGATGCCCTGCAACAGCTCCAACTTCCGCAATAGTGGCTTGAGAGCCAGCACATACAGGAGGGAGGAGAGAGGGCATCCCTGTCAAATGGATCGCGTGATTTGGAACGGCTCCGAGAGGTAGCCGTTCACGTTGACCCTCGAGCAGGTGTTGCGGCTGTGCATTACAGCAATCCAGCCCCTGAAAACGGGTCCGAAGCCTGCCGCCGCGAGCACCGCATTCAGGTATCGATGGTCAACCCTATCGAACGCCTTAGATTGATCCAAGTTGATCAGGGCCCCACCAAAGCCGGGTTCGTTCCCTACCATCTCTACGATGTATCGCATGAGGTGGAGGTTGTCGTGTATGGACCTGGACGGGATTGCGCATGTCTGCGCTTCTCCCACCAGGTTCCCGACGACAAGCGCCAACCTCTTCGCTAACACCTTGGCCAAAATCTTTAACTCTGTGTTTAGCAGATTTATGGGCCTGAAGTTATCTATGTCATCCCCCTTGTTCTCGTCCTTCCTCACCAGGGTGACTACGACCTTTGTCACAGAACTGGGAATTCTCCCATTCTGTTGCCAGTTGCAGTAGACCGCCTCCAGGAGACCGGAGAACAAGCCCGGCATCGCCACATATAAAGTTCGTATGGTAGACCATCGAGACCCGGAGATTTGCGTTTGCCGCATTGGCTCAGCGCTTCCCCTATTTCAGCGACTGAAATCGGCCTCTCGCAGGACTTCGCCTCCCCGTCCGAGAGCCGCGCCAGACCGTCGAGGTATGGACCGAAATCCATGGCCCCACCCGGCCCGCCGCCCCTCCTGAACAGTCGTGCAAAGCGCCGTTGAAAGCCCGCGCTCATCCGCTCAGGTTCAAGGATCACGCGTCCATCCTGGTCCTTCAAAGACCGAATCGTGGACTTGTTTCCACTTTTTGCCTCTTTCACTAGGGCCCAGCCATCAGCTTTGGCTCCCTCGTTACCCAGAGCACGTATTTTACTCCTGACAACGCAGCCCTCGTGCTTTGCATCAAAGAACTGGTCTAGGGCCGTTCTTGACGCCAGCACGCCGGCCATCTTTCCACTCCTAATCGCCTCTTCTACTCTATTTGTTAATACCTTTCAGTTCTATTCCTATCTGATGCTAATTCCCGACTAAAACCTATCGATTCTATTCTAATTTCTCTCTTGAGAGAGCCCACCACCTGCTGTTGACAATTTCCCCCGTCAAACGCTGCTTAACTAGTGTGCTAATCTGTCTATGAGTTCTATCAAGGTTGACCACTCCGGTCACCAACTTGTGATCCGAATAGTCAACCATGAACATTCGTGGACAGCTTAATTTGTCCCTATCCTTATTTCTAACTAGGAACCTATCTAGGTACGACCTAGATGTTCCGCTACAATTACTCGACGTCCACAGTGGCACAGTCGGAAAATCTAGTCGATATCTATCGGCCAGATCAAATCGGCCGATTAATCGTTTGAGGCTGTTACACCCCCCTCTATCGGGAAATGCCCCTACATAGTCCCAACGTGCATCCAGGTTACCATTCCAGTCCCCCACTAAAAGCAAGGAGCGAGACGTTCCCAGGAAATTCTCCAGGCGTCGGAAGAAGTCCGGTCGCGGTGTCGCAGATAGGGCATACGCTGCCACCAGCCTGAAAGCTCCACCTTCACCACTGCCGACGTCTAAAACCACCAGTCGACCCTCCGGGTCCAGGTGTACCTTCTGTGTGGCAAGAACCAGGTATTTTCGCAACAGAACGACAACCCAACCCCCACCCTTCGGCTGACAGAGAGAAGCGTAGATCTCAAAGTCGTCGAAGATGGGGGCCAGTTGGCGCTCGCTGCTGATCCTGGACTCGCAAATAACCATTACATCCACTCTGTGCGACCTGAGGTCATTTAAGAGTTTGCCCTGTTTCCAGGACATCCCCAAAACCGCGTGCATTCACACATCCAACTTTTATATTGGCCATGTTGGTGCTGAAGAGTTAAAAAGGAAGAGAAAAGGAAATTACTTACCTCTTCGTCTCCTGTGGACCAGGCTGCACAATTTCCATGGGGTGTTGGAAGAGTTGTTTGGTGGGGTAGTGGTTTGTGGTGGGGTGAGGAGATCAGTGTTTGGTGGGATTAGGGTGTTTGGTGGGGTGTGGGTGTCTGGTGTGGGGGTGGGGAAACATCTCAATAGGACGCTGTTATGTGGTTGTGTGCAGTTGGTCCCCACATGCATTGGATGCTTCTTTTTCAAAGTTACATAGGTTTCCGTTGGGACCCTAATCATCATTACGTGCGGTTTTTTCGCTGCGTAGGTGAAAGTGATCCCTTCGGTGGAAACCGAAGGGTTATTTTGTTGTGTTGTGTTTGTTTTTGTTTGTTGTTCTTGTGCGTGTTTGCGTTTTGTAGTACGTCTTATGTTTTGGGGAGGGGTGGGTTTTTTATTTGTGATGTTTGTTCTGTTTGTGCTGGTGGTTGTGAGTTTGTGGCATTTTTGTTAATGTGGTGCCTTTTTTTCCTTTTCACCTGTTGAAAGGGTTCTCCCTCGTCGTCACTGGGTGACGTTGATACGGAGTCCTCTTCCGTGTTGTTGGGGAGGGGTATATTTTGGGGTTTTGTTGTGGTTGCTTTTGTATTTGTTTTAGGTGGGGTGAGGTTGGGTGGAACAGTGTTTTGTGTTGTTATTTTTCAGTGTTGGTGTGGTTGTTGTTGTTGTTGTTGTGGTGGTGGTGGTGGTGGTGGTGGTGGTGGTGGTGGTGGTGGTGGTGGTGGTGGTGGTGTTGTGTTGTTGTGTTCGGGGTTGGCAGAAGAGCCTTTTTTTTTATTCGTTATTTGAGGACAGGCAGCCCTCAGGTGACCCCTGCTTAAGCAGTGGTAACATGACGGCCGCCTTCCCTCCACTGAAATGTTTATAAAAGTTAGCCCGTCCAGAGGCACGCGTTGTGGGATATTCGCTATTCGTTCTGGGCTCATTTGCACCAGAACTTCTACGCTGGTCCCACCAAATACACCTCCGGAGGACTTTCCTATTGAAATTATCCTGTCTTCATCAAAGTCAATGATTCCACATAGTATCCACCAAATATTTACATTTGGTGTGATACTCATAATTTTTATTCTTTGTGTCCTTTTTCCCCTATATGTGGGGAAAAAGGTGAAGCGGGGGGACACAATGGGTGATACCGAGTATTTTTGTGCTGTTGTATGGTTATTCATTAGCACCGAAATGCTACCAAACAGTTTTCCTTTTTGTATGAAGGTTATGTCCTTTATTGCATCTTTTAGAACCAGCTCAATTTGATTTTGTGATAATTGGGCTGGTTTTCTTGTTTCGTTCGATATTGTCCTGAAAACCACTGTTTTCAGGACAGCCTCTCTATGTAATTCCTGTGGAGAATTGATGCTAAAAGCACCGTTTTCGCCAAAAGTCACGAATTGTTTTGCGTCTTGTAATAGTTGTTTAGCATTTGTTATGTCTATTGGCGTGTATAGTTCGTTTTTTTTACAGTCTGTGCGAATGTTGTTTTGGTGTTGTTGTCTTTTTTGTTGCTGCTGTTGTTGTCACTGTTGGTAATATTGTTCATGTTTTCCTTGGTGTTGCTATTGTTGCAGTTGTTGGTTGTGGTGTTATTGTCATTGTTCTTGTTGTTGGTGCTGGTATTATTTACCGGGTTTGGTTTCGTGGTTTCAATATTTTCAACGTTTTTCGATAATGCGAGGGGGAAGGCTGCAAGCTTTGTACTCCTACCTTCCCTCCACCACTTTTCTTAGTCGGCGTGGCACTCACGACAGTGTGCGAGGTGGAAATGGCATCCATTGCTGATACCAAGTCTATACAGTTTTGAGATGAAAATGAAAATTTCGTCCCAGAAAGGGGCGAAAATTAGTTGACTCAACGTCTGACGGCCCAGGCAAGGGGTTAAACTAAACATGCTATTAAATTGATCAATGAACTCACAGTTTTTTTTACAATAATCCGTAAAAATCCGGAGCGAAGTAATACACGTCTATGTTGGTCTAGTGAGAGAGGGGGAATTGTGAGAGAGTGTGTTGTATGTAGAGATATAGGGAACGGGAGAGAATGTGTTGGTTCAGTGAGGGGGGGGGGGGGTGAGAGAGACTGTCGTATATAATGGAATATAGAGATGGGGAGAGAATGTGGTGGATTAGAGGGAGATGGGGGAATTGTGAGAGTAAGGTATGTAGTGGTATAGAGTGAGGAAGAGAGAATTTGTTGATTTAGTGAGAGAAAGGGAATTGTGTGAGAGAGTGTCGTATGTAATGGAATATAGAGAGGGGGAATATCGTGAGAGAGGGGCAATTGTGAGACAGAATGAGGTGTATACTGGGATACAGAGAGTGGGAGAGAATGTATTGTTTTAGAGAGAAAGGGTGAATTGTGATATTGAGAGAGAGAGTAAGGTATGTAGTGGGATACAGAAAGGAGAAGAGGATTTAGTACTCTGGTGAGAGAGTGGGGTATATATTTGGGTTTCGCAGTAAAGTGGCTGCGTATACGAGTGTGTGTTTATATGAATATATATATATGTGTGTGTTTACGCACGTGTGTACGTGTGTATGTGTGTGTGTGTTTATATATATATATATATATATATGTGTGTGTGTGTGTGTGTGTGCGTGTTTGTATGTTTCTATATATATGTGTGTGTGTGTTTGTTTATATGTATGTGTGTGTATTTATATATATATATATATATGTGTGTGTGTTTATTTCTGTATCTGTGTATGTTTGTTTGTATGTTTCTATATATATATATATGTGTATGTGTGTTTGTTTATATATATGTGTCTTTATATATGTATGTATGTTTGTATTTATGTCTGTGTCTGTGTGCTTATATATGTGTGTGCGTCTGAGTGTGTACACGTATGTGTGTGTGTTTGTGTATATATTTATATATATATATACATATGTGTGTGTGTGTGTGTGTGTGTGTGTGTGTGCTTATATATGTATTTATATATGTATTTATGTGTGTCAAATTGCTAAGTGGCGTATTCGGATAACAATCGTAAGGTCGTGAGTTCGATTCCCGGTAGCGCATTGTGTCCTTGAGCAGACACTTTATTTCACGTCGCTCCAGTACACACAGCTGGCAAAAATGAGTTGTACTTTTAATTCGAATGACCAGCCTTGTCACACACTGTCACACTGAATCTTCCTGAGAACTACGTAAAGGAACGAGTATCTGTGGAATGCTCAGCCACCTTCACGTTAATTTCACAAGTAGACTGTTGTCTCTCTTTTAATATTACTATGGCAGCCACTACAAGACTAATGTCACTGACTAAACTACATGAATACCATCACCACCCCGAACACTATTACATCAGTATCCCTACCACAACCATCGCCATTAACACCTTTACCACTACCACCGCAACCATCGCAATCACCATGATCACCACCAATGCTATCAGCATGACACTTCCAGCCGAAACAATCAACCACAACACTACCACCATCACTACACCCAATATATCTGCCATCACCACCACAAGCACTACAATCATCACCACTGTCACCACAACCACAGCCATCACAAGCAACCCCACTATACCAACCCTATTACGCCCACCACTAATACCAGCTATACAAGCAATACCACCATACCAACCCTAACACAACCACCTCAACAACAAAACTACCACAAGCACCACCACAGACATCACTACCACCAGCCACACCACTACAACAACACCACTAACATAATTACACCAATAATATTACCACTATCACAACTACCATAGTTAACAGCACCATCACTACCACCATAATCACCACCACCATACCATGCCTACTACGACTACTAGTTACCAACAACAACAACAACAAACACGATATCATATTTATTACAACTACCACAGTTACTACCACAACCGCCACCACCAACAGCACCACCACCCACACCACCACAACCTGCAGAACTTCCAGAACCACCTCCACCAACACCAAAACCACCATCACCATCATTGCTGACACCATACTTATTACAACTACCATGGTTACCACCACACCAACACCACCAACACCAACACCACCGCAACCATCACCACTACAATCAGGACCAACACCACCACCACAACCATCACCAACACCACCCCAACTATTACCAGCACCACAACCGCCTCCACAAACACCAAAACCTCCGCAACCAGCACCACCACCACCCCAATCAGCACCACAACCACCTCCACAAACACCAAAACCACCACCAACACCATCATCACCACCACCAACACCGCCATCACCACCACCACCAACACCATCACCAGCACTATACCATACCTATTACATCTACCACTTTATACCATCACAGATATTTTCTATATACCTTCACAATCATCAAACTCTAGCAGTTTTTTTTTTCCTTATTATTTTTTCACCAATAATCAATAAAACACGATATATATTTAACTTTTAAACTACGCCCCCAAACCTTATCAAAACTCCCTTCAAGGTATACTTCATACGAATATTCGCAAATGTCAATCGTGGGAATATATGAATGTGTGAATGTATGTATGTATGTATGTATGTATGTATGTATGTATGTATGTATGTATGTATGTATGTATGTATGTATGTATGTATGTATGTTTGTATCTTTGTATCTTTGTATGTATCTTTGTATCTTTGTATCTTTGTATGTATGTATATATGTATATATGTATGTATCTTTGTATCTTTGTATGTATGTATGTATCTTTGTATGTATGTATCTTTGTATGTCTATTTGTATGTATGTGTGTATGTTATCTCTTTCTCTTAATTTTGAGTATATTTTTTTGACCGGCCACCTTCCTGGTGGCAAGGTTGTAAAAGAAAAGAAATTGTCATCCCTTGAATCGCAAGAATGTTTTGCAAATTTTGAAGGTGCCAGCTATCGCAGCCATTTGTAGACCATGAATTAGGGAGCTGCGCTCTTTGTCCGCAAATCCAAGTTCAGTCATACTTTGGTCCAAACGGGTTGGTATATAACCCGTACCTCCAATAATTGTTTCTACTTTAGGCACAAGGCCAGCAATTACTCAGTGCATTACTGGTACTTTATTTTATCGACCCCGTAAGGATGAAAGGCAAAGTCGACCTCGGCGAGATTTGAAACTCAGACCCGTAGCTCCAATAATGATGGGTATGAAGCTAAAAGTGTATCTTGGATATTGGATTTGCAAACTCCTCATCAATGGTCCGTAGATGTCCTCCTTCTCCTGTATTTTCTGACAACGTTTAATTCGAGTGGGCAGCTGATCTCCACAACAGAACATGTTTTCAATGTGTGGTCCCAAACATCAATATCAGGCCGGTAGTGCTTTAATTTGGTGGCAGTTTTTATTTTCAGGTTCTACCAGTATTCCTTAGTGCCATCTGTCTCAATATATTCTTCCTCGTTTGTTTTCCGAAGTGCGTTCCAGATGGTTCTAGCTATCCCATCGTGTCTCATGGGGAGGTAGTAGCGAGATGACATTCTTTCGCAGCTGGCAACAATGTGGCTTACATCCACGATCTTTGTTTTACATAGCCTACATTTATTGTCAGCTGATGGCCCTTTTGTGCAGCAGATATTTTGTAGGGAGTTCTTGTTCCTGTTTTGCATAGAGATATCCCTCAAGGTGTGATGTCATAAACCTGTCGGAACTCTATGCCAGGCTTTTTGAGTGGTTTATCCCCTCTATGGTCTGTGTTTTACGTCTCAAGTATCCATGCACAACTTTTTCTGTAAATTGGTCAATGTTTTCATCTTGTTTGAACAATGAATAGGATCTTCCGATTTCTCTGGGTGAGAGATTTATATCAGGCTTTATTCCATATCTCTCCTCCAGATCAGTGGCTATTCTAATGATTTTTTTTTTCATGCTCATAAACCTGGGCAAGATGGTTGCTAACCTTTTTCCTCTGTTGAAGGTGTTGCTTCAGTGTTACTCTCCGGGTCTCATATGATGTTAATATGTAATTTAGACCCCGGCCACCTTCCTTGCGTGAGAAGTATAGCCTATCCACATCACCATTGATTTTAAAGTTCCCAGTAAAACTGAGAAGTTTTCGAGTTCTAACATCCATCTCACTTAGTTCTTGCAATGACCATGGCACAGCATAAGTATTGTGGGCAATGTATTTGTTGTACGCTGACAATTCTGATGACCATATTTTCTTTACTCTTCTGAAGTATTCACTTCTGGTTCTCTCCTTATTTATGGGTCCATCATAACTGACATTCTCATCCTGTCCAAGATATCTGTAGTTGTCACCTGACGGTAGAGGTTGTATTGTCAGGCCGTTCATCTCTAGATTTCTAGAGGAGGGCACAGCTCTTCCACGTTTTACTGCCAAATATGCACACTTGGACTCACCAAATTTCATTTTGATGTCTGTTGAAAATTGTGTAATGAGGTCCAATTGTTTCTTGATGTCATTGATATTTGGCCAATACAACTTCAGGTCATCAACAAAGAAAAGATGGGAGATACTTCTGGACCCACATCTTTGTCCACCTTGTTTCCTGAGTAGGTAAGATAGTGGATTTAGTGAGAGAACGAAGAGTAGCACTGACAAGCTATCACCCTGAAAGATGCCATTCTGGTAATGTATCCTATCAGTCTTAACTTGCTCCTTCTCACCTCTAAGGATCAAATTGGTGTACCAGTTCTTGGTTAGACGTTCAACAGCAGCTACCAGTGGTTGTGGGACTTTGGCTAACTGAAAAGCCACAACAATCCACCCATGAGGTACACTATCAAATGCTTTTTGATAGTCCAGCCACACCACAGTCATGTTTCTGCGATTCTTTGTTGTTTTTTCTTGAATGATTTTATTAGTTAGTAGGTGATCTATGCAACCTCACACCTCCCTCTTTCCACCAGCTTGCTCAGGTCTTATGATGTTGTTAGTAGCACAGTGATCCTGTAAGAACAGGTTAAGGCACCCAGTATATCATTTATACATGATGTTTTGGCAGTCTATTGGGCGGTAATTTTTAGCAAGTGTGGTTTGGCTATTTTCGGGAATGAATATGTATGTATGTATTTTTGTATGTATGTATGTATGTATGTATGTATGTATGTATGTATGTATGTATGTATCTTTGTATGTATGTTCTTCTGGTTTTATAATTTCACAAAGTTTTCCCAATAGAGAGAGAGTCGGTTTCTAACATAGACACAAGACTCTCTCATTGGAATTTACACAACATCAACTAGGTAGATATGTATGTATGCATGCATGTGTAGATATGGATGTTATTGTATGTGTGGATGTGGATGTTTTTAGTTGTATGTGTGCATGCGTATATGCTTTGCATCTGTATATGTGTAGTTGCAGTTATTAGATGCAAAATGTTTGGAATGTCTTACATATTTTTACTGTTCCATTAATGGATTGTACTTGTAATTTCCTAACTAGTTGTGTTCTTTCTGTTCCTATGAAGCCTAGCTTCTCAAGATTTGTATTGAGGCAGTTACTAACATATCCCAGTGCCCCAATAATCACAGGCATAAATCTGAAGGTGTAATCAGGGTGGAGTATCTACAGATTTCTCATCAATTCTGCATAAATGTTCTCCTTTTCACTAATCTTTGATATTATATTGGCATCTGCTGGGCAGCTAATTTCTACTAATGTGCATGCTTTCTTCTTCCTGTCCCATATCATAATATCTGGTCTGTTATGGCTGCATTTTATTGGGGTTTTTACTGGAACATTCCACCAGTACTCTTTCATATTATGTACATGGATGTCTTCCACATTGCTGTAGCTTTTAATGTGTTTATTATCGGGGCTATCTTTTTTACGAACTGCATCGTACAGTGTTTTGGCCACTACATCATGCCTCATAGGTAGATAGTACCGCGATGACATCTTTGGACAGCTGCTGATGACATGGGTGATATCCTCGATGTTATTCTGCAGAGTTCGCACTTGTCATCACATCTAGGTGTTTTGCCTGCATCCCTATCTCTTTTGTGAATCAGGTATTTCGTGCTAAACTCCTGTTCCTGGATTGCAAAAGCGTATCCTTCAAAGTGGGAGCCAATATAGCGGTTGTTGGTCCAAGATAGACTACTTTCCTTATCTATATTACTCTCACTCTGGAGCTTCCTGGCAACATATCCATGCATGATTTTTTGCTGATAGGCATGCAGTTTTTCATCCATGGATTCACTGCGATACTGCTGAGCGACATCCATGGGTGTGAGTTTTTGATTATCTCCACAGGGAATATCTCTCGAGGAGTTCCTCCCAACTCTCATGATCTTATCTGTTTCATGCAGATAGACTTGCTCGAGAAACGGCTGCTACGCTTCGAGGTTCGTAGATGTTGTCGGAGAGATGTGATGCGACATTCAAATGTTGTCTGGACTGATGTTCGGCCTCTGCCTCCCTGCTTACGTTTCAAGTAAAGGCGGTCTATGTCACTGTTGATGTGGAAGTTTCCGGTGTTGTTCGTTATTTTTCGAGTTCCAACATCAACTGCTCGGATTTCGTCTATCGTCCAATTGAGTATTCCAAACGTTGGTGTTAGGACAGGCACAGCAAATACATCGTGAGCCACTGTTTTGTTTTGCGCAGAGAGTTCCGATGACCAGATCTTTCTTAATATGTATGTATCTTTGTATGTATGCATATATGCAGGTATATATGTGCGTATGTATGGTATATATATATATATATATATATATATATATATATATACCATACATATATACCATACATATATAGTTCGCAATAAAAGAGATAAAAAAAAACAGACAAACAACGCAGGAGTAAATGTTACAAATATTATTAGTTTCACTCTCTATATACATATATACATATACATATATATATATATTTAGCATACACACGCACATACGTAATTATATACATATATACATGTATATATACAGACACACACAAACACACATACAGACATACATATATATATATATATATATATATATATATATATATATATGTGTGTGTGTGTGTGTGTGTGTGTGTGTGTGTAGGTAGGTAAAATGTGATATTATGTATATGAATGTCGTTATGTGATATATGTGTGTCTGTGTGTGTGTGTGTGTAGGTAGAGAGGTACTAAGTGTGTGTATGTGGTTATGTAATATGTATATGTGTGTGTGTGTGTGTGTGTAGGTAGAGAGGTATTATTATATGTATGTGGTTATGTATTGACGTATATAATCCTGTGCATGTTTCTAAAATATATTGGTATTCTATAATATATTGTATGTAGGTGGAATGTAAGATTAAAGACTTGGTTTTAATTATTGATTTTTTTTACTAGTACATTACAGAGGTTTTGGTAAGTGTAGGTTGATGTGCGAGAGTACAGCTGTTGGTTTTTATTCTTCCATGAACACTTCGTGTTAGATTAAAGAATTTTGGGGTGTTTTAGTTGTCTTTTTAATACTAGTCTGCTGATTCTTGGTTAGATTGATACTCTGTGTAGTTTTTAAAGATTCTTCAACAAAATTTTGTAAGATGGCGAATTGGTAGAGTTGTTAGAACGTCGGATAGAATGTTGTGTGATATTCATTTCGACTCTGTATTTTCTGACTTGCAGGTTTTCAGCAGACGTCTTTCTCTCTACTCTAAGCCCAGAACGCATATGTTTATAGATAATTCAGTGTAATATAATTGTTTCTACTTTTGGCACAAGGCCAGCAATTTTCCAAGTGTATTACTGGTGCTTTATTTTATCGACGCCATAAGGATGAAAGGCAAAGTTAACCTCAGCGGGATTTGAACTCAGACTATAAAGGGTCGTAACTCTTGTGCGGCAAATCATGGCGTCAGACCCTCTACCGATACTGCCAGGTGACGAATTGGGGTCGATAAAATATGTATTAGTGAAGTAATTGGTTGATAAAATCATCTAGTTACCACCTCGAAATAAATGAAACCCTCTTTCTATGTAAGAATTTATAATTTACAAAACTCTCAGTCTCTCAAACGTTCACTCCTTGGATTTGCATTTGAATATAAGGAGGGGGTGGCATAGAAACCGTATTTTGAGGGGTTGGCAGACCCCATCTCCTCTCCAGGTCTGAATACAGCAGAACTCTTCAAGAAAAAGATAAAGGGTGAAAGAATGAAAGTGACGAAGAGATATAGAGGAAACATCGACTCCAGTACCTGACTGGTATTTTGTTATCTACCTTGAATGGATGAAAGTCAAAGTTGACATCGGCGGTATTTAAAGGAATACCACAAACCATTATATCCGATGTTCTATCGACTCTGTCAATAGATTCAGGTTTACAGCATTGATAATAAATAAAACAATATAATTACTAAACAATGAAAAGGGGGATATAAGTCCTATAATATGGCAGTCGCTTGACGTGCGGAAGGTTGATGTGCAATTTACCTTATCTCGCATTACATCATCTTAAAAAGAAAGGTCACATTTTGAATATATTTCTCACATTTCTACCAGTGAGGGAAGAGCAGTGTCCATGACAATCTCCGAGGAGGAGACAATGGAAGTTAGAAAGGAGGAAAGTATCCTCAAACCGTATATTTAGTTCGAATACTTGCGAAAGAGGAGACTCTGCTAATGTTACCCCGGAAGCAGATAGGTCAGTTAAACTGGACAACAAATTAAACACTAAACCGAGGGTCAGGTACGGCTGCTAAACTTGGCAAAAGAGTGGATGCCGCTATTGTTACCCGAGGGTCATGTAATGGTGTTAAACTAGGCAACAGAGTGGTGTCTGTTAAAATTATGCCAGAGTAATGGTACCCGAGGACCAAAAAGGGATGTTAACCTGGACAACAGAGTGGACTGTGGTAGTGTTACCCGGAGGCTATGGAGAGTTGTTAAACTGGACAACAAATTAGACTCCGCTATTGTTACCCGGGGGTCAGGGAGTTGTGTTAAACTGGGCAACGGTGTGGACTTTTCTAATGGTACCCGAGTGACGGGGAGGGGTGTTCAACCGGGCAACAAAGTGGACGTTGCTAACGAAAGCAGGTGTCGAGTAAAAGTGATGGTTTAAATATGCCTACCACATAAATTGACCACAGCAATATTTGAACTAAAAAAGACGGGATGGTCAATTGGGATGCTTTTTATTATTTTTGATCTTATCAGTATTACCAATTAATTCTTTTCCAGTGTCTACATTTTAACTATGGTTAGATCATGTTAAGATAACAATACATTTCGAAAGACATTTCACTGTTTTGCTCCTACGACAAGTTAGGAGCGTCAATCACCTAAGCTTGCCAAATAAATGATATTCCGCAGAGTGTATATTTCACACACAATTGAACAGATATCATTTTATAATGTATCTTTATAAAGAGAATATGTTTGGTTGATAATTTGTTGTATCACACTGACAGACAAAGGTGTTAAAATGTTAAAGTTATGACCACATATACTTTAGTAAGAGGTACGTACATAGACAGAGACACTCACACACTCACACACTCATACACACACACACACACACACACACATAAATGCATACATACATAAACCCATGCGCTCACACATATACAGAGACACTCACAAACATACACACACACATACATACATACACCCATGCGCGCACACATATACAGAGACACTCGCAAACATACATACACACACCCATGCGCACACACATATACCCACACACATACGCACCCACCCACACACACACAAACACAACACACACACACACACACACACACACAATACACACTCACACTCACACACACACACACACACACACACAATACACACACACGTTCGCCTATTATTTTGAGTGTTTCCTAAACTGTTTCATTTTAGAATATTGAAATATTTGAGTGGAATATATCGACAGGGCCGGATTTAATGAGGGGTGTTAGGGGACAATTGCCCCCAGGTCCCTGCACTGTGGGGTCCCACCAGCGACAGCCGGAGCTATTTATTTGTGCCCTCCCTCAGCTGGGCTTTTTAGTTTTAGGGTGGTTAGCATTCTTGAATCTAATACCTGTATGTATAATTTTCAATTGCAATTAGTTGCGCCAAGCTAACTTTGATATATAAAAATGGAAGTTTGCTGTGTATTCTAATTTTTTGTGCATGAGCTCATCCCCCCAAAAATGAAGTGCCCTGGGGCCCCCAATGTCTAAATCTAACTCTGTATGTAGGAGCTTTACTTTTAAAATTATTCATTCGGATGTGACATCACCACCATAGGCGCTGAGCTGGCCAGCCGCAGGTGTGAGGCCCGCGAGATGGAATGGCTCTTCCAGCGCGACTCCTTTGCCATCCTCCGGCGAAACGCCTTCTCTATCCTGTCCGCCGGGGCTGTGGGGAGACAAGCCGATTATATTACGAATTCTGTTGAATAGTCTTAAATACTTCAATAAGCTGTATATCTAGAGTCTATATATGTATGTTTGCATGCATGAATGAATTCGCCTGATGGACTATAATAAACAGAAAGGATCTAAGAACAGGACTCTGGTACCTTTAGCTCCAGCTTGCTCTGCTCTTCTCTGTCGATGGGCCACCAGTAGTTTTAAGTTTAATACCGTTCGATATCTACTTACATCCCGTTTGAAAATAAAAACAACCACAACAACAACCACTCAGTAATGTCCTTTTTTTGTTTCTTTGTTTTTGTTTTAAAAAAATCAAGTATGCCATGTGACTTCTTTAAATCATAGACGCAGTATGACAGAATAGTTAAGATGTTCGTTTCACAATTATTAGGTTCCACGTTCGATCCCTTAGCGCGGCATCTAGGAGAAGTGTCATTTACCATAACCTCGGGTTCACCCATGTATTGTGAGTAAAATTGGGTAGATGGAAACTGGTTTAAAACCAGTTGGATGAATGGTAGAGACTGAGTTCACCTTCTCATAAATTGTGTTAGCTGAATCTCCCTGACAACTATATTAACAATACACGTGTATGTGGAATACTCATCCACATACATGTTAATTTCAAGCGCAGGCAGTTACAGTGACGAAGCAACAGAAAAACTCGTCTTGAATGTATGGACTTTTCACTCTTGAATCACAACTTTCAAGTTACTGAACTTTAGTGGATTGGCAGTATCGGTAGAGAGTCAGGCACCATGCTTTGCAGTATAGAGTTACGGTCTTTTACGGTCTGAGTTCAAATCCCGCCAAGGTTAACTTTGCCTTTCATCCTGACGGGATCGATAAAATAAAGCACCAGTATTGCACTGGGGTCGATTTAATCGACTTTCCCCTACCCCCAAATTACTGGCCTTGTGCCTATACTAGAAATCGTTATTACTCTGAAGAAGGTTTGTCAAAAACCCAAGATAGTTAATTTCATTAGTAAAGACATATGCTACTAATGATTAAGGTGTTGAATCTACGAAATTCTACCACCTACTAACTACTCAATGGAATTTCCTCATTATCCTTGTCATTTCTGCAACTATTAATCTACCATGGCTCAGGTGTAACATAAACCACATCCTAACGGTGTCGTATACATAACATATAAAAAAGAAAAAAAGGTCACTGTTTTACAGAACTTTCAGCTGATATCTCGACCGTGTCAATGTCACGTGTCTGGCAGTGTGACCTGTAAAGGTCCTCATCACATCCACACCGCCTTCCCCTATCTTCTAAGGTTATCTATTAATGTATATATGAGGTAACTTACCTTATAAAACAATTTCTTAATAGTACAGTCTATTATAAATAATAGTTCCTACTTTAGTACAAGGCCACCATTTACCCCAGTGCATTACTGGTACTTTATTATTATAAATAATAGTTCCTACTTTAGCACAAGGCCACCATTTACCCCAGTGCATTACTGCTGCTTTATTTTATCGAACCCTTAAAGAGGAAAGGCAATGATACCTCAGCGGGATTTGAAATCAGAACGTAAAGAGTCATAACTCGATGCTGCGAAGCAAGGTGTCTGATGCACTACCGATACTGCCATATAAATAATATGAGGTATGAAAATGTTTCGTCACGCTTCTATGACTTGACCCTTGAGATAGCGCCACTATGTGATTATATATATAAATATATTTACCCTTATTATTGACGATCGCGAGAATGTGTACTCAATATCAGAGTAGAAGTTAATATTTTCTTTAATAAGGTTTAACTTGAGTCCTGTTACTCTGAAGTTTCTTACACCTGCATACTGATACGGTTATCTGAATATATATATATATTTATATATATATATGTGTGTATGTGTGTGTGTGTGTGGGTGTGTGTATAGAAAATATAACAGAGAGAGAGAGTGTGTGTTTATTAATATACTGGGAAAACCACCAGTCTATGGAATCTATAAACTACGAAATGTGAGGTAGACGCATAATAATTAAAAATATAAATCAAATTGAATTTACCTTTGAACACATAATTTACAGGGACTAACGCGTGTCTATGACTCCGTTAATTTATCATATGTGTGCATGTAGTATCTATGTGAGTAAATTCATGTGTATGTATATACACATATATATGTGTGTGTGTGTATTCATCATTGTCCGTATGCATGTATTAATATGACATATTAATCTGTCTTTTTGTCTTTCTGCTACAGTACCACCGACAATTATCAGTCATTTGTCCAGTATTGATATGGAGGTACGAGAAGGTGACACAGTAACATTAATATGCAATGTTACCGGAATCCCACATCCTAACGTTACGTGGTATCGACAATCAGCCAGTAATGACTATTCTACGATGGAAAGTAAGTAAATTACATTTTATTATTAAAACATCTTGATATAAGCCAAAACCTATTGCGCCGCGGTCGATAGTTCTCTCTCTCTCTCTCTCTCTCTCTCTCTCTTTCTTTCTCTATCTCTCTATCTCTCTCTCTATCACTCTCTCATATATATATATATGTATGTGTGTGGGGGGGGGTATGTGTGTGTGTGTGTGTGTGTGTATGTGTGTTCAGTAAGCATAATTGCGAAGGTCGGATGCAAATGTTCAAAATTCCTTCATTCTCAAAGCTGTGATACATATTTCAATGGTGATTATGACTCCATGTTGCTTCGATCACGCAACCAGTAGCCCTACATCACCAGACAGCATATTATGCAGTAAGGTTATGTTCCCAATGCAATACAAACTAAAAGACAGGGGAACGTACTAATATGGTATTTACACCACTGACGTCTGTCCTCCTAATTTTAAAGAGTTTGTATAGAATAGCTTGTTCGCTAATAGCGTTGAATTATAACAGACAAAGAATTAAGGAAAGTAGGAGAGGAGGAGGAAAATGAAATTGATTAAGATGTGAAAAAATGTACAATATAATTGTAAAGTTATGTGTGTAGCTGTACAAGGCGTGTAGCGGTACAACTTGATTAAAATATTGTGAATATGTATAACTTGTTTAAAATGCTTTGAAAATTTAATTATAACTTCAAAAATTATTTATCGAAAATAGAACTGGCATTGAAATTCTAATGTGTATACATGTATAATAGTGGATGAGGAGTTTGCTTATCAACCATGCGATTTGTTGTTCAATCCAGTTGCCCGGCATCTTGATCATGTGACCAAATGAGGTTTGTTTTACAGCGTAGTCCCTGAAAGGAAACAATGCTGTTATTAATAAGAAGAGTTGAAATTAAAGCAGGCATGGTTTCACAGCTCTAACATCACTCCTTTATAGTCATCCAATGAAGTTTTCAGCTCACCATCGTATATATGTATACATTCCTGTATATACACATATATGCATACGAGGGTCGGTTGAAAGGTTAATAGGCTTACCAAGATACTCTCATGGAATGACCAAATGCGGTTTATTTTTCAACATAGTCTCTGGAAAGAAACAATGCAGTTATTAATGAAAAGTTGAAATTAATTAATGTAAAATGTCACAGCTCTAGCATCACTCCTTCATAGTCAGTCTCTGAACTTTTCAGCACACACACTCCTCGTATAATAAAACAGCTAACCTTAATATAATTGTTTCTACTTTTTGGCACAAGGCCAGCAATTATCCCAGTACATTACTGGTATAATGGTTCAAAATTATACGTTATATTTTCTGATTGTAGAAATGCACATGTACATGCTTTAAAAATGTTCTTCCGACACTTATATATACTTTAATATTGTAAGGAGGATTACACCATCGTATAATAATGTTTTCCTTCTGTTTTCGGTCCGTCTAAGGGTGTTATTGTCGCTGTGTATAACCTATATGCTAGATATTCAGAAGGTAATTTTCTGTGGATATACAATTAAATTGTATTAGGCTTTCTATAGTTGGATGGGCATTTTTAAAGTATCAAACTTTAATGAGATGTTAAGAAAATTGATTATTTTGTGGTCTGCGCTAACTATGATATTCCAGCTCAGACCTTTATATATATTAATGAGATTTTCTCTAAACTTATGGTTGCAAATTATTTATATAGCTTCATGTTAGTAATATATCAATAGTATATGGCCCACCTTTTAAAAATTAAACTTAGAGTGTATCAGGTGTAATGTTGGTTCACAAGATATCTGCCGACATATTTGGCCCGGTACTAACATCAAAGAACGAAATAGCATTTTTCACTACCCACAGGTTATTGTCAAATGATTATAACGATTTCCTCCAATGCATAATGATTTTAATATTGAATACACTATTGGAAATTTGATGGCTAGTTAAAGCTTTTTGAAGTATGGTTTTGGTAATTGAAGGGTAATAATCAATGATATCAAAATGGGTGAATATATATGTTTTGTTTAATATTGATTCTATTGACTGACTTTATAACTAAAATGCTGTTATTCCATAATGCAAAACTGGAAACGATTATTATGTTAATGTTCATTTTGTCTATAAAACGCTTGCTAACAATACCCAATTGACATTTATTTCGGTTGATATGTGTAGTAAATGGATTGCTCGGGAAATTATTTTTATGGCTCTTAAAGGTACAATGTAGTTTATTTAGTGCTAAATTCGCAACCATGTCTTCAATCTCTTTATATTCTGAGGTCATTGAATCTAATATTGTTTTCATATGAACTTGAGATGTTATTATATAAATATGATTGGTATATAGGATAGGTGTTACATAACGGTATTATTTTTGTCTGCTATGAAAAGACGAAGCAGAAATTCGGTGAATTTGTGTTTTAACGATTGTTTGAATTTCTACAATTGTTGTTTAAACATATGTTTCTAATTGACATGATGAAGTGTGCTCCACACAACTCCAGTAATTTGTTGTAAGGAGAATATGTTAATGTTGCAAATCAGAACTATCTTTTGAATCTCTTCTCCTTCCTCATTAATTAATAAATTATATCTAATGCATACTTTTCACACATCTCATTAAGCTTGTGCTGGACTTTAACTTAAAAAAGGTTCTTACATAAAATCATGACGAAAAGTTGTTGTTTTTTTATAAATATAAACACATTAAAACAGTTTTTATCATAGAACCGGAAGAGCAGTTTCGGGCAGTTTGGTATTAATAGGGTTAAAGGTAAATACGTAATATGATTGGTTGGCGGGAATCAATAATGTTGTATAAGATGATTTTATATAGTATTGAACAACAACAGTGTTAGGAACAAAAAAAAAGAAAGAAGTGTGTGGGGGGGGGGGATAGAAAGAGAGAAAGAAATACGAGGGAAAGGGATAAAGAAAGGATACATAAAAAAGAATTTGAATAAAACAATAGGGATTGTATGACTGGTAGGTTTAATTATTGGAAAAAAAAATAAGAGAAAACCTTTAAGCATATTAAAGGTTTAAAATATTTATAGATTTAAATCATCCCTATACCAATGATGTTTGTATTTAAAAAACCAAGACAGAGCGAGCAGCAGTAGAAGAAAACTTATAAAAACAATGTTTTATTTTGTAATAAGTGGTTATAAAGAGGTCTATTTTAGTGGTTTGTTTACAAAATATTTGTTAAAAGTTAAAAGAGAATAACAACAAAATGAAGTGAGAATGAAATACATGGAAATAAAACATGGAACAATGTGTGAGGTAAGCATCATCATCACCAGCGTCACCATCATCATCATCATCACCAGCATCATCACCATCATCATCATCACCAGCATCAGTATCATCAGCATCACCATCATCACCAGCATCACCATCAGCATCATCAGCGTCATCTTTATTCTACGCGCGTTCTACCATGTTTTCATGGATCGGACGGGTTGTTTCCAGCACAAGCACCCTCTACTCACATATGTTACTTCGTCATCTCCTCTGTTAGGTTCGACATTTTGCCATCTGTTTGAACCATCACTGCCGAGGTTTTTCCCGGTCTTTTCCCTACTATTGACATCACCTGGCACTTCTTCACTCGGCGTTCTTCTTCCATACGCATCACATGTCCAAACCAACACAATCTTCTCAATTGCATACCAGATCTAATTCCTCTCAAACCCAGTTTTTCTATTACTTCACCGACGCCTTTAAAATATAATTATAAAGTAATACTTGTGATGGTATGACTTAGTATAAGATAGATTAAAAAAATTGTTTGTCACAGCATTTTCAGAGTTTGGCATTTTTTATTTAATTAACCAGTTTAGACACTCACTTCATAACGTTTTGCATTTACAATAGTTTATAACCTTGCCTATTAATCTGTATGGTGAGCAAATGGGGTCCCACATGTTGGCCTCGCCACAGCCCCGGGGGACAGGATGGAGAAGGCGTTTCCCCGGAGGATGGTAAGGGAGATGCGCTGGAAGAGCCATTCCAACTCGTGAGGCTTTCACCTGCGGCTGGCTAGCTCAGCGCCTATGGTGGTGAATAGGGAGGTAGCCCTACAGCCAAGGACACCAGAAGTCTCCACTACCAAGGGCATGACCACAAACCTGTGGGAGAGCGACCGGTAAACTTCCTAGAATATATTTGTGTAGAAGTTATATAACGAAGATTTCGATGAAAGATCCGTTTGGCTACTATAATTAATAAATCAATGATGATGTCTAAAATGTCTAAAGTCTGTCTCGAACACGAAGGCTCATCAGTCCAGTGTTTATCCTGGAGTACAACACTCACTCAGGAAGGCACATGGCTTAGTGGTTAGAGCATTGAGCTTGCAATCGAAAAGTTGTGAGTTCAATTCTCGGACCGGGTGATGTGTTGTTTCCTTGAGCAAGACACTTTATTTCAAAGTTGCTCCAGTTTACTCAGCTGTAGAAATGAGATGATAGGACTGGGGTCCCTATCATTAAATTACCCAAGACACCTCCAACGAGATATACCTTGGAGGAGACCAGCTAAACCTGCATAGGTGTGATCTGTCACATACTGTCACACATACTCACTCAGGAAACCACTCCATCGCAGGGTTAAACCCCCACCTATTGTTTATCCTCATTTTCAGCTGAGTATACTGGAGCAACCTGAAATAAAGTGTTTTCCTCTAGAACACAACATACCAACGATTCCAGGAATCTAACCCACGACATTATCATCTTACGCCCAAAACGGTTACTATTAGGCCACGCGAAAATTTAGTGGAAATGAATGCGTCCTGAGTTCGTAATTTCTGTCTAGGATGTTTCCGTAGTGAAAATAATTTCCGTGTTTTTCAAACATACATAAATCACAAAATTACAAAATTGGTTGAATGTTGTAAACGGGATGTCGAAATCGAAACATTTATCAACCTTTATTATTCCAAAATATAAGACAGTGAATTACAATGTCGGGTAGATTGCTTTGCAATATGCGTATCGTTTCTCTGCACTTTGAGTTCAAATCCCGACGATCTCTCTTTCTCTCTCTCTCTCCCTCTCTCTCTCTCTCTCTCTCTCTCTCTCTCTCTCTCTCTCTCTCTCTCTCTCTCTCTTCTGTCTTCTCTCTGGAGGAAATCGGTTGTATTCAGATCAGGAAAGGGATAGGCTTCGCCGGGTTTCAAATACCATCAGGAGTTTTGCGTCCACACATAGACTCCTAAATATATTTTGACACAGTAATGTATGTGTATGTGACAGGCTTTCTGGATATGTGGGTTCGTTGTATATTAATTCAATAAGTGTTCTGTTAAATGGGTGGTGAATTGGCAATATCGATATAGTGTCGGAGATCAGGCTTTGCGGCATATAGTTACGTCCCTTTATGTTATGACTTCAAATCCCACCGAGGTTAGCTTTGACATTCATCTTTACAGGTTTGTTAAAATAAAGTACTAGTAATACACTGATATCGATTTAATTGACTTCTCTTTATCTAAGATTGCTGGCCTTGTGCCTAAATCAGAAACTATTATGTTTGCTGATAAACAATTCCATACTTTTCTGGTTTGTATATTTACTGGTGGCAGTTTAGCACCATTGATCAGAATGTAATACATTATTAAGTAATTAACTGTAATATAAGTGCAGGCATTCGTGAATGGTAACGGAGTTTGTTTCTCATCCATGTGATTTTAGATTCACACACAATACGTGACAACTTGATCTACTATAATCTCGGGTTGACCAAAGTCATTTGAATGGAATTTGTTAGAGGGACACCACAGAAGCCCATCTCACACACACGCACACACACAATCATGTATATATATGTGTGTGTGTGTATATGCTGTATATATATAAAGAGAGAAAAAGGGGCAATGTGTGTGTGTGTGTCTTTTATCTCTGTTTATGGCCCTTAACAAAATCGGATCGATAAAATAAATACTTGTGTTTATATGATATACTTACAGGACGTGCCCCAGCATGTCCACAGTCTTATGACTGAAACCAGTAAAAGGTTAAAAGAGTATACCTTTTTATACAAATATCAGTAAAATAATTGCTCCACTTATCCCACACATAGGCCGCGAATTGACAGAGTTATTAGAACGTCGGATAGAGTGTTTATGATATTTGATCCGGCTCTCCGCGCTTTGAGTTCAAATCCCACCAAGGTCAACTTTGTTTTTCATCCATACTAGGTCGATAAAAAATACCAGTCTAATACTGGGATCAATTATTTCTCTATATCTCTATCGCACTTCCTCTCTCTCACTTTATGACTTTCTCTGGAAGAAATCTGCTGTACTCAGGCCTGGGGAGGGATGGGCTCCGCGAAGTTTAAAATGCCATAGAAACGGTCAAAATGGTGCCTCTACGACTCCATCAGACTTTTCGAGACCATACCATACCATAGCACACCATCCCACACATTGTCATGACATTTTACAATCATGAATGTTCTTAAATGTTCATAATGTTTTAATGAATTTGTAGCGGCAAATACATTAATTTACAACTAAATTTTAATTTCCACTCCATAAAATATTCTAGATTATTTAATTTTCCCCTCTATTTCTTCTTCACCTTATCGGGCCCTCATTTCTTCTTCTCTCAGATTTCACCGCCATTTTATAAACATATCACAATATAAGTCATTTTGAAACAATTTACTACACAATAAACCGTGATACGTTACTTTTTACTCCCAATAGTGTCTCCTTTTATGTATCAATGTCATACATCATCGATATTGAGACAAAATGTCTCTAAAGATACGTTTAACCTTTAAACTTTTGAATTATTCTCTCATCTTTCCTCTCCAATAATTAAACACACCATTCATACAATCCCCCATTTATACGCATTCAGCTTGATTTTTAATTATTTTTCTCTTTTATTTTTCTATCCTTCATTTTTTCTAACCTATGTTTATCTTCTATTTTTTCTTTCTCTCATTCTTTTCTCTTCACCTCTGCTAGCCAACACTTTATATAAAAGCTTCTTTATCAACGTCAACTCTATTGATTCCTAACATCATATTACGTATATACTTTCAAATATTTTCTTACTCCGAAAGAGGACCGCCGTTATACAACAAACGTTGGACGCAGCATGGACGAGTGGGTATTAAGTATATGCTTTCAAATATTTTCTTACTCCGAAAGGGGACCGCTATCATAAAACAGACATTGGACGCAGCATGGACGAGTGGGTATTTAGTGGGTATAAGGTTCCGGAATCCTTGTCCATATCCAGCGCCCATAGGTGAGACAGCAAGCACAACTTCACGCCAACAGTCTCCGCTTCCCATCGAGGTTTGTAGGTTGTTCATTTCAATTCCAGTGTCTCTGAGCTTTCTGGTAGAGGAGATCTCCCACAAGAGAACTGAAACCATCTCATCTTTTGCACAAAAGCAGTGATCACCAAACCTTGTACGACATACAGTCAGTCGTGTATTTAATTTAGGTTTCGGTAGTATCTACTGTTTGCAAAATAATCCAAAACATCCTTTAGGATCAAATACTTGTTTTCCTTGTTAAATTTACTAAAATGACTTTCTTCTCTGTTTTATTTGCAGGAATTGGACAACAAGGAGAAGTATTAGTAATCCACAATGTTAGCCGCTATTGCGACGATGTTTATGAATGTGTAGCAAAGAACGGTATTCCTCCAGTCGTTAGTCGAAAAATAAAAGTCTCCGTTGATTGTAAATATCACATTTCTTATACTAATTTTGTTTGAGTATTCTCTGCTATCGATCCATCCATTTAATCGACTTTCTCCTCCTTCAAACATTATTAGCTTGATAAATATTCTCTCAGAGAATTATCTCATCCTTGTAATAAAAGTTTGTTATGGGATTCCCTACTTGATGATGTATTTTCAGAAATCTTACGGGTGGCATCATCTAATGTATTTGTAAAAGTTGCATCAACATATATTAATGGATTAGTTTTAACAGTATATCCATCCAATATATTTGTGAATGCCACTCCCAAAATTTCTCCAAATGTTAGTTTTAACAATATATTCATCCAATATATTGTCATGATGTGATGTTTGTGTGTAGATGAAATGTATGAAACATTGAAGATAAACAGCAATTTGACCTTGATATAAAAAAGTTTGAGCTGTAGAGTAAACATGAAACATATACACCAGGTCGCAACACAAAGTAACCAAAGTACTACTGTCACAGCTCCATCTATCCCACTCTCCCTATCTCTCACTATAATGAGCAAATGGGGGTCCACGCGCTGGCCGCCACGCGACCTCGGTGGACAGAATTCAGAAGGCGTTTCCCCAGAGGTTGGTGAGGGAGACGCGCTGGAAGAGCCATACCAGCTCGTGAGGCTCACACCTGCGTGTAATGGTGGTGAGTAAGGAGGTGTGCCGATGGTGGTGAGTAGGGAGGTGGCCCTATGGCCAAGGAAACCAGAAGGCTCCACTGATACGAGCTCGACCGCAAACCTGTTGTAGAGTGACCGATATCTGGATTGAATGTTACTTCCAACATTTCCTCAGTCGTTAGTTTTAACAATATATCCATCCAATATTTTTGTACCTGCTAATCCCGACATTTCGTCAGAGGCTGATGTTTACAGTACATCCAGTTTTCATTTAATTTTATTTATTTAGTGTGCCACTGGCCATCTTCAGCAGAAATGCTTATGCCATTTTGACCTAAATGTAGAGTCTGTCACCCTCTCCCCTTCCTCCTTTTCTTCATTTGTCTAGTACCCCTTGTTCTTCCTCTCCTTTTACTCTCATTGATGACATTTATAGTACCTATCCATTGGTGCTTTCTTCTTTTAAATAACATTTTATTTGTTATATTTGGGGAGGGTCATCTTTGTCCTAACATTGCCAGTTGGTTTGGTTTTCATTTCAGTATTTTTATAACTTTCTTTATTTTCAGTTGCTCCAGAGGTTCAGTTAAGAAATAAACGTATTGGGCAAGTAAGGGGTCGAGAAACAATATTGGATTGTCGGATTACTGCTTCACCGCAGGGAGTGACAGTATGGAAGCGAAATGGTAATGAACTAGTTAACAATGATAAATACAGCATTGAAGTATTTAATGAAGGAGGACATACTATAACTCTAAGTCTTCGTATAACTCAAATAAAGGGAAGTGATTTTGGAGACTATACATGTTCAGCATCGAATCACCTTGGAGGCGACAAAGAAACGATGGTACTCTACGGTATGTCAAAACATTTCTATTATTGTTTTTATACTTATTACTAATATGTTTGTTATTACTGTTGTTGTTTTTAGTTGTTATTATTATTGCTGTTATGCATAGAGTTATGGCCCTGTGCGTTCTGAGTTCAAATCCCGCCGAGGTTAACTTTGCCTTTCATCCTTACGGGGTCGATAAAATAAAGTACCAGTAATGCACTGGGTAATTGCTGGCCTTGTGCCAAAAGTAGAAACAATTATTATTGCTGTTATGCATAGAGTTATAGCCCTGTACGTTCTGAGTTCAAATCCATCCAAGGTTAGATTTGCCTTTCCTCCTTACGGGGTCGATAAAATAAAGTACCGGTAATGCACTGGGATCGATTTAATCGACTTTCCCCTCTCCCAAAATTGCTGGCCTTGTGCTTATATAAGAAACCATTATTATTGCTGTTAAGGGCGGTGGATTGGCAGTATCGGTAGAGGGTCGGGCGCAATGCTTTTCAGCAATGAGTTACGGTCCTTTATTATCTGAGTTCAAATCCAGCCGAGGTTAACTTTGCCTTTCATCCTTACGGGGTCGATAAAATAACGTACCAGTAATACATTAGGTAATTGCTGGCCTTGTGCCAAAAGTAGAAACAATTATTATTGCTGTTTTGCATAGAGTTATGGCCCTTTATGGTCTGAGTTCAAATCCAGCCGAGGTTAACTTTACCTTTCATCCTTACGGGGTCGATAAAATAACGTACCAGTAATACATTAGGTAATTGCTGGCCTTGTGCCAAAAGTAGAAACAATTATTATTGCTGTTTTGCATAGAGTTATGGCCCTTTATGGTCTGAGTTCAAATCCAGCCGAGGTTAACTTTGCCTTTCATCCTTACGGGGTCGATAAAATAACGTACCAGTAATACATTAGGTAATTGCTGGCCTTGTGCCAAAAGTAGAAACAATTATTATTGCTGTTTTGCATAGAGTTATGGCCCTTTATGGTCTGAGTTCAAATCCAGCCGAGGTTAACTTTGCCTTTCATCCTTACGAGGTCGATAAAATAGAGTACTAGTTATACATTAGGTAATTGCTGGCCTTGTGCCAAAAGTAGAAACAATTATTATTGCTGTTTTGCATAGAGTTATGGCCCTTTATGGTCTGAGTTCAAATCCAGCCGAGGTTAACTTTGCCTTTCATCCTTACGAGGTCGATAAAATAGAGTACTAGTTATACATTAGGTAATTGCTGGCCTTGTGCCAAAAGTAGAAACAATTATTATTGCTGTTTTGCATAGAGTTATGGCCCTTTATGGTCTGAGTTCAAATCCAGCCGAGGTTAACTTTGCCTTTCATCCTTACGGGGTCGATAAAATAGAGTACTAGTAATGTACTGAGATAATTGCTGGCCATGTGCCAAATTTAGAAACAATTATTTTTGCTGTTATGAGGGTGGTGGATTGGCAGACAGTAGAGCATCGGACAACATGCTTTGTGGCATAGTTGTGGTCCTTTACATTCTGAGTTCAAATCCCGCCGAGGTTAGCTTTGCCTTTTATCCCTACGGGGTCGATAAAATAAAGCACCAGTAACATACTGGGGTCGATTTAATCAACTTACTCCTCCCCAAAAATGTCTGGCCTTGTGCCTATATCAGAAACCATTGTTGTTGCTGTTATATTGTTATTGTTATTTTGTTGTTATTGATGGTGGTGGTGAGAACAAAATATATTAGATTATTCTAGAAGGTCAAATTTTGTTTTGGTGATGTTGTTAGAGCTGTCTGTTCTTAGTTTTTGTTTTCTCATGTATGTTGTTTCCTCGTCCAATATAGTTTTATATTTTTATTTTCCTCCCTTTAAAACTCTCCAGTTATGCTTTAACAGTTACGTTCTTCTTTCAATAAAAATGTCTATACTTCCAGTCCATCATGTTTACATCATGTGTATTTTGTTATCACGTGTTTACATTGCATTAATATGTATTTTTGTTTCATTTCGCCACATGTTTTGTTTTTCTCTTTATGCTTCTGCGTTTATTTTTGTCATGTATTATCTAGCTGACATGCGTCGAGTTAGCTGACATCTGTCGTGAGTCAGCTGGTATCTGTCGGAGGTCAACTAATATCTGTCGAGTTAGCTGACATCTGTCGAGAGTCAGCTGGTATCTGTCGAGAGTCAACTGACATCTGTGGAGTTAGCTGACATCTGTCGAGAGTCAGCGGACATCTCTTGAGTTATGTAATCTCTCGAGTTAGCTGACATCTGTCGAGAGTCAACTAACATCTGTCGGGTTAGCTGACATCTGTCGAGAGTCAGCGGACAGCTATTGAGTTATGTCATCTCTCGAGTTAGCTGACATCTGTCGAGAGTCAACTGACATCTGTCGAGTTAGCTGACATCTGTCGAGAGTCAACTGACATATGTCGAGTTAGCTGACATCTGTCGAGAGTCAGCGGACATCTCTTGAGTTATGTCATCTCTCGAGTTAGCTGACATCTGTCGAGAGTCAACTGACATCTGTCGGGTTAGCTCACATCTGTCGAGAGTCAGCGAACAGCTCTTGAGTTATGTCATCTCTCGAGTTAGCTGACAACAGTCGAGAGTCAACTGACATCTATCGAGTTAGCTGACATCTGTCGTGTTGGCTGACATCTGTCGAGAGTCAACTGACATCTGTCAAGTTAGCTGACATCTGTCGAGAGTCAACTGACATCTGTCGAGAGTCAGCTGACATCTATCGATAGTCAGCTGACACCTGTCCAGTCAGCTGACATCGGTCTTCTGCGATCACTGGTTTAGTTTATTCAACATGTATATTGTTTTATGTTTCATTTAAATATGATTATATTTATTTCATAAGAACAGACCATAGATTTGTGTTTACAGTAGTGTTTACAGTTGTGTGAACGTTGATATTATTATTATTGCTGTTATAATTTTTCTCTTACCTTATGTTTCTTTTGTGTACTTTACATGTGATGTATTTTTTTGTTTATATCAATGTCCATTTTATTATCTCATGTAGTCATGTTTTTTTTCCTTTCATTTTTTGTTTACCTCTGTTAATTTTTAGCCAAGCATTCATTTGTATAATTTACATGTGGTGTATTATTTTTGTCTATATCAATGTCTGTTTTATTACCTCATGTAGCCATGTTTTCTTTGGTTTCACTCTTCGCTTACCTCTGTTAATTTTTAACTAAGCATTCATTTGTATATATTTACATGTGGTATTTTTTTTTTTTGTCTATATCAATGTCTGTTTTATTACCTCATGTAGCCATGTTTCATTTTGTTTCATTCTTCGCTTACCTCTGTTTATTTTTAGACAAACATTCATTTGTATAATTTACATATGGTGTATTTTTTTGTCTATATCAATGTGTGTTTTATTATCTCATGTAGCCATGTTTTCTATCATTTCACTCTTCGTTTACCTCTCTTAATATTTATCCAAGAAATCATTTGTATAATTTACATGTGGTGTTGGTTTTTTTTTTCGTCCATATCAATGTCTGCTTTATCTTTTATGCAGCTTTCTAATCCATTAAGATTTCACAAACCGACTTACGAGACAACGAGATTGTTCCGTACTGTCATCTATTTGGTATTTTAATTTGTTCCATTGTTTTATGTATTTTAAACATATATTGATTTGCATAGATTTTATGCATATGTTTTTAGTTTAAATGTCATGTTTTTTGTATATTTTCATGCGAATTTATTTTGTTTGTTTGTTTTTGTGTATTTTTGTTTGTTTGTTTTTTGTTTTATTTTTTTTATTATATTCATTTCAAGGAGCCTTTGTGTTTATATTTATTTATTTACTTATATTTGAACATATGAAAAGTTTAAGTAAACGATTTTCGCTTTCACTCTTAAGATTTTAATCTTATCAAATAATAAACACTCTCTCTACTGATATATATGTAATATATATATTTATATATATATATATATATATATATATATATATATATATATATATATATATATATATATACATATATATATATATATATATATATATATATATATATATATATATATATATATATATATATATATATATATATATATATATATATATTTATCTAGCAATAATATATGCAACGACCAAACTCCAGAAAGAGCTCGACAGAAATAGTTCATATATATATATATGATGATTTATTTTAATTGAAACAGTTCTAGTCCTCTAGAAGCCATTTCTATATCAAACATTGTATATATATATATATATACATATATATATACACATATATATATATATATATATATAATATATATATATATATATATATATATATATATATATATATATATATATATATATATATATATATATATAGTCAGAATATGAAGGTGATGTTAGGCGTAGAAGATAGAAACCCTCTCATATGACATATACATATACCTTCTAAACTGTAAAGAGCTGTCTTAAACTCACTGGTTTTTACAGTGTGAAACTAATAGAAAGTAAATATTCCCCGGATAAGTCGCTGGTCAATCCTCAGAAAAAGGTTGTACCAGTGGCCGTCATCTAAATTGGAATAAATCTCGGGTGATATTTTATATCATATGCAACCACAGTCTATTATTGTGATTTGAACTTGAAAAGAGATTTCGTCAATTTTTTAATAAACACATTCTCAGTTGGTAATGTTACTTAGACTCTGATCTGCATTGGTAATATAAAAAGACCCTCTTCGGTCACGAGTGAGCATGGGATTCGCACTTAAAAAGTTGCCCTCCCAGGCACAAGTCCGACCAAGGACTTTGTGGAAGACCAGCAGTTACCCATACATACCTGCTTCCTCTCTCCACGCCACCGATGTTACTCAAGGGAAAGGCAATGACCGATACAGCTTGGCACCAGTGACGTCGCATTTCATTTCTACAGCTGAGTAAATTGGAGCAACGGGAAATAAAGTGTCTTGCTCAAGAACACAACACACAGTCGGATCCGGGACTCATACTCACAACCTCACGCTCTAACCCAGTCATGGGCAACCTGCGGCCCGCAGGCCACATGCGGCCCGCGAAGCTTTCTGAATGGCTCGCCTAAGTCACTTAAGTAAAATATTTCTGATTTTTTTTACCCCAACTTTTCAGTCGTAATTTATCTTTCTAACATTTTTACGATCGAGGAAAACAACGTGTACGAATTCTGAAGAAACCAGTCAAAACGACCTGAGTTACAACCCTTTTTTTATGTGGGCACGAATGTAAATTAGCGCTTGCGGACCGCCTGATGATGAGCCATATCTCATGTGGCCCGCATATAGACCTATAATCCAAACGTGTTCCAGCTGAATGCTACTATGCTGTTAAGCGCCATTGCATATCTTGGAGTCTATTACCCATTGTGTCCGTGCCATTTAAAGAAAGTAATTTGAACAATATTTTGTTGCTATTTCTAGCTCAAATGTTTTTGGAATTGTAAACCTATTTCAATTTGTAAATCATGCAGTATCCTAAGTTACCATGTGATCATGCATGGGGTTGTTTGGTAGGAAAGAACTATGTAACCTATTGGGGTTGTTTGGTCGGAGACGACTATGTAAACTATTGATACTGAATATCTGAATATCTCGTGACCCCCTACGTTATCACAACAATAATTTAGCTGAATCTTATGAAGTCATAATATCGAATGCATCCCTTATATTAGACGGATCTGGGTAACCTCATTAGATTCCCCTGTTACAATCTACTATGTTACAATGTATGGCTTGTTTACGTGTCTAACTGTTATTTCATCCATCCAGTCATCAAACTAGCCAATCACCTACATATAAAACATGGCACGCATTTACCAGTACATGTACTCATGACCCCTTTATAACTAAACACTCATTCATCCATATACCATTCCATCAATATAGCCACACAGCCATTCACCCAGTAATCTATGTATCGACTGGGCTGCTCAGTTTTTGAGGACATTTAGTAAAAGACGCATAAGTCATGAGAGAAGAAATGTTCTTTAAACAAAATTCGCATGAATAATCTTGAGACCATATTTGATACATCTGCATAATGAATCCTCCATTAGCTTAAACGTCCGCTTCAATACGATGTCTGAAACGCTGACATGTCTGAATCTTATCTATTTTGGGTATCGTATCACTTTTGGGGGAATTTAAGGATTTTATAATGTTATGGGTGCGTTGGTTTATTTCCTTCTCGAGTACACCTCATACGTAGTAATCCAATGGATTCAGGTCTGGAAATCTAAGACACCATATGTTTGGGGTGACATGATCGTGGAGATTAGTGTTGGTAGGTGTACGGTCTTCCTTTGCTCAGGCTCTCATTTCAAGGCCTCACAGCCATGTCCAACTCCTCCTCAGAGACAGCAGTATTGATCAAAGTTTTTTATCATAACAAAAAAACAGAAATTATTTCAGGCTTTTGATGCATCAACTTGCTCAACAAGCACTTTGATTAAATCAGACGTTTTATGCAGGTATGTGTTAGCCACTTCGCATCACATATAGCCACATATAGCTTATATCGAAGGTCTTGTTTGTGCATAATATTCATGATAGTTTGATTTGAGAACTTGTGCTCCTTAGCAATGACGATAACTGAATTTGTGGGGTTCTTATCAATAATTTTCTGCATTTTTCGTATGAATCTAGGTGTTCTGATAATATTAGGAACGTTATCAATGGTTTTACGTTTGGCTACAACTCTGGAATCTCGGTCAACTGCTTTCAGCTCTTTGTGATCTTCGACAACAACCGACCGTGCTAAATTCAGGAAGTGAGATATATCTAAATCACTAGACTCAGCCTTTATGGCAACTATTACTACGTGACTTTTAATTTTCTGAGTTAGTTTCATAGCTGTCATAATTTATCTGAAATGAAATGATAATCAGAATATGTTAGGAAAATGTTAAAGATATTACGAGACGTTTCCTCAAGCATCTAACAATCCACACATCTATCCATCTATTCATCTTCTCATTAATTCCCACAACTATGCATCCAGCCCACCATCTTATCTATTATTTCCTATGAGCATACATCATTTAATCTACAAATCCTTCCCGCTATTCGTACAAGAATTCTACCATCAATCTATTCAGGATATGTTGTCATATTACCCTGCTAACGAGTTATATCTACCACCTCCACAATTAACCTCTATAAAATATTACTCAATCTTAATTAGAATGTCATTGCTAAAGGTGCCAAGTTCCACACAAGAGAGATCTATACACAAACAGAAGATCTGTAAGAATATCAATATTGTTGTATGCTTAATTAATGCAGGAATAACAACTTGTTGATTGCCTGGTTTTAATTACTACGACTTTAAAACCTACAGATAGCAAATTTAATAAGACAGGAGCAAGCATCCAAATACAATATCTGTGATGTGTATCACATCATGAGGACATGATGTTGTATCTGTAGCTAAGACCCCTTCGGTTACCAATGACTATGTGATTTGATACTAGGAAGTTTCCCTCCGAGGAACAAGTCCGGTCAAGGTTGTTTATGGAAGACCAGCAGTCGCCCATACACACCAGTCATACCTCTGCATGCCACCGATGTTACCCAAGGGAAAGGCAATGGCCAATACAGCTTGGCACCTGTGACATCACAACTAATTTCTAAAGCTGAGAGAACTGGAGCAACGTGAAATAAAGTGTCTTGCTCAAGGACACAACACACAGCCCGGTCCGGGAAGGGATCTGACAACCCCAGGATTGTAACCCTGACGCTCTGACATACTAAACTATGTGCCTAAACATCTAAAGCAACTTAGATCTCACTCTACATCCTACCTACTGAGTTGTACTTAAGTACTATTCCATTAAACCAGGACCTTCCCAATTGTGTAACCCACCTGTACCATAGCTCATCAACCCCACCACAGCACATCAACCCCACCACCACAGCTCATCAACCCCACCACCACCACCACCAACATTACCACAGCTCATCAGCACCCCACCACCACCACCACCATTACCACAGCTCATCAACCCCAACCACAACCACCACAGCTCATCAACCCCACCACCACCATCACATTTCATCAATGCCACCACCACCACCACCACCACCATCACAGCTCAGTAATCCTTCCTCACCTTCGTCCTGACAGCTCATCAACCCACCACTAGCACCATCACAACTCATTACCACCGTCACCACCACCATCCTCACATCTCAACAACCCCACCACTACCACCACTACCACCACCACCACCACCACCACCACCATCACCACATCTCAACAACACAACTACCACCACCTCCATCCTAACAGCTCAACAATCCCACCACCACCACCATCCTCACATCTCAACAACACCATCACCACATCTCAACAACACAACTACCACCACCTCCATCCTAACAGCTCAACAATCCCACCACCACCACCATCCTCACATCTCAACAACACCACCACCACATCTCAACAACACAACTACCACCACCTCCATCCTAACAGCTCAACAATCCCACCACCACCACCATCCTCACATCTCAACAACACCACCACCACATCTCAACAACACAACTACCACCACCTCCATCCTAACAGCTCAACAATCCCACCACCACCACCATCCTCACATCTCAACAACACCACTACCACATCTCAACAACACAACTACCACCACCTCCATCCTAACAGCTCAACAATCCCACCACCACCACCATCCTCACATCTCAACAACACCACCACCACATCTCAACAACACAACTACCACCACCGCCATCAAATATCATCAACAACCCACCACCCCCATTACAGCTCTGTAACCCACCTTATCTCAGTTCTATTATATTACACCACCACCACCACCACCCTGATCATCATCATCATCTTCATCATCATCATCATCATTATCATCATCATCATCACCTTCCACAGATATTAAATGATGAATTACTAAGAAAAGTTCCTGTTTGTTTTCTTTTTTTCTTTTTCTTTTTTTTTCCCCTCTTCTATTATGGAAAGATATTTCAGAAAAAAAACAGACCACTCCGGCACCAGTTACGAACAAAACGATAAACCCCGATAACAGGAACAAATACGAGCAAGTCAACAAAGTTTACCAGAATGGTATGTCGGACAGACAACCTGATAATCATCACATTATGGTGACGATCAGAGATGCTGTTAACCAATCTCATATAAACCCTTACTTATCAGGTAACTATTGTCTCCTTAAACATGATTTACGATCAAGTCTCAGAACAATCATAAAAGGCTACCAGAACCGCAAGGTAAATATCTCATTGTCAAATAATTTGTTTATTTTTTTGCCAGATGTTTAAGCATCCCTTACAGACCCATTAGAAGGTAGGTATGGAACCAATATCAGTTAGGTATGTACAATGGTGTGAAACTAATATTTGATAGGATTCACCATTGATCTCAATTTGAAAAGATTTTTTTTTTTTTTTTTTCAAAAATACGGTCATAATTATTCCTTTAAATCCGAAACTAAAGAAGCTAATATTAATTCCATGACAGGCAGAATACTAATTTTTGTTTTCATAAAAATATTTGTCTTTAAATATATAATAATGGTAAGTTTTGGTTAATATTTATTTTGCATGCGTTGGTATTATACAGTTCCTGGTCAAATCTCATTCTCCTGGATTTATAATCAAAGTCATTGCATTAACATCTATTTCATCTTTTCAGTTACTATATAATTGGCATTACATTATCCAATGTATAACGGTGGTGGATTGGCAGTATCGGTAGAAGGTCTGACGCTATGCAATGCAGCAAAGAGTTACGGCCCTTTATGGTCTGAGTTCAAATCCTGCCGAGGTTAACTTTGCCTTTCGTCCTTACGTGGTCGATAAAATAAAGCACCACTAATACACTGGGATAATTGCTGGCCTTGAGCCAAAAGTAGAAACAATTATATTATCCAATGTATTCTTTCTTTATTAAACAGTAGGCTGTTGTCTCGAGCAGACAGTGTAATAGCATAGAGGCTATTTCATTGTCAAACATTGAATCCTAATACATGTTTCCACAATAGTCTATATTTGAGATTAATCTACCATGTAACCTTAGTCAAGGAAACATACTATATACATGTAAGTATAATCAATCCTGATGTTAAAATTATTCGAGCATAAATACCAAATAAAGGAGAACAGAATGCAAACTATTAGAATTTTCAGTTTTCTCAGCCTGGCTTTCAGCAGGCTTTACGTGTTAGCAACTCTATTAATTATGCTTGATGTTTCGAAGACCTACAGTATAGTATAAGAATTTAGTGAATATATGATAATTATCGGTTTGCATCCATTATACAGTGTTTATCACATTATGAATATAATTTTGTGGTGACGAGGATTTGACAGTATCGGTAGAGGGTCGGACGCTATGCTTTGACGCACAGAGTTACGGCCCTTGCCATTCTGTGTTCAAATCCTGCCGAGGTTAACTTTGCCTTTCATCCTTACGGGGTCGATAAAATAAAGTACCAGTAATGCACTGGATAATTGTTGGCCTGGTGCCAATAGTAGAAACAATTGTGAATATAATGGAGGGCCATGACAGCAGAGACAAAGTACGGAGCCACAGGATTAGGGGTTCGTATCCTATCATCACAGCATTGGGCGGTGGACAGAAATACTTACATTTCAAATGAGACTAATTCACTGGGTTGTAAATAAATATACTATGGTAGAAGTAAAGCATCATTCTGATATATGTATATATATATATATATATATATGCGTGTTTATATATATATATGTGGGGGGGGGGGTTGTGTGTGCGTGTATATATTATGTTATATATATATATATATATTAATAGTAATAATAATAAATTTGAAGAGTAAAATCCAAAAGAGGGCTCGATAAGGATAAATATATATCATATATATAAGAACCATAGAGCAAATATTTATTAAAATAACAGATTAAAGTTTAAGCAAGGAATCGCTGCTTTCGCCCTTAACGGGATCTTGTGAAACTAACAAAGTCAATCTGTGAACGCAGAAATTAATATTTCAAAAAACGTTGCAACCGGTGGAAGAGAGGAAGACGATACTTTGGTTCGTGGAAACGTTCCTGGCAAAGAACGGGAAAAAACGAATATAATACGTCATTATTTGGAGCAGTGAATTGGCGTTGGATTGGCAGTATCGGTAGGGAGTCGGGCCTCATGCTTTGAAGCATAGAGTTACGTCCCTTTATGATCTAAGTTCAAATCCCGCCGAGGTTGACTTTGCCTTTCATCCTTACGGGGTCGATGAAATAAAGTACTGGCCTTGTGCCTAAACTAGAAACAATTATTTGGAACAGTGAAAAACAATTACACGCAAAGACAAAACCACGTTTATGGTATAAAAGAAGTCGTAGACTAATATTCTATTCCTGGCAATGAACGGAAAAAATGAAGATAATACGTCATATGTGGAGCGGGGAAAACAATTGCCCGCGAAGACAAAACCATGTAAATAGTATAACTGAAGTCGTAGACTAAAATTCTAACTAGGAAACCGAATGATTCTCGGCTTCAGAGTTAAGAATAAAGTAAATAAAATACAGAGGTAATTGAAATTAAATAAATACATACATGCATCCCGTTAAGGGTGGAAGTAGCGATTCTTTGCTTAAACTTTAATCTGTTATTTTAATATATATATATATATATATAATAATAATAATAGTAATAATAATAAATTTGATAAGGATAAATATATATCAAATATATAAGAACCGTAGAGCAAATATTTATTAAAATTTCTTACTCTACGACTCCTAACCTTGCACATAACATCACAGCTTCAAATTTAGCTAAACTACCTAGCCGTAGCAACACGTGCAACCCTGTAGTTAGTACTAACGGTAATTGTAGGATTCGCGTTGATTGCCCCCTATCCGGGAAATGCCTCTCTAGTAACATTGTCTACAAATGTAAGGTTGAAACACCCACGTCCCGTAGGGCCTACATAGTGTTAATCGCCAATAGATTCAAGCAGCGTCTTTACATGCATACCCATTCTTTTCGTTACCCTCTAAGAAGGAATATGACGTCACTTTCAGCTTATATCTGGAGTCTAAAAGACAACCACACCCAATATAAGTTACACTGGGAGATCCTAGCTAGGGCTAGATCGTATAACGGAAATAAAAGACCATGTGACCTCTGCGCCGCTGAGGCCCTGGAAATACTCTACGCCACAGACCACATCTTAAACAAAGAATCTGAGGCAATTTCAGCTTGTAAACATAAATTGCACAAAACATTCCTGTATTACAGCCCCACATTATACCCTAACGGATAGTACGATCTATACGTGGATATTTTACGTCTTGATGTGGTAGCTAAGTATATGTTATGTTTATACCATTACTTATTTGCATAGGTAAGTATATATTACCTGTATATTTTGTGAAGGGAACGTTTCCACGAACCAAAGTATCGTCTTCCTGTCTTCCTCCGGTTGCAACGTCTTTTGAAATATCCACTTCTGCGTTTACAGATTGACTTAGTTAGTTTCAGAAGATCGCGTTAAGGGTGAAAGCAGCGATTCTTTGCTTAAACTTTAATCTGTTATGTTAATAAATATATATATATATATATATATATATATATATATTAATTCAAAATATTAACAAAAATAGATAAATATTTATATACCTTAAGATTTAGACATGAAAAAATTTACATATAATACAGAGGGTGCGTGTGAGAAAGCTTAAAAATACATAATAGCAATTTACATAACTGTTAGAGATTCAAATAATTTAAATTATTGAAGAAAGAAGACTGAAGAAAGACAGAGAGAAACAGATGAGGAGAAAATATAGTGACTTGAAGTATAGAAAGCAAAAGAGAATTGATCAAGGTTAGAGAGACAAGGAGTAATAATTTTTATAGTATAAAGCATAGGGAGGGAGGTGTGTATTGCCGTGGATGAATAGGGTGTGATTAGATAATGCAAAAATTATATATATCTATAGAAACACATGAATATACATTTAGGCATAGATTTGTGAAAGAGTAAACTCGAATTTTTTAATTATTGAATTATCTAGAAGTATCCATCAATCTAAATATTAAATATATCTGTGTGTAATTATATGAAGGTTTAATTTCGAGTCCTTAGTTAATTAGAAATATACTAACAATTAATTATATACACTATATATATCCAAATGTATCCGGCTGGACGTTAAATTTCAAATCATTTATTTATGTTAGTTCAGAATAATGAATTAATCAAAATGTATAATATTTCTGGCTATAAAAGTTTATAAATATCTATATTGATATTAAAGTATACTATCATATTTAATTTATAAAATCATATTTGAAGTATTTGCAAACATGAGAAGGAAGACTTAATATTTTCTTCCTCACGAAGTTAATCCATATTAAATTATATTATCTTATATTATATTAATTTTTTTTATATTGAAATAATACACATTATATAATTTAGAAAATAATTAGAGTTATAACTTTAAAAATTTTAAATTAACAATTAGAATGCCTTAAAGTATCTAAAGGCCTTATAATTAAACTTTAAAAAGGGTATTATTAAATTAGATATATCCATTTGTCTAAATATATACAAGAGCATATTGTCTAAAGTTCAAGACGATATTAGTCAGTTATACATAACATAATATAATATAATATAATAAATAAGTTACTGTTAATATTGTTAAAAATTAAGGTTATTATGTTAGAATCATGTAATACATATATACTATAAATATACACATCAAACTTCATGAATCATAAGGATACGAACCAGATTCAAATTAAAAAAGTAAATTGCTTGCGATCATAAAAGTGCCAAACATCTAATCTATATAATTTAAAAATACAGGAAAATTTTTTTTATTTTTTTATAAGGATCTATATTGTAGTATAATATCATATTTAAAGTGTCTGCAAACATGAGAAAGGTAAAACTTAAGATTTTCATTGACCCGAAGGTAATCCGAATTTAATTAAATTAAAAAATAATAATCGTTATATAATTTAGAAAATATTTAACAATTATAAAAATAGAATGTCCTTAAGTATCTAAAGTACTTATAAATGTAGCTAGAAGCTACTAGATATATACATTTGTCCAAATATACATAGAGTATTCTGTTCGGAAGTCAAAACGATATTAGTGATCCATATACATATAATAAATAATAAATACAATCATTGTTAGTAAAGTTATAATTGAATGTTTACATCAAGTTAAGTGGAAAATGTTTTTCGACTAGGATCGTGTGCGACGCATATACCATAAATATATATAAATAAATATAAATATATAAATCAAACATCCTGAATCATAAAACTAACATACTCCAAAAGAATAAATACACAAATACATAAATGCATGAATGATTTACGGTTCATTGGAACTGTTAACCATATAAGCTATATATTTTTTTAAATATACAAGAATCTCAATCAAATTAAATGTATCTACACAATCAAATAATTAGCATATTCATCAAGAGATCATGTTAACAATCTATATGTTTACATACCTATATAGAACCCTTTAATCTAACATTAATCTTATCGCAAAAGAATATAAAATAAAAATTTTTTATAAGGTTTTATAATCTGTTATAACGTTTTACGCACTCAGTTGATAAGAGACGTCAAATATTAGAACCTATTTATTTAGTGGTTTTTCCTGACTTTTTGTGAGGTTTGGAATGTATAGGAAGCTTTATGAAGGTAATTTGAGAATAATTCACTTTTTTTGTTAATTAAATTTTCATAATTAGTAATTATTAATAGGGTCTCCATGGTACAGAGATTGCAGTTAGGTGATATTGAAGAATTCAAGTAGATTCGACTATTACACAGCTTCGACCAAGAAATCGAGTATTTTAAATTTTTGTCTTTTAACGACCATATAAGTTGTGATAAAGAAGTCGAAGATTTCCTATTAGGATTCGAAAAAGAGCAATTGTGATTCGAAAATCTTGATTTAAATGTCGATGAAGTTGCACCAATATAGTTGTATGTGATGTTATTTGCTTTTACGATACATTTATAGAGCAGATTGCTATCCAGACAATTATTTTGCAGAGGGCAATTTGGTCTATTTCTACAATTACATTTCGATTTATTATTATTACTATAAATTGGACAACTTACATTAACATTATTAGTACTTTTAAGTGTTCTATTGATTGTGCTTAGATTAATGTTATTGTTATTCCTCGTATTAATATTGCTAGTGTTATTATATTCATTATCTTTAAATATTTGTTGATTATGATTTAGAATTCTACTATTTATTTTTTCGATGTTCTGGGCCATATTCATAGTTGTAGAATAAGAAAGCTTAATTGTGCGTCTGTTAAATATGGAACGGTATTTGTGTTGAATGGGGAAGGATTTATCTAAATCTTTAAAGAATAGATTTGCGAGTGGTGTTTTTATTGCTACAGAAGCTGGGGGAGGGACCAAATAACTGATTTAGTTCTGATTTTTTTCCACGCTTTATTCACGGTACTGGTATTTGCATTATAATTTTTAGAATCTCGTTTATATATGTTACTCGTATTTTTATGAGGATCATAATTCAAATTATTATTATCTATATATTCAATATTATGTTTATAACCTGCAGTGGATTGGCAGTATCAGTAGAGAGTCGGACGCCATGCTTTGATGCATAGAGTTACGGCCCTTGCCATTCTGAGTTCAAATCCCGCCGAGGTTAACTTTGCCTTTCATCCTTACGGGGTCGATAAAATAAAGTACCAGTAATGCACTGGGTAATTGCTGGCCTTGTGCCTAAAGTAGAAACAATTATGTTTATAACCTGCTTTTCGTAGCGCGTCATTATAGTATCCTGCTTTTTCATCAAATATGGATTTATTAGCGGATATTCTAGTTATGCGTTTCTGTACACTATTGACTATTGCGTTTTTCACGGATTTAGGAGGATTAGAGTAATAGCTAACGTAATTTAAGTTTTCATTAGGCTTATGGAAAGGGTAATAAAAACATGAGTTTAAGTTAAGGGTAACATCAAGGAAATTAACTATTTTGGTACTACTTTCAACTTCTAATTTAAGGTCGTAATTTTTAAACAATTCAATTATAGTTTTCTTAACCCTATTTAGTTCTGTATTGCTATGTTTGACAACCGTAAATAAAATATCGTCCCTATATAAACCACCAGTAATCTCCGGCAGTTTTCTATTTACCATATTTAAGATAGAAATCCCCAGAAGATCGGTGACCTACGCTTAGTCCGATGATCCCATGGTAATGTCAAAGTTTCCATTCCTATCTGAACGGGTCCAATACTCATTGTTGAAATTAATTAGAGTTCTTCTAGCAGTTAATATGATATTGATTTCATTCGTAGGATGTATGTTTGTAAGCATAAGACAAAGCCTTATTTAATAGGTTAGGTGTAATAGAAGAATAGTCTGAAATATTATACATTTTGATTAATTCATTATTTTGAACTAACATAAATAAATGATTTGAAATTTAACGTCCAGCCGGATACATTTGGATATATATAGTGTATATAATTAATTGTTAGTATATTTCTAATTAACTAAGGAC
>OZ024742.1:27415987-27423487 GCA_964016885.1 Eledone cirrhosa
AGTTTACACGACCTCCTAGTGTCATTCTCATTGAGATTTAGCGTGTCACAGCATGTCATAACACTGGATCTTACAAATACAAGCTGAACCCATCAGACTGATTTCCAAACAGTTTCAATATTCTCAATTTTATTCACACGTCGTGGATTGCTCCAATACTCTTGTAAATTACATTTGTCCAAGATACCACGCTGCTGGATCGAACTCGAACAAACTATATACCATTGGCTAGGTGGTGGATCTTGGCTGCGTCCCACGGATAAGATCATGAAAGCCTTGCGCGGGGAACAGCCAAATCACCGCATTGTATCATGGGAAACCTCTCCTCAAGCGAGATGCACGTCTCCTGATTTGATAGAGGAAACCGGCAGTTCAGTAACAATTGGCATCGATGGTACATGGCAGCGACATATACGAAATGGAAGTGGTCGGTCAAGTCATAGCATTTGGATATCTTCCCTTCATCTACGTTACGAGGGGCAGTTCCCAGATTAGTTTCCGAAATAACAACATTGGAACAGTAAAAGGTGCCGTAGCATGTTTTGGTTTAGATTAAAGATTTACCCACTTTGTCGAACGAGAAAAGAGTTGTCTCGTCTGCGCACTTTCCTCAATTGTTTCGAAATCGTGAACGTTTCGAAACCTATATCACGTGACGTAATACCATCTAACTACCTCATTCAGCTGCTATGAAAGACTATGGTACTATTTTAACAATAAAAGCAAAGTTAAATGATCGAATATAAATTTTACAAAAATAATATAGCAACTAATGTAATTCCACCGAAAGACATTGCTACCTGAATGATCGTACCGATATTAAAATCCCAATTTCAGTCTATCATTTCGTACATTTCGATAGCCATTGCTTTTCTGTTCTCTCGAGACTTAAATTGAACATCGTAATTTCGGTGTAAAAGCTACGACAACTCTAAATAATAAAGACCGTTGTATAAATGTAATATCTTCCTCGGAATTGACTCCATTATAAATCAATTGTTTAGTGTCTTGAAATTGCTGCATTTTAAATAGATTTGTGCCAATAATAAGCAACGATGATGGAAATTGTTCAAATTGTTCAGGAATATAATAACTACGACATTTAAATAAACAGACTTAGGGAATAACAATGATTTATTTTCTTTAAATAATAGCAATAATTTATTTACGAATATCTCACAAGAAAACACTTAAATTACTGTAAATAGCTTTTGTTTTTGTTATTGTTGTCGTTGTTGTTGTTTTCGTCCATCTTAACCTCCGTTCTATTTGGTGCATAACCTTATTTGCAGGTCATTGAAAGAAATATATGAAAGTAACATAAACTTTTGTTGTCAAAGTTCAATCTACTCATCAGGAAGTATTATGTTGTTGTTGTTGTTGTTGTTGTTGTTGTATATCTCAGATCAGCCTTCACCAGTCAGACCCGGTATCATCTCGTATTTCATTGTCAGAGTCGTTACAATGTCGCAAATAATACTTTGTGGTATTCGTTTTGGCTCTATATTTTCTCAGTTCAAATCCCGCCAAAGACATCTTCACTTTTCATCCATTCGGGGTCGATAAAAAATGTACCAATCAAGTACTGAGGTCGATTTTTCTTCTATATCAAGACTCTCGCCAGGACAGGACGCCAGGCCATCGCAGGGTTAAACTCCCAATCATTGCTGGTACTCCTGTTCAGCTGAGTATACTGGGGCAACGTGAAATGAATTGTTTTGTTCAAGAACACAACACACAAACCAGCCCAGGAATTAAACCCACGATATTATGATCGTACGTCCAACAGCCTTACCACTAGGCCACGCGCCTCCACTGGTATCAATTCCACCACGATTAATTCAGTTTTACCCCCACGTAGTAGTAACTAGTTTTGTTAAACCTTAGGCCATGTTTTACTTTTTGATATTTTGATATTATTTCCATGCGAAAATCAACGGATGGTAAAATCGATAAATATTTCACAAAATTCCTTGAAATATTCAAACGATTCAAACGTACGAGGCAGAGCTGGAAGAAGACTTAAATGGGAAAATTGCACCAAGGCACCTTAACGAGAGAAACACTAATTAAGAACACTAACAGCATGTTAGATATTTTTTAAAAAGTATATTCGAAAATTACACCAAATTTAGACACAATTACTTACGAATCATTGAACTAGATAGAAAACAACTCACACAAATTAAAGACAACGTGAAGAAGGAATATTATAAACGTATTAGATATTAAACAGACGACGGGAGAAGGAGAAACATGGTCTGTTACTTAATGCGGTCGTAATCGCTGCAGATGATAATAGCTTTATTAGCTTTATTATATAAAAACTACGTAATATGACAGCTACTGCTTGATAACATCTGTCTTCCCATTTGGTGGTTGCTGCGGTCCGTATTTGGTTTGCTGAGTTTGGGAAGGTGGATGGTCCGTATTCCGTTTGCCGAAATTGGGGGGTGGGTCACGGGTTGATTTAGTAGGAGCCATGAGTGCAAGATTGCGTTTGCTTTAGGGTGTTTACTCAGTGTTTTGTAGGGTAATTAGAGCCATAACTGTCTTACTTACGTGTATACATTATGTCATACTTCCAATGATTTATATATCAGGTAAAGAAGATTGATTAATCTGAAGAATTAGTGAGCAGTTTAATGAGTTAGTAAAGCATTTTATTAATGTTGCCCCCTAACTTCGAACTCGAACAACAAAATAGCTTGCTAAGGTAATTAACATTTACGTGGCTGATCATTACACAGGCACATGTACTCTTAATGTATTTCTCGGCAAGATTAAGTAAGATATTGTGTGTGACAGGGCAGGCGCTTTGAATTATGGGTACCCCAAATTTCACTCACAAGGCTTGAATTGAGCTGGAGCTATGGTAAATGACACTATCCCAGGATGCTGTGCAGTGGGACTGAAACTAGGACCTAATGAGTGTGATACGGCTTTCTTAATCTCCCCTTATGTTGTGTCAACTCTATGATCTACAAATATTAATAGGGAGTTCAAATCCCGCCGAGGTTAACTTTGCCTTTCATCCTTACGGGGTCGATAAAATAAAGTACCAGTAATACACTGGGATAATTGCTGGCCTTGTGCCAAAAGTAGAAACAATTATTAGGGAGTTCACATACAATATTTGTAAAAGTTAATTACTTTTAAGTCACATGTTTTCTAAGATGTCTGAGTCTTGAAAGCATCGTCAGTGTTACCACATGGAAAGGGATGAGTTTCGCCACGTATAAAATACCTTAGAAATGCCATGTATCAGTATGACGCCCATACGATTCCAATAGGAGTTAAGTGTTAATACCCTTACCTTTACCTTTCTAAGATGTATTTAATTCGTTTTTATAACGTATTTTTTGTTAAATAATAAACAATAAAATTATAAGTCTTCTACTAACTTTCATTTATTTCTATGGAAATGTTCAGGTGAATCTTTTATTAAATATTAATCTTAACCAGATTTCTTTTTTTACAGGACTTATCAGATTTGTTGTGTGAATTTCGAATTAAAGGTTTTATAGCGTCGAGGTACCAGTGAAAGCGAACTTTAAATATATTGTATCTTACCATTTCAGATACTAATATTAAGAATACATTTTATTTCATTTTCAGAGTGTCCTTATCTGCAATAACTATTTTAGTCATTTGCTGTCCTGCAAATGTGTCTCTATGTGCAATTGCTGGGAGTCTTAATTGTCGGTAACTTCGAGGAAATGTTAAGATACTCACCTACTTTATCTATGACAGGGGCCACAATTTAAGAACCTTTACCTACAAAACAACCAGCTTAACATTTTCGAGGGGCGGTTGAAAAAGTTCATAGACTGACCAGGATACACTCATGGAATGACCAAATGAGGATTTAATTTTCAACATAGTCCTTGGAAAGAAACAAGCAGTTATTAACAAGAAGATCTGAGATTAATGCATGCAAGATTTCAAGACACCAACATCACTTCTTGATAGTCAGTCTATAAACTTTTCGGCCGGCCTTTGTACATGTAACTCAATAAGAGAAGTTTGTGATATTTTTAATGTTTAATTAGAAAGGGCTGAGCAGTGACCAGGACCTTTTTCAGAGAATACAGAACTGGTGAAAAGGAGGAGGGTATCCTCAAACATGAAACCTCTTTCAAAGGTTTGTAACAGAATGGTATCTTCTAAAGGAACTCCCAAAATAAGGTGACGGTGTTAAACTGGAAATTTCTACAGCATCACCAATCTTACTAAATTCCCGGATTATATCATATTTCTCTGATGTCAGTGAATCTGGCTATGGGTTGCTTTACCTGAACAGGGTCATCTAATTTAGTACTGGATACATTAGCTTTGAACCAGATGAGCCTATGAGTAAACCAAATCGGATTTTGCTGGAATTATACCATCTCGCTCTCTTTCTTTCTCTTTCTCAATATATATATATATATATTTAATACATTAAGAGAGAAAGCTTTAAGCAATACTCCGACCGACATCCATCTCACTCAACAAACATCAGGATATACCTGAGTATAACCCTATTTATATGTTTGGGGTGCTAACTATATTGTATTTTGCAGATAGCCGGCTGTTTTATTTTATATGAGACATAGTTAAATACATCTCTCCTTCCAAACGATCGTTTCATTATAAGTTTTCTACAAATTGGGTAAATAATGTCCAGGTTATGTAGAAGCCTGCATATAGTCTATAGGTATACATGCAGGTGGGCACTTATAACTCATCAGTGGATGCCCAGCAATATCAATATAAAAAACCATACTGATATTAATATTCAGCGATGGACCCCGTCAGTGCTAGAATGACCACCAAATTTGAAATTCCATATATATATATATATATATATATATATATATATATATATATATATATGTATATGTATATATATATATATATATATATATATATATATATATATATATATATATGTCTAATCGTAGCTAAGATGCTTCCATAGGCGGTATGTGTGTATGTATGCATATGTATGTGCATATGTGTGTACGTAAATGTACGTATGTGTATATATATATCTGTGAGTGTATGTGTATGTATATGTACGGGTGCGTATGTGTGTGTATGCATGTATATATACGGGTGCGTGTATGTGAGTGTCTGTGTATATGCGTGCGTATATACACGCGCGTGTGTGCGTGTGTGCCTCTCTGTGTGCTTGTATGCGTATATTTGTGTGGCTATTTCTGTGTGTGAACGTAAGCACACAAGCTACTCTGTATGTATGTATCTGCTGTCAGTATCTGTGTGTGGGGGGGGGGGCGTGTGGGAGTGGGAGCTGACAAACAGCACTAATTTTGCTGACGGGACAGTGGGTGAGTGACAAATCACGCCCTGACGGTCAGCGGGCTGTTACAAGTGGTCAGAATAATGATGACGTCACTAACCAGTGACCAACGCAAGGACGCGCAAAGCGGATGAAGGTGGACTATATAGGTTTGTAGAGCCAGAAAACCCCAGAAAGAGGATATGATCCGAAATCAATAGACGTGTCCGAGGAACCTGCGAGTCTAGAGTCAGGTCGATCCACACACGGATCGCACCTCGAGCTGTTCGCCGGGGAAACAATTGTAACACAATAAATTGAGTTCCGATGCATCACTGATTTTTCGTTTTCCATTCTATATATATATATATCTATATATATATATATATATATATATATATATATATATATATATATACATATACATATATATGTATGTATAAATATGCGTGTGTGTGTTTATGTATATACATATATGTCAATATATATATATATATATATACATGCATGTCTATATGTGCATGTGTATGGATATATGTATAAACAAATACATATGTGTACAAGTTCATTATAAATTAAATTTTTGCCGTTATTTCCAATGATCTAAGTAGTTTCTGTGAGGTTTTTACTTGCAGAAAGACCATATCTATGTCACCTATATTTCAGTTGCTTCCATTGTTCTCCAGTTTTACTTCTCGACATCACAAGCCTGTATATGTTCATCAGATTCTGCTACAGTTCACTGTTTTTCTCACGCGTTGTTATAAATATCGTACTGACTATTTTAGACATGTAACTACAGGTAACATGACCTACGCGTTGAAAATATATAGACTGTCCAATCCAATCCAGGTCCTCTTCTCTTCTGTTAAAGAAACACTTCTATCGTTAATCTCTTTCGTTTTGTCCATGTTATGGATGTGGCCGTACTCACCACACTTATGTAATTGCGTGTTAGTGAGACTATTTGACTAATAGTGGGGTTGGATGGCCATTGACGCTGAGGAGTTTATCCACCCTTTTAAGAGCTCTTGTTTTTTTTTGTTGTTGTTGGGGCTGCACTTACCCCCTTACAGAGCTGTCCAGTAGGGAATATTGTACCCTCAGTCTCTTAATGCCACAGAACCAGGATAAGCACCGGCCTGATGAGCCTCCGGGGTCAAGACAGACTTTAGACTAAATATATATATATATATATATATAATAATAAATGTGAAGACTAAAATCCAAAGAGGGCTCGATAAGGATAAATATATATCAAATACATAAGAACCCTACAGCACATGTTTATTAAAATAACAGATTAAATTTGTTTGTTTTTTTTTTAGATTAAGAAGATCCCGTTAATCTGTTATTTTAATAAATATATATATATATATATATATATATATATATATATATATATATATATATATATATATATATATGTGTGTGTTTGTGTGTGTGTGTATACACTGCAGTGATAACCGGAAGTGCATAAGTGTGTATATAAATGTATATATACCTTACATATGTAGATATCTATATCCTCATTATATATCCCCATTTATATACAACTTTACACTGTCTTACTTTCATCTGTACTGTATATACAAAGATGTACATTTATTAATTAACATTTTAATGTTTACACAATGCATGCATGTGTTGTAACCAGATACCTACTGAAATAATGTGTTGTAATTAATTTCAGCCAGAACCCAGATTCTGCCGGTGTTAACTTTGCTTTCCTTCATGGTTCTGTCGCTTGGAAATTCAGTTTGTTGTTACCTCTGTCTGGATTCTATCCTCCTACATGCTACCTATTCAAGTACTTTCTACTATAGTTTCAAATCGACCATAGCATTGTAAATAAAACTTTGTTAATCTGGAATTATGTGAACTGTTCACGATGAGGTTGAACTTTTTCTTCTAAGTTATATGTAATATTCCACCCTGTTTAACACCAACACCTAACCATTGAATGTCTTTAACAGAGTGAAATGTTGGAAGCATTTAAATCAGTTCTCTGCTCTGAGTAAAAGTTTACAGGAAGGTTGTGGGCATTGCTCTTCCTTTACTGATTAAAACAAATTTTTAATTCTATGTGTAACCGCTAAAAGACCCCCGTTCCATTCATCTAGTTGTGGCAATAGAACCATCTTATTTTTTATCCCTTACACGTGTTTAACGTTGTGTAAATTTAAGAAATTCTTCTCATTTAATTATTATTTTAA
>OZ024742.1:27430987-27435987 GCA_964016885.1 Eledone cirrhosa
TATGCCACCGTAGACGTACTTTTGCCACACCCCAGGAGGCAAAGGCTCAAACCTTAGTGACTCTAAGGAGCGAGGAAATGGTGTTGGTGCCCTCCTACTGCGGGCAAAAAATTGTGAGGGTCAAACTGACCCACGCCCCCCCCCCCCCCCCGGGATGGCCCCTTCTTGGCTGGCCGCGTCTGTCCTCGTCGGAATCGAGGACAAAACAACTGTACTGCAAGTACAGAAAAAAGTAGGAGAAGATTGGGTCGGCACCTCCATTGAGAGGTTAATCCAAACCAACCAGGAGTGCATCGAAACTATCCCGGATGTGATAGACTTCGATAACGGCACACAACTTCCCATAAGTGTTGAGGGCAAACGCCCGAAATGCTTTCGCTGTGGATTGAAGACTTACCTCACGGTCTTCTGCAACGAGAAGACCCTGAGAAAGGAGAAAACCCCCCTCCTTCCGAAACCGGCTCCACGGCTACCAGCAACAGGACAAGCGGCAACCAGGAACGATAGGTCCGTGGCACCCATACCCACGCCACGGAAATCAAAAACAGCAGCAGCAGTGGAAGTATTAACAACAACAACAGCAATACCAAATGCAGCTGCAACAGAGACTCCAGTGCAAACATCACCAACAACAACAAGTGAAAGAGTGGAGCTGGTACGCCTCCCCGACCTCACAGAATCAGACATGGAGTGTGAGGTGGGAGAGGGATGGCAAAAGGTCGTAAGAAGGCATAAACGCAGAAGCAGCGCATCGACGCCTTTGAAAAGGGAGGAAAGAAATCAAAAAATGGTAAAGGCTACTGCAAAGAGACTCACAGCAGCAACACCACCAACACCATCACCACCGACACTAGCACCACCATCACCACCGGCGACAACCCCACCGCCAACAACACCTTCAACACCACCACCACAAGCACCAACATCGCAAACACAACAACAAAACACACACACCCAGCAACAACGACAAGAAAATAGCAGAACCACACCCCACCCCCAGAAAAACAAATGCACGGCAATAAATACACACAACAAGAAACTAATGACTTACATAATTGAACACACAGACATTTCACAACACGACTACATAATACCAGCACCAATCAAAACGCCAACTAACATAAGACTGCTAAAAATAGCACAGAAACAATACACAAACATTAAAACGAAATTCCCCAACGCAGTTGGTGATTTCAGAGACCTAGGAGGGACACTCAACCGAAGAGTATATTCGGACATACTCATAGAAGAGCCGACGACCAGCCGAAGGGACGATTCAACGGTCCCTTCACCAGACGATCAAGTGAAAAGGGATGGAAAAACCATCCCTCCTCTACGAAAAGTACGGTTAGTGGTCTTTCCCATCTTTTCCACTCTATTTTAAACATGACCTCACTCAGAATAGGCAGCATAAATGCGCGTGGCTTGGGGTCGTCATGGAAGCAGGGTCACCTGCTCAACGACCTCAGGTCACTAAACATAGATGTAGTGGCCATCAGCGAGACCAGAATCTCCGAAGCACGGGCCTTCGCACCGATCTTCGGCGGCTACGATGTGTACGCATCTCCCAGCCGTCCTGGATCGGGGGTAGGAGTTGCTGTGCTTTTTCGGAGAGGTTTGGATCTCGCCATACGGGCCATCTTCCTGGAACCAGAGGGTAAGTTGGTGGTGCTGCACGTGACCAGCGGAGACGGGCAAGCTTTCAGGCTAGTGGCTGTCTATGCCCCGACAGGAGCAGGGCGGCCTGATTTCTTCCGGCGTCTGGAGACCTTTCTTGGAACGTCCCGCTCTTTAGTGTTAGTGGGCGACTGGAACGGGATCTTAGATGCACGCTGGGACTGTGTTGGATTAGCGGATAGGGGTGGAGAGTGCAAGAGCCTCACCAACCTGCTCAGGCGTTTTGAACTGTCTGACAGGTACCGATTGGATTTCCTGAATGTGCCAATGTGGACTTGGACAAATCGCATAGGGTCATCCAGATCATATCTAGATAGAGTATTTTGTAGGGAAATAGATAGGTCTAGCATTGGCTGTCCACAATTCAAGATAGTCAGCTACACGGACCACAAATTCGTGATCTGTGTGCTTGACTTAGATAGGCTTCATAGACGAGGACCCGGCTACTGGAAGCTAAACGCGTCCTTACCAGCGCGCAAGGCCTACAGAGACCGGATTAGCGAACTAGTTAAGCGGGCGTTGACGGGGGCCATCGTCAACAACAAGTAGTGGTTTGCTCTGAAAAGAGCGATTAGAATAGAGTCCATTAGGTTTAGTAAGGCTTTAGCAATAGAGAAAAATAGAGCAGAAGGAGAACTAGTTAGAAAATAAGACGAGACGCTTAGCAAAGGCATCGCGACCGACGTATTTGCGTCGAAATTGGCCCTTGACCAATTCTTCAATGCAAAGCACGAAGGCTGCGTTGTCAGAGCTAGAGTGCGTGCTCTCAGACACGAGGGGACGAAAGCCGTTCAATGGGCCCGAGTGGCGGAGGCGCGTCGTGGCAACAAAGCCACGATCCGGTCTTTGGTGGACCACGACGGGCGCATGCTACTCGATCCCGGGCAAATGTGTGAAGCTTTTCAGCGACACTTCACTCAGCTGTTCGGGGGCAGCGGTGGGCCGGGTCGAGGGATGGACTTTAGTGTCTACCTCGACGGACTGCCGCGGCTCTCGGCCACTGAGGCGGAGTGTTGCGAAAAGCTGATAACATCCGCTGAAGTAAGGGAGGCAATGACTGGCTGCACAAGGGGTAAATCGCCTGGTTTGGATGGTCTGCCCTATGAACTTTACGTACAGATGCCAGACTTGTTCGGAGGCCTCTAGGCGGATGTCTACTGCAACTGGCAACAGAACGGGAGAGTTCCCAGTTCTATGAGCCGAGGAGCGGTGGCGCTGCTGAGAAAGGATCCGAACAAGGGGGATAACATAGATAATTTCAGGCCCATAACTTTGCTAAACACAGAGTTCAAGATTTTGGCCAAGGTGCTAGCAAAGAGGTTGGCGCTTGTCGTTGGTGGTCTGGTGGGAGAGGCGCAGACATGCGCCATTCCCAACAGATCCATCCACGACAACCTCCACCTCATGCGATACATCGTAGAGAGGGTAGCTAGGGAACCTGGTACGGATGGGTACTTGATCAATTTAGATCAGTCGAAAGCTTTCGATAGGGTCGACCATCGTTACCTAGCGGCAGTCCTGAGGGCGGCTGGCTTTGGGCCCGTCTTCAGAGGCTGGATCGCTGCCTTGCACAGCGACATCTGCTCTGTGGTGAGAGTGAACTGTCACCTTTCGGAACCGTTCAACATCATGCGCTCGGTCCGCCAAGGATGTCCCCTCTCGTCCCTCTTGTACGTATTGACACTCGAGCCATTACTGCTCAAGCTGGAGACGTTGAGGGGCCTCCCGCGCGAACTAGGATGCGGAAGATCCGTGTCAGCATATGCGGACGATGTCACCGTAGTGGTGTCGAACGCTAAACACATCGAGGCGATCGGCACTACACTAAGAGAATACGAAGCGGTGACAGGAGCAATGATCAACCATGAAAAGTCAGTGGGCCTGCAGCTCGGCACCTGGAGAGGCAGGTCCATGCCGTCCAACAGCGTCGTCGGACGCTGGGCGGACGGACCGGTTAAATTGCTAGGGGTCTGGTTCGGTCCGGACCTCCAGACGGACAAAAACTGGGACGAGGTGACGAGCAGAGTGGCTTCTCTCACCCAGAAATGGGCGGAGAGGAAGCTATCCCTGAAAGGTCGAGCGGAGGTGGCTAACGCGTACATCGCGTCTGTCATCTGCTACCGTCGTACCTTGTCCTAAGCCCCGCCTGACTGCGCTGGAGCGTTTGCTCTTTCACTTTTTGTGGAAGGGACGCGCTCCGATGGTCAGGCGGTCCATCTGCTGTCAACACCCGCTACGTGAAGGGCTGGGCATGCCGTGGCTGATGATGCGCAGGCACGCGCTCAGGCTACAATATCTCCACATCTTCCTCGACGGTGATCAGGTGTGATCGCGGTTTGCTAGACACGTATTTCCCCAGCTCGTTTCCTTGACGGAGCTGCAGTCCTGGGTCAAGCGAAGACCGAGAGGGAGCGCCTGGAGACTGAAATGTCTTCAGGTGCTCACAGCCCTCGACCAATCAGGCAATGTGATCGGTGGAAACTCCACCTCGGCGTTCTATAGAGGATTAGTGGAGGGGAAGAGCGACGACGTACTTGGGGAAACTCTAGGCGTCGACGAAAATCAACTAGCCAATCTCTAGGGCCAGGGCCTATGGACAACTTCCAGAAATCTCTGACCTGGCAGTGCTACCGAGGAGCCTTTCCAGTTCGGGATAAACTCTACAGGCATGGAGGTGCCGTCATCCGGGCATGTCCGAGATACGCGCAGGGCGACGAAACCATCCTGCACGCACTCGTCCAGTGTCCGAAAATTGCTGACTTGTGGGTTTATGTCGAACACCTGCTGTCGCGTGTAGGATGGATCCGGCTATCATCTGAGTCCATCGTGAGGATTGCCCCGCCCTCCTCCTTTAGCCGGGAAGGGCAGGCAGTTTTTATCTGTCTGGTGGCCATGGCGAAAGAGATAGTATGGTGGATACGTTTGAAAGGGCTGAAGACGAGCACTTACCTCTTCGGTGATGCTCTGATTGACTTTTTCCAATTTCATTTGAAAAGGAAAATCAGAGTAGAGAGGGAAATGCTCTCTGCCCAGCATTTTGTTGATAAATGGGTGAGAGAAGCAAGAATGGCCCGAGTGAATGGGCCTACTCTGAGTATGTATCTGTAAATTAAAGGTGGAAAACTGGGAGAGGGCACTTGCCTTGGTGGTCAGGGTCACTGTGGCCTTTTACTGGGCTTTCTCCACAAATGTCCCTCTGAAGTCTCCCCCCTATTGGGGAATTTTTCATTGTTATTTTTTTGTTACATCCTCTGTTTTTGTTTTTTACACGCAGAAATGCCCATTTGTACCGTCCTGTATTGTCCTGCACTGTCCTTAATGTC
>OZ024742.1:27443487-27480987 GCA_964016885.1 Eledone cirrhosa
CCAAACCAACCTGCGCACTTCGTCGAGTGCTCCAGCCTGCATACTGAGGTGTTGGTATACAACCAACATATACTCAAAATCTCTCTCTCTATATATATATATATATATATATATAATTACATAATAATAACAACACAATATAATTATTCCATTACCTAAGGTTTCAAGAAACAAGCCGATCCTTATGGAAACGTCCAGCCCGTTCATAAGATGAAATAGTTATAGCTATTTCATCTGTACTATACATAGTGCACTCTTCTTTCCTTTACATTTTCTACGGAAATACTTAACACACATATATATGTGTGGGTTTGCGAAACTCCAGAGTAATGAGCCTTAATAAAATGGATATTAAAACTCTACTTCGGTATTGAGTATTCCTTTTTCTCAACCGTCAACCACATACGGATATATATATATATATATATATATATATATATATATATATATATATATATATATATATATATATATATATATATATATATATATATGCGAAGAGTAAACGGAAAACAACACAGCGAAATGGTACAGTATTACTACAGTACAATGAACTTATATGTATATATGTTAGTTTGACGCTTGACATAGTAGGTAAAGAAATTTAATCTTTCGGAGGTTTGTCTTTCATCAGAAAATAGTATGAGAAATACAAAAAGAGACAGACAAGAGAGAAATATATTTTTTTGAGAAGCACATGTGTTCAATCAGCCATACACATACACACAAACCATCACACACCACACACATATATAATGCTCAATTAACTAATAAGCAAGTGTTAGTATTACTATATTACATTGTAGATGAAAGTGGGCAGCCTGGTGGTGGTTAAATTTGCCTTTCATCCCTACGGAGTCAATAAAATATATCACCAGTAACGCATTAGGATCGATTTAATCGACTTTACCTTCCCCCCAAAAAAATTGTTGGCCTTGTACCTAAATCAAAAACCAATATTACTATTGTTACAAGTGCGGAGGTGTGGTGGATTGACCGTAACCATAGAGCGTTGGACAACATGGTTTATGGCGTATGGTTACGTGCCTTTATGTTCTGAGTTCTATTCCTTTCGAGGTTAGCTTTACCCTTCATCCTTACAGAGTCAATACAATAAAGCACCAGTAAGGCACTGGAGTCGATTTAATCGATTTTCCTCTCCCCTATAAATTGCTGGTCTTGTACCTAAAGTACAATTATTATTTTTCTATACGACACTCCACAGACACGTTCCGAGCTAAAATTACTAGAGGCTGGGGTATTAACAGTATTGGTGGAGCGTTAGACACCATGTTTTGTAGCATTGAGCTACAGCCCTTTATGTTCTGAGTTCTAATCCCTTCCAGTTTAGCTCTACCTTTCATTCTTACAGGGTCAATAAAATAATGCACTAGGGGTAGATTTAATCGACTTTCTCTTACCCAAAAGATTGTTGACCTTGTTCCTAAATCAGAAACCATTATATTAAATATAGTCACGGTGGATTGACAGTATTGGTAGAGGGTCGGACGCCATGCTTTGCAGAAAAGTGTTACGACCCTTTATGGTCTGAGTTCAAATCCCGCCGAGATTAACTTTGCCTTTCACCCTTACGGGATCGGTAAAATAAAGTATCAGTACTGTACTGGGATAATTGCTGGCCTTGTGCCAAAAGTAGAAGCAATTATATTAAATACTAGCAGTGGTACCCGGCGTTGCACGGGATAAGGTATTTTGGAAAAACTGCATGTAAAGAACAATAAACCGAATACTCTGATGGCTGAAAAAAATCGGTTGGGTGCTTCTCGAGTTTTAGGGATTCAAACTCACAGACACACACACGCACACACAGACAGACATCATCAGGGAAGTGATGTAATGCAGACAGTCAGACATACAGACAGATATTATAAGGGTGCGACGTTAAATGTATGTATCTATCTAAAAAGAGAAAGAGTAAGAATTATAGAGATAGATCGCTAAATCGCCTAATGTGGTCCCTAGGGCATTGAAAATTTGAAATTGTTTTTGCTCAGAACACTCCCTGAAACATAAGTATTACATGAGTAAAGTTTGAAAACAGTTGGTTGGGTGGTTCTCTAGTTTTAGGGATTCAAACTCACACACACACACATAGAGACATCCTCAGTTTTATATATATAGACTAGCAGTGGTACCTGGCGTTGCACGGGATAAGGTATTGTGAAATATATAACCGCCTTAGCTAAGCTTAGTATTGATTGAACCACGGCAGGAAAAGAAGTAGGGGTCTGGTGGTACGTAAGTAAGCAACACTGTGGCTTAAAACGTGAGGAAGAAGTTGTGTGCACTTACCAACTGTTTGGGGAATGAGTGTGAGATTTGTCGTGAGCAAGGGTGGTGGAATAACCGGAGGCAGCAGACAGCCAGATATTATAAAGGAGCGTCGAATTATAGGAAGTGACGTAATGCAGACAGCCAGACATACAGACAGATATTGGGTAATTGCTGGCCTTGTGCCTAACGTAGAAACAATTATAAGGGCGTGACGTTATTTGTATGTATCTATCTAAAAAGAGAAAGACTAAGAATTATAGAGAGAGATCGCTAAATCGCCTAATGCGGTCCCTAGGTCATTGAAAATTTGAAATTTTATTTGCTCAGGACACTCCCTGAAACATAAGTATTACATGTGTAAAGTTTTAAAATAGTCGGTTGGGTTGTTCTCTACTTTTAGGGATTCAAACTCACACACACACAGACAGACATCCTCAGTTTTATATATATATAGACTAGCAGAAAACCACCCGGTGGGTGGTTTTCTGCTAGCAAATCTAGTGTATATACTGATATTGTTGAGATTTGGATGAAAAATGTTTTCGGCACCACATGTTCACCGTCTCTCGGTGTGTCTTTTATGCATGTATAAATATATATGTTATCTATACGGTGAAATCTTTGAAATAAATATATGTTAAAACGAAAAAGGAGAAAAAGAGATTAGTGACAGAAATATAAACGTTATGATATAACGATGGAAATATATAAACGTTTACGATAAAACGATGGAAATAGAAACGTTTATATATAATGATAAGCCGAAACACTCGTAAGCCGAAACACTCGTAAGTCGAAACACTCGTAAAGCGAAACGTATAAATAAAGATTAATGTAATGAATTTGAAAAGCATAGAGATTTGAAACCGCGTCTATTTGTTTCCTTGGCATTTTTTACAGACGGACAGACAGACAAACAAACAGAGAAATGCCCATTATATATTATAAGTAGACTTGGCATGGTGTCAAGTCAAAACCGCCTCGAACTGGTTACTTCTGGCTTGTGCAAGGTGTCTCTATAGCAACCAGCGATTCCCTCGGCCTCAGTGACCAAAGTCAGTGGAGAGGCGAAGGTAATGTTTCTATAGCGACAGTGTTTCTCTTGGTAGTACCAAAGTGGAGAAAGGAAGGGGAAGGTAATATTTCTGTAGCACCTACATTTGAGTTTTAGGGAAGGACAGACAGACAGACAGACAGACAGACAGACATAGAAATGCCCATATATTTCTGGGTGTGTATATATATATATTACACACACAGAAATGTATATATATTTCTGTGTGTGTATATATATATATATATATTACACACACAGAAATGTATATATATTTCTGTGTGTATATATATATTACACACACAGAAATGTATATATATTTCTGTGTGTATATATATATATTACACACACAGAAATGTATATATATTTCTTAGAACAAAATTATTATTAATGTTTTGCTGTTCATAACAATTGGAATTGAAAAATTACTTTTGAAATTATTAGTTATTTTACTAATGCTTAGATATGTAAAAATGAAGCAATGTTTCTAATAATTGTTTTTACTTTTGGCACAAGGCCAGCAATAACCCAGTGCATTACTGGTACTTTATTTTATCGACCCCGTGAGGATGAAAGGCAAAGTTAACCTCGGCGGTATTTGAACTCAGACCGTAAAGGGACGTAACTCCATGCTATGAAGCATGGTGTCCGACTCTCTACAGATTCTGCCAATCCACCGCCCTAATGTCTGTACGTAATGAGGGAGTGAGAGGGGAGAGAAAGAAAGGCAGAGGTGAAGTGACGAAGTGACTCTCTCCTCCTCCTCCTCCTCCTCCATCTCCCCATTCGTCACAGCGATAGAGGGAAGGAATGTTAGTGTGTTAAAAAGAGAAAGAGTGAGAGTGAGAGAAACAGACAGACTAAAAGAGAGGGATAGCTGGAGAGAGAGATAGCAACCACGCGCGCACGTGTTTCCACTGTCGGACAGACAGGCAGAGAAATTGCTCGTTATATATTATAAGGAGATAGCAGAAAACCACCCACCGGGTGGTTTTCTGCTAGTCGATATATATTTAACACACACACAAACACAGACACACACATACATATATATATATATACACCCATGTTCATATTTTGTGATGCATTATTCTTAAATCAGATTATTATCTCTGACAGGAAGAACCAGTTTATAATTTTTAAGAAAAATTAAGCATACAGACATATTTTAGGAAACTGATGAATTCCTGTACACACACACACACACAAACACTTACACAGATACACACAGACACACGCACAGACAGACACACACGCATACAGACAAATACGCTAACACACATATACCATACACACACTCATACATACGCACATATGCACACACGCTAACACACACATACACACGCACATACACACTTAAACCTATATATATGTATATATATAGAGAGACACACATAATATACATATATAATATATATATATAATATATATATATATATATATTATATATATATATATATATATTATATATACACACACACACACATATAACACACACCCATATATAAAACACACACACGCACACACATACACACACACATATAACACACACACACATATATAACACACACACACGCACACACATACACACACACATATAACACACACACATATAATACACACACACACCCGCATACACACACATATAACACACACACACACACACACACATATAACACACATACACATATATATATATATATATGCTCAGCCCCAGTGAGTTGGTTAAAACACCAAAAGCCAGTCTTAAAGTTGTCGTCTGTAAATTCAAAGAACTCGGCTGTGTCTGGCTAGATCTCCATGGTAACTACTCCAAGGTCGCGCGTGCCATGGCTGGGAACGCAGGTGTCACGTGCTGGCCTAGAACGCTGGTTGTTGGAATCAGTGGTCGACGACATAACATATATATTATATGTGTGTGGAATAGTATAAATATTTTTTCTTTTTTACTAACATATATATATATATATTATATATTTTATATACATACATTATATATATATTATTAATATATTACATACGTACATTTATTTATATATATATATATATATATATATATATATATATATATATATATATATATATTTATTAAAATAAAAGATTAAAGTTTAAGCAAATAATCGCTGCCTTCACCCTTAACGGGATCTTCTGAAACTAACCAATATATATATATATATATATATATATATATATATATATATATTCCTGGTGATTTCTCAAGAATGAAACAGTTCTAGTCTATATATATATTACACACACAGAAATGTATATATATTTCTGTGTGTATATATATATATTTCTGTTTGTGTATATATATATATATTACACACAGAAATGTATATATATTTCTTAGAACAAAATTATTATTAATGTTTTGCTGTTCATAACAATTGGAATTGAAAAATTACTTTTGAAATTATTTGTTATTTTACTAATGCTTAGATATGTAAAAATGAAGCAATGTTTCTAATAATTGTTTTTACTTTTGGCCCAAGGCCAGCAATTACCCAGTACATTACTGGTACTTTATTTTATCGACCCCGTGAGGATGAAAGGCAAAGTTAACCTCGGCGGTATTTGAACTCAGACCGTAAAGGGACGTAACTCCATGCTATGAAGCATGGTGTCCGACTCTCTACAGATTCTGCCAATCCACCGCCCTAATGTCTGTACGCAATGAGCGAGTGAGAGGGGAGAGAAAGAAAGGCAGAGGTGAAGTGACGAAGTGACTCTCTCCTCCTCCTCCTCCTCCTCCATCTCCCCATTCGTGCGAGGGGAGGAATGTTAGTGTGTTACAAAGAGAAAGAGTGAGAGTGAGAGAAACAGACAGACTAAAAGAGAGGGATAGCTGGAGAGAGAGAGATAGCAACCACGCGCGCACGTGTTTCCACTGTCGGACAGACAGACAGAGAAATTGCTGGTTATATATTATAAGGAGATAGTCATCGAAATCAGAGAATTACTCAAACATCATCTGAGTAGCTGAAACAGATAAAATACAACATACAGATACATAGGAAAATAAAATAGCACATTTACCCGGCGTTGACGGGGTTTGAAATGCAACAAAGAATAAACAAGAAACAAACGATAATATTAGTGATTTATCTTCAAATGAATCTGATGTTTATATTTCTGTCAATAAAGTTGGTTATCTCCCTTTTTTATAAGGATTGTCAATAAAGTTTGTTATCTCCCTTACATCAATTTTGCTACCGATAATTTTGATATCGACTTTTTATTGCTCAGCGTGAGTCGATTTGAAAAATGTTTGTGATGTGACAATCTTAGCGACCTGTGCAACGTGCACAGAAAATTTGGTCAAATTCAGTTGGTAATTGTAAAAGCCTTAAGTATGCAAAGTTGTACACAGACACACACACATCCTCGCTTTTATATAGATAAAGATTAACCAAGTGTTTTAGAGGGTAAGATTAATATTGGTTTCTGATTTAGGAACAAGGACAAAAATTTGGGGAGGGGGAAAGTCGATTAAATCGACCCCAGTGCATTATTGGTGCTAAATCATTTTTATCAGTATGAGTAACTTCTAGTCTATAATTTACCTTATTCTACTAAATATTTACCTTTTGCATCCTTCTACCAAGTGGTTAGGGTGTTGGACTTAACGATCATAATGTATTGGGTTCAATTCCTGGATTGGGTTGTGTTGTGTTTTCACGCTGCTCCAATATACTCCACTGAAAATGAGTACCAGTAATAACTGGGAGGGGGGGGGGCTGCGTTAGTGCTACTTTATTTTACAGACATCGTAAGGATGAAGCGCAAACTAACCTCGGCGAAATTTGAACTCAGAACGTAAAGGGATGTAACTATGTTGCAAATCATGTTGTCCGACGCTCTGCCGATACTTTCAATCCATAATAATGGTTTAGGCACATAATAATGGTTTAGGCACAAGGCCAATAATTTCGGAGAGGGTGAAATCGATGAAATCCCCTCCAGTGTATTTACTGGTACTTTATTTTATCGACCCCATAAGGATGAAATGCCAAGATTACCTCAGCAGAATTTGAACTTAGATCGTAAAGGTGCATAACACTATGCCAAAAAGCATGTTGTCTGACGTTCTACTGGTACTGCCAATTTACGACTCTTGAGGGTAAGACAAATATTGAAGTACTGAGCTCAACGCTGGAACTAAGATTATGTTTTTGAAACGATCGACAAGATCCCATTCGCTTATCGATTAGGATGGAACTCCTCAATTTGGCCAAGGAAACAATGTTCCCATTGGTGTTTTCATTAGTGATACTATCTACCGGTCGCAACTTCTGACAGAAAGATCAACGTGAAATAAACTGCATTGAGCTCAACAACATAACACATCGTCCGATCTGGGAATCGAACTTGCAACCTTACGATTGCAAATCCAACTCTCTAACCACTACGTCACGTGCCTTCACAAGATAATAGATATAAATAAACTACACATCGCAATGTAGATAAAATATACTTAATCTACAGGGAAAACATGTGGGTCTGGTGCATGGAGAAAAACTACCATAAAACAATAGTGAGGCTAGATAAATACTTAGGACAAGAAGTTACTCATACTGAAATAAAATGATTTTGATTAAAACAAAGCAATGGAAAATGTTAGAAAAAAAACAGACAAATAAACATAGAAATGAGAAATATTCTATAGAATAATGCAAAGTGCAACATAACTTAATCTCCAATATCTCGCTACAAAGTGTGTGTGTGACAGCTCACACCTCTGCAGGTTTAGCTGGCCTCCTCCAAGTTATATCTCCTTGAAGGTGTCTTGGGTAATTTAATGATAGGGACCCTAGTCAAAGTGTAACAAAGTGTAATATAACTTAATAATCCAATATCCCGCTACAAAGTGTAACCTCACTTAATCTCCAATATACCGACAAAATCTCAAAAGCACGAAGCTAAAGATTGAAACGGGGTCTTATTTCTGGCTGCACAGCTTCAATGTCGAGTTACAAATAATTCCCAAATTATTAAATTGAAAATACGGTCACCAACTACACAAAAGTATATTTTGCGAAACATAAAAAGAAATTTAACAATCAGTTATTTGGAAATATGTTATTTTTATTGCATCATATAGTATTATAAATTTTGTTTAAATTTTGAATTTAAAATAGTCATTTTGGAAACAAGCTTCGAAAATGTGGGCTCACATGCCAGGTGTTCTCTTTTGTCACTTTACTCTGTTTCGTTTATTATTCATACCACTTTCTGCACATACTGCCACCAACCATATTGAATCATTCTTTTAGCCTAAGTTCTTCCTTAAGGGGCATTGTCGAAAATCTCGCCAAGTTTGTGTGCGATTTAAGAAAAGGGAGATGGGTTCATTGGTTTAAAATGACATGTATATATTGAAGAGCCGCTTCATCCTTTGAATGTATTTAAGTGCAGCAGTTAAAATTGAAATGTCGCGTGACCTATTGTTATAATGTTGCACTTACAAGCGTAATATTGTAGGTTCGAATTGTGTGTTAGAATGTGTTGCGTGTTGTGTTCTTGAGCAAAACATTTCATTTCACGTTGCTCCATTCTATTCAGCTGCAAATTAATACCAGTAGCAGTAGCTGGGAAGTTAACCCTGCAATGGATTGACGTCCTGTTCCTGGGGTGGTCTTGTATTCTCATTTCTTTAGTACCAACGAAACTGATATGCAGCGGCCTGATGACCCTCAATACTTTGTACAGACATATTTGTTACGCTTAAAATTGACTTCAAAGTGATTAATATAATCTCAAGAAACCGGATCACGTGATCAACGGGAAATACAGACATAGTGATGAATATGTTTCGCTCGGTTTTGTAGCTGTGTGTGATTCATTTTATTGTGTCGTATTCCACAAAATATCATTAAATGGTGCTACCGTCCGAGTTTAAGATGTGAGGTAAATATTAGACTAATCGCTTGGAACCTCGCGCCCAGCTCATTCAGCTTCCCCTGCGTATAAAACAAGAAGGTATTGTAATAAAGTATATTTAGAGATATCTATCATTAACCCTTCACATAGCACAGCTATGTGAACTGAGAAAATATAAGGACAAACGTTGTTCCAAAGTCAACAGCACGAGAGTCGGCTGAAAATTTCATAGGCTGACCAAGATACTCTCATGGAATGACCAAATGAGGTTTATTTTTAAACATAGTCCCTGGAAAAAAACAATGCAGTTATTAAGAAGAGTTGAAATTAATGCATGCAAGATTTCACAGCCCTAGCATTACTCCTTCATATGCTGACCAAGATCCTCTTATGGAATAACCAAATGAGGTTATTTTTCAACATAATCCCTAGAAAGAAACAATGGCATAGCAGAAAGTATACATAATGGTCTCAGGGAAAATGTAATTATCATATGATCCACATGACAGATGCAATGTATCCGAACACGGAAGAGCTGAACTCCCACCTTCATCGCCCCATCACTCTCGCCCTCCCCATCTCGCTGTATAGTGAGCAAATGGGATCCCACGTGCTGGCCCCGCCATTGTTATTAATAAGAGTTGAAATTAATGCATGCAAGATTTCACAGCTCTAGCATCACTCTTTCAGAGGCTGACCAAGATACTCTCATGGAATGACCAAATGAGGTTCATTTTTCAACATAGTCGCTGGAAAGAAACAATACAGTTATTAGTAAGAATAACTGAAATTAATGCATGCAAGATTTCACAGCTCTAGCATCACTCCTTCAGAGGCTGACCAAGATACTCTCATGGAAGGACCAAATGAGGTTCATTTTTCAACATAGTCGCTGGAAAGAAACAATACAGTTATTAGTAAGAATAACTGAAATTAATGCATGCAAGATTTCACAGCTCTAGCATCACTCCTTCAGAGGCTGACCAAGATACTCTCATGGAATGACCAAATGAGGTTCATTTTTCAACATAGTCGCTGGAAAGAAACAATACAATTATTAGTAAGAATAACTGAAATTAATGAATGCAAGATTTCATTCCTCCTTCATAGTCAGCCTGTGATCTTTTCAGCCGACTGGTACATAAAAATGTATATGACCTTCGAGAGGCTAATGCAATAAATATTTCATCACTCAGACCCTACCCCCCCTTATTTGTGTAAACAATTCCACGTCCAAACTCTGGTCTCAACACTGACGACGCCAACCCGAACATGTGAACTGCAGTGAGACATTAGGTGATATTTATGAAGTGAACGGGGGTGTAGTTTCGCGTGTCTGTATGAATGGACCTCAGTCGGTTTCGACGATGAGTATTCAAGTAGTTCGAACAACGGTAACGCATGCTCATGAAATTAACTTGTAACTCTCTATATTTCTCAATATATTATGTCGGGAAATATACCTAGATTGTCACTATCAGTAGATATTTGGAAAACATGCTTTGCAGCATATAGCTACGGTACATTACGATCTGAGTTCAAATCCACCGAGGTTAGCTTTGCATTTAGTCCTTACGGGATCAATAAAACAAACTACCATTAACGCAGGGTTAAGCCCCCAGTTATTGCGGGTACGCATTTTCAGTTATATATATGGGGTAACGTGAAATGAAGTGTTTTGCTCAAGAAACACACAACCCAGATGTACTTTACATAGACACGTGTACCCTTAATGTAAATCTCGGGGAGATCCAACATGAAACAGTATGAGACAAGGCTGGTACTTTGAATAACAGGTTAAAAAAAATTTTGTTTGCCTGCTGGGTGGACTGAAGCAAGTGAAATACGATTTTTGCTCAAGGACACAACTAATTCAAACTCATGACCTTAGGATCGTGAGCCGATTAGTCGTGGCCATGACGCCACCTACCTTCATTGATAAGAGATTTACCAATTTTCCTCAATTAGTGAACGACTATTATTATCGTCTTTTGCTTTGGGAGGCACACATTTCAAATTAACAATAAATGTGAAGGTGCGTGGCCCAGTAGTTAGGGTGTTGGACTTACAATCATAATGTAGTAGATTCAATTCCTTGACTGGGTTGTGTGTTTTGTTCTTGAGCAAAACATTTCATTTCACGTTGCTCCAATATATTCGACTGAAAATGAGCACCAGCGTTAATGGTACTTTATTTCATCGACCCAGTGGGACTAAACGCAAAGCTAACCTCGGTGGGATTTGAACTCAGATCATAATCTGTCGTAACTCTATGCTGCAAAGCATGTTTTCCAAATCTCTACCGATAGTGACAATCTACGTACCAATTGCTGTCGTTAACAAATTAAAGTATCTTCAAACAGTTATATAATTATATAACGAGCAGTTGAACCACTTAACGACCGAGTCTGTTCAGCATCAGCTTGTAGATTGTCACCTTCCTCTAACATTCTCTATTTAATATATTTTTTTGTTGCAAACAATATATATTTTATTCCATTAAAGGTTGTTGAAATATTGAGAAATATACAGAGTTACGTCCCTTGGAAGGGACAGTTATTAGAGTTATTTCCCTTGAAATATTATTATTACATGAAATTAAAATCTTTCTCAACATTTTGGTTGTTATATCGGTTGCTGATTTACACTGAAGTTTGCTTCGCAATTGTTAGGTCCTAGGTTCGATCCTACAGCGTGGCGCCTTGTTCACATATTATTATTATCATAGCCCCGAGTAAGTGTCATGTCTTGTGAGTCGACCCACGCCCTTGTTTATCAACTGATGGTTATCTCTTCCGGGATACAACACCAGGATATCACATGCCATATTGTTTAGTTGTATAAATAGTATTACAAATATTGATGGAAATATGAAAGAAAAAGAGAAAAGGATAAAAACAAAACCAAACAACGAACAGAGGGAGGAGATAAAGAAGGGCAGATCTGACAGTATAGGTAAGTATATGAAAGGAAAGCTTAGGGAAAAGCAAGGACTCTGGGGCCACGGAAGAAAGGGAAGAGGGAAGGATGATAGGCTCTATACCTGGGGCGGGGTGTTGTAAGAACATTTATAATAATTGTTTCTACTTTTCTACTTTATTTTATCTACCCCGTAAGGATGAAAGGCAAAGTTAACCTCGACAGGATTTGAACTCAGACCGTAAAGAGACGTAACTATGCTGGAAAGCATGGCGTCCGACCCTCTACCGATACTGCCAGTATGAAATACTAATAGTACGTCGTATCTATTACCTTAGAATTATACTGGTTTCTCTCCTTGATGACACAAAAAAGGAAACAATTTAGGGAAATAGAGATCAGCTGTAATTTATTCTCAAGTCCATCTCGAGTCAGAGGAATCATCAGGCCTGCGTTTGTCCGGGTTTTCTTTGCGTTAAGGTACTGAGAGTTTTCATGATTATCATTTCCATACTTACTACAGTGGATTGGTAACATTGGTACGATATTGTGTTATGTTATTTGTAGTTTGTTGTTCAAATCTCCCTTGCGTTAACTTTCATTGTTATGTGAAGATTGCCTTCATAACCAAAGTAAAAATCGCTGCACTCCTTAACCAGTCAAATACTGGGATCGATCCTTCCTATATCTCTTTCTCATTTCCTTTCTCTCACTCTCTCTATCCTTCTCTGGAAGAAATCTACTGTATTCAGACCTGAAGAGGAGATGGGTTCCACCAGGTTTTAAAATGTTCTAGAAACAGTGTATGTCAATACGGTGACACAACGTCACCTCCAGGAGTTACAGAACCATGTCATGATCCTTTTCGAAGTACGAAGTGTCGTGTTGCTAAATAATAATAATAATAATAATAATAATAATAATAATAATAATAATAATGATTTCATTTATTGGCCACAAGGGCCGACATATAGGGGACAACACAATAGACAGGGACAGTGGGGGTTTACATAGAGATCGAGTAAGTATAAATAACAAAAAAACAAAAACAAAATAACAATAAAAATACAACAATGAAAGTTCCCCAATAAGAGGGATCACCACCCAGGGTTGACTCAAGCACCCCACCAGTCCTGAGCCACCCGACGCTCCTAGGGCACCCGGGAAGGGCACCCCTCTCCTTCTCGAATTCACCAGTCTACAGGCGCATGATCAGAGTAGGCCCACTCACGCGGGCCATTCTCGCCACATTCACCCACCTTTCAGTAAATGTACTGGGGGGCAGCACTTCTCTCTCCACCCTCACCTTCCTTTCCAAGTGAAACTTGAAGAAGTTGATGAGGGATTGGCCGAAGAGAAAAGTGTCTGTCTTCAGTCCTTTCAACCTGGTCCACCATGCAACCTCTTTCGCTACTGCCACCAGGCAGAGGAAAATTGCCTGCCCTTCCTGACCAAAAGAAGGCGGCGGGTCAATCTTCACTATGGACTCGGACGATAGCCGGATCCGTTCTACACGCGACAATAGCTGTTCGACATAACCCCACAAGTCAGCAATGCACGGACACTGGACGAGTGCGTGCAGAACGGTTTCGTCGCTCTGCGCGCATCTCGGGCAGGTTCGTCTGACAGCACTTCCGTGCCTGTAGAGTTTATCCCGAACCGGCAGCGCCCCCCGGTAGCACTGCCAAGCGAGGGATTTCTGGAAGTTATCCATCGTCCCCGGCTCGAAAGTCCTCCGGAACATACTGGTCAGTTCTACTTCGTTGACGCCCAGAGCCTCTCCTAGTACGTCATCGCACTTGCCCTCCACTAATCCTCTATAGAAATCTTGAGTGGAAGTTCCACTGACCGCATTGCCCACCTTGCAGAGTGCAGTGAGCGCCTGGCAACATTCCAGATGCCAGTCGCCCAGTCTCGGTCTCTTCTTGACCCAGGACTGCAGCTCAGTCAAAGAGATGAGCTGCGGAAAGGCCCGTCTAACAAACGGCGACCACACCTGTTCACCGTTTAGGCAAAATATCTGGAGATGTCGCAGCCTCAGCGCATGTCTGCGCATCATTAGCCACGGCATGCCCAGCCCTCCACGAAGAGGGTGCTGGCAGCAGATGGACCGCCTCACCAACGGGACCCGTCCCCTCCACAAAAATTTGAAAAGGAGCCGTTCCAAATTGGCGAGGCGTGGACGGGGGCAAGGCACGACGGTCAGGCGGTAGTAGATGACGGACGCGATGTACGCGTTCGCCACCTCCGCCCGCCCTTTCAGTGATAGCTTTCTCTCAGCCCATTTCTGGGTGAGGTTGGCTATCCTGCTCGTCACCTCGTCCCAATTCTTATCCACCTGGAGGTCTGGTCCGAACCAAACCCCGAGCAACTTTACCGGTCCGTCTGTCCAGCGCCCAACGACGCTGTTGGACGGCATGGACTTGCCTCTCCAGGTGCCGAGCTGCAAGCCCACCGACTTTTCCGGGTTAAGTTTTGCTCCCGTCAACCTTTCATATTCCTCCAAATGGGTGCGGATCACCTCGATTTCCGAGGTGTCCGACACCATCACGGTGATGTCGTCCGCATAAGCGGACGCAGCCTTTCTACGTCCCGGTTCGAGCGGGATGCCCTGCAACAACTCCAGCTTCCGCAGTAGAGGCTCAAGAGTCAATACGTACAGAAGTGAGGAGAGAGGGCACCCTTGACGGACCGATCGAGAGATCTGAAACGGTTCCGAGAGGTGGCCATTAACTTTGACCACCGAGCGGATGCCGCTGTACATTGCAGCGATCCAGCTTCTGAAGACGGGGCCGAAGCCAGCCGCCTCGAGGACAGCCTCCAAGTACCGATGGTCGACCCTATCGAATGCTTTCGATTGATCTAAATTGATCAGAGCCCCACCGAAGCCAGGTTTGCACCCAACCCTCTCTATGATGTATCGCATGAGGTGGAGGTTGTCGTGTATGGACCTGGTCGGGATTGCGCAAGTTTGCGCCTCCCCAACCAAATCTTTGACGACAAGCGCCAACCTTTTCGCTAACACCTTGGCCAAAATCTTAAACTCTGTGTTGAGCAGGGTTATGGGCCTGAAATTATCTAGTGTGTCCCTCTTGTTCTCGTCTTTCCTTATCAGCGTCACTACGCCACGGCTCACAGAACTGGGAATGCTCCCGTTCTGCTGCCAGTTGCAGTAGAGCGCTTCGAGGAGATCGGAGAACAAGTCTGGCATATTTACGTAAAGCTCGTAGGGCAGACCATCCAAACCGGGTGACTTGCGACTCGAGCAGCCGACAAGGGCGTCCTGAATTTCGGCTGATGTTATCGGCTCTTCGCAGCGCTCAGCGTCGGCCGTCGAGAGGCGTGGCAAGCCGTCGAGGTAGGGACTGAAGTCCGCCGCCGTCTCCGACTCACCCATCCTCCCGAACAATCGAGCAAAGTGCTGGCGAAAGGCCTCACACATCTGCTTGGAATCGCTCAGTTCGTGTCCATCTCGATCCGTCAAAGACCGAATTGTGGTTTTATTTCCACGCTGCGTCTCTGCAAAGCGAGCCCATCGGGCAGCTTTGGTTCCCTCGTTCCTCAGAGCACGCGCCTTAGCTCTGACAATGCAACCTTCGTGTTTCGCATTGAAGAAATGGTCTAGTGCCATTCTCGCCGCTAGCACGTCTGTTGCAATGCCACTACAAATAGCCTCGTCTAACTTAGCTATCAGCCCCTCCTCCTTTCTATTTTTCTCTATTGCTACTTCTTTGCTAAATCCTATCGAGGTTGCTCTAATCTCTCTTTTGAGTGCCCCCCACCACCTGTTGTTGACAACCCCCCCTGTCAACTTTTGCTTAACTAAGTTGTTGACCCGGTCCCTGTAAGCTTTACGTGCCGGAAACGACATGTTTAGCTTCCAGTAGCTAGGTCCTAACCTACGTGTCTTATCTAGGTCGACCATACAGATCACAAGCTTGTGATCTGAATAGGCAACCGTTTTAAAATGTGGACATCCTACACTATTTCTATCTCTTTTCCTAATGAAAATCCTATCTATGTACGATCTAGATGACCCTATGCGATTGGTCCAGGTCCATACTGGCGCATTAGGGAAATCTAGTCGGTACCTGTCAGACAGTTGAAACTGGCTGATCAGGTACTTGAGGCTTTTGCACCCCCCGCTCCTATCAGATACTCCCACACAATCCCAGCGTGCTTCTAAGATGCCATTCCAATCCCCTATTAACAGTAAAGGGCGAGACGTAAGCAGAAAGTTTTCCAGGCGCCTAAAGAAGTCCGGCCGACCGGCCCCAGTAGGGGCGTAGACGGCCACCAGTCTAAAGGCACCACCTTCGCTATTGCTCACGTCCAGGACCACCAACTTTCCGTCAGGATCCCGGAAGATTGACCTTACCTCGAGATCCAGACATTTCCTAAACAGCACAGCCACTCCACCTCCCATTCCCGGCCGACTAACAGATGCAAAGATCTGATAATCGTCGAAAATCGGCGCCAGTGCGCGTGTGTCGGAAATTCTGGTCTCGCTGATGGCAATTACATCCATTCCTAGTGACCTGAGGTCGTTGAGCAAGTGACCTTGCTTCCAGGGCGACCCCAGGCCACGAACATTTAAACTTCCTACTCTTATGGCCATGCTGGCAGGATGAATGGGAGAGGAAAGGTTTACTTACCTTCCGGGGTCTTGTGAAGGTCGGGTGGTTCGACCTCCATGGTTTGTGGGGTTTCTTTTGGGAACCCCTTTAATAGTCTTGACGTGGGTTTTACGTTCGGGGTTCCCACATCCCGAGGAAAGCTCTTTCGAATTTCTTTGTATGAAGCGAGCGACATTCGCATCAGAAGCAAATTATCTGGTACGCGAAATGTGCTCGCTTCAAATGTTTCCCCGTCTTTTTCGATGTTTGTGCTTCGTGCTACATGGGCCATCAATTCCTTGTTGGCCCTTCTGGCAAGCACGAAGTTTTTAATGTTTTGTTGCTCGGGTTTTATTTGTTCGTGTGATTGTGGTGGTGATAGCTTTGTTAGTGTTGTTTCTATTGTGTCTGCGTTTGTTGTGGGTGGGGTGTCTGTAGTTTCTGATGTTTGTGTGTCTATTTGTTCTTGTGTCTGTTTAGCTTGTTTGCGTTTGGGGGATTTTGGTGGTTGTGTTGGTGATGCTGTGGGGAAAATGTTTGTGTGGGTGGTGTGTGTATTTTTTTTTGTGGGGGTGTTTGTGCTTTGTGGATTTCTTTTTTTTTTGTGTTTTGTTTTTTGTATTTTGGGGGACTTTGGTTTTCCCTCATCTTCACTGCTGGAGGATGAGGGGTCTGTGGCTGTGAGCGTGTTTGTGTCTGAGTGAGTGTTTATGTTCTTGTTCGTGTGTGTATTTTGGGGGGGAGGGGGAATGGGAGAGCTTTCCTCGTTTCCCCCCTGGGTGTGCAATTTTGGTGGTTCCATTGTTGACGGTGTTGCTGGTGGTCCTTGTCCCGGCGTCGCCAGCAGTGGAATCTTTCGACCCCTTGCGCTTTTCGGCAGTTGAGGGCAGAAGGCTCGCAAGTGTGTCGTTTCCCCACAAAGGAAACAATGCGGCCTTTTGCCCTCAGTCATTATATGCAACACCCTCCCGTTTTGGAGGCGGATGTGGTCCGGGATTGTTTTTACGTTTTCGGGTCTGATTTGGAGCAGTATCTCCAGATCAACCCCGGACCAGTCGTCCCTGGCAGTTCTCGTTGCCTCTACCGGGACTGTATCCGTTCCTTCCACGATTACGCAACCCAGGAGCCACCACATATCAAGTCCTGGTGGAATCCTGGGAATGCGCACACGTGCTATTCGTTTTCCCATGTGGGAGGGGTACATTATGACCTTGCTGGTTTTGCAAGGGGTCATTGAATGCTTCACAGCGAGGGCTTCAGACTTGAACAGCACCGAAACGGTGCCGTATTGCCTGCCCCTCTCTATGAAGTCTGTGTCCTCTCTGATGTGTTTCAGTGCGGCTTCTATGTCAGCTTGGGCGATTATCGCTGCCCTCTTTGTCTCTACTGAGATGCATCTGAAATGCACCGTTCTTTTTTCCACTGCCTCAATGGCTTCTGCCGGGACAGTTAAGTTTGCCCAGGTCTGCTCTTGATTTATGATTTTCCAGGCCTGGGCCAACTTTTCCTCTCTGTTGGTTAAGTCGATGCTGTAGCATGGTCTCCTTTTAGCCGCTGCCACAGCAGCGAAAGTGTTCTTGTTGGTGTTGTCACTGTTGTTGTTCTTGTTGGTGTTGCTGCTGCTATTGCTGTTGTTGTTCTCCCCTGTGTCGTGGTTACCTTCTGTGCTGTTGGCCTTGTTGGTGCTCTCGCTATTACCACCTTCTGCGCTGTTCGGCTTGTTGGTGTTGGTGTTGTCGCTGTTACCACCTTCCGCGCCGCTCGGCCCGTTGGTGCTGGCACTGTCGCTGCTCACATTCGTGCTGGTGGCGCTCCTCGCCTCACCTCTCCTCTCAACGCTCAAGTCGCCGTTGCACGACAGCAGACCCGCCTCTAGGGGGCGTGGCTCCGCCATGTTTTTTTTGAGAAAAAAATTATTATTTTTTTCAAAATAAAGTTCAAATATTTGGGCCAAAAGGCCCAAATATTATGAGTTATTCCTTCACAGGATACAAATTAATGTCTTATAATGCTTCAGCGGTACAAAAAATAAACAATTCTCTACAATTAATCCTCAAAAATTGCTTACTCACGGAGCTTCAAAAAACGTACATCCACTTTCGTCAATAATAATAATAATAATAATAATAATAATGATTTCTTTATTAACCACAAGGGTTTACATAAAGTAGACATTAAGGACAGTGCAGGACAATGCAGGACGGTACAAATGGGCATTTCTGCGTGTAAAAAAAACAAAAACAGAGGATGTAACAAAAATAACAATGAAAATAACAATGAAAAATTCCCCAATAGGGGGGAGACTTCGGAGGGACATTTGTGGAGAAAGCCCAGTAAAAAGCCACAATGACCCTGACCACCAAGGCAAGTGCCCTCTCCCAGTTTTCCACCTTTAGTTTACAGATATATACTCAGAGTCGGCCCATTCACTCGGGCCATTCTTGCTTCTCTCACCCATCTTTCAACAAAATGCTGGGAAGAGAGCACTTCCTTCTCTACTCTGATTTTCCTTTTCAAATGAAATTTGAAAAAGTCAATCAGAGCATCACCGAAGAGGTAAGTGCTCGTCTTCAGCCCTTTCAAACGTGTCCACCATACTATCTCTTTCGCCATGGCCACCAGACAGATAAAAACTGCCTGCCCTTCCCGGCTAAAGGAGGAGGGCGGGGCAATCCTCACGATAGACTCAGATGATAGCTGGATCCGTCCTAAACGCGACAGCAGGTGTTCGACATAAACCCACAAGTCAGCAATCTTCGGACACTGGACGAGTGCGTGCAGGACGGTTTCGTCGCCCTGCGCGCATCTCGGACATGCCCGGCTGACGGCACCTCCATGCCTGTAGAGTTTATCCCGAACTGGCAAGGCTCCTCGGTAGCACTGCCAGGCCAGAGATTTCTGGAAGTTGTCCATAGGCCCTGGCCCGAAAGTTCTTCCGAAGAGATTGGCTAGTTGATTTTCGTCGACGCCTAGAGTTTCCCCAAGTACGTCGTCGCTCTTCCCCTCCACTAATCCTCTATAGAACGCCGAGGTGGAGTTTCCACCGATCACATTGCCCGATTGGTCGAGGGCTGTGAGCGCCTGAAGACATTCCAGTCTCCAGGCGCTCCCTCTCGGTCTTCGCTTGACCCAGGACTGCAGCTCCGTCAAGGAAACGAGCTGGGGAAAAACGCGTCTAGCAAACGGCGACCACACCTGATCACCGTCGAGGAAGAGGTGGAGATGTCGTAGCCTGAGCGCGTGCCTGCGCATCATCAGCCACGGCATGCCCAGCCCTCCACGTAGCGGGTGTTGACAACAGATGGACCGCCTGACCATCGGAGCACGTCCCTTCCACAAAAAGCGAAAGAGCAAACGCTCCAGCGCAGTCAGGCGAGGCTTAGGACAAGGTACGACGGTTAGGCGGTAACAGATGACAGACGCGATGTACGCGTTAGCCACCTCCGCTCGACCTTTCAGGGATAGCTTCCTCTCCGCCCATTTCTGGGTGAGAGAAGCCACCCTGCTCGTCACCTCGTCCCAGTTTTTGTCCGTCTGGAGGTCCGGACCGAACCAGACCCCTAGCAATTTAATCGGTCCGTCCGTCCAGCGCCCGACGACGCTGTTGGACGGCATGGACCTGCCTCTCCAGGTGCCGAGCTGCAGGCCCACTGACTTTTCCTGGTTGATCATTGCTCCTGTCACCGCTTCGTATTCTCTTAGTGTAGTGCCGATCGCCTCGATGTGTTTGGCGTTCGACACCACTACGGTGACATCGTCCGCATATGCTGACACGGATCTTCCGCATCCTAGTTCGCGCGGGACTCCCCTCAACGTCTCCAGTTTGTGCAGTAATGGCTCGAGAGTCAATACGTACAAGAGGGACGAGAGGGGACATCCTTGGCGGACCGAGCGCATGATGTTGAACGGTTCCGACAGGTGACCGTTCACTCTCACCACAGAGCAGATGTCGCTGTGCATGGCAGCGATCCAGCCTCTGAAGACGGGCCCAAAGCCAGCCGCCCTCAGGACTGCCGCTAGGTAACGATGGTCGACCCTATCGAAAGCTTTCGACTGATCTAAATTGATCAAGGACCCACCCGTGCCAGGTTCCCTAGCTACCCTCTCTACGATGTATCGCATGAGGTGGAGGTTGTCGTGGATGGATCTGTCGGGAATGGCGCATGTCTGCGCCTCTCCCACCAGACCACCAACGACAAGCGCCAACCTCTTTGCTAGCACCTTGGCCAAAATCTTAAACTCTGTGTTTAGCAGAGTTATGGGCCGGAAATTGTCTATGTTATCCCCCTTGTTCGGATCCTTTCTCAGCAGTGCCACCGCTCCTCGGCTCACAGAACTGGGAATTCTCCCGTTCTGTTGCCAGTTGCAGTAGACGTCCGCCAAGAGGCCTCCGAACAAGTCTGGCATCTGTACGTAAAGTTCATAGGGCAGACCATCCAAACCAGGCGATTTACCCCTTGTGCAGCCAGTCATTGCCTCCCGTACTTCAGCGGCTGTTATCGGCTTTTCGCAACACCTCGCCTCAGTGGCCGAGAGCCGCGGCAGCCCGTCGAGGTAGACACTAAAGTCCATCCCTCTACCCGGCCCCCCGCTGCCCCCGAACAGCTGAGCGAAGTGTCGCTGAAAAGCTTCACACATTTGCCCGGGATCGAGTAGCATGCGCCCGTCGTGGTCCACCAAAGACCGGATCGTGGCTTTGTTGCCACGACGCGCCTCCGCCACTCGGGCCCATTGAACGGCTTTCGTCCCCTCGTGTCTGAGAGCACGCACCCTAGCTCTGACAACGCAGCCTTCGTGCTTTGCATTGAAGAATTGGTCAAGGGCCAATTTCGCCGCAAGCACGTCGGTCGCAATGCCTTTGCTAAGCGCCTCGTCTAATTTTCTAACTAGTTCTCCCTCTGCTCTATTTTTCTCTATTGCTAAAGCCTTACTAAACCTAATCGATTCTATTCTAATCGCTCTTTTCAGAGCAAACCACCACTTGTTGTTGACGATGGCCCCCGTCAACGCCCGCTTAACTAGTTCGCTAATCCCGTCTCTGTAGGCCTTGCGCGCTGGTAAGGACGCGTTTAGCTTCCAGTAGCCGGGTCCTCGTCTATGAAGCCTATCTAAGTCAAGCACACAGGTCACGAATTTGTGGTCCGTGTAGCTGACTATCTTGAATTGTGGACAGCCTATGCTAGACCTATCTATTTCCCTACAAAATACTCTATCTAGATATGATCTGGATGACCCTATGCGGTTTGTCCAAGTCCACATTGGCACATTCGGGAAATCCAATCGGTACCTGTCAGACAGTTCAAAACGCCTGAGCAGGTTGGTGAGGCTCTTGCACCCTCCACCCCTATCCGCTAATCCCACACAGTCCCAGCGTGCATCTAAGATCCCGTTCCAGTCGCCCACTAACACTAAAGAGCGGGACGTTCCAAGAAAGGTCTCCAGACGCCGGAAGAAATCAGGCCGCCCTGCTCCTGTCGGGGCATAGACGGCCACTAGCCTGAAAGATTGCCCGTCTCCGCTGGTCACGTCCAGCACCACCAGCTTACCCTCTGGGTCCAGGAAGATGGCCCGTATGGCGAGATCCAAACCTCTCCGAAAAAGTACAGCAACTCCTCCACCGGATCCAGGACGGCTGGGAGATGCGTACACATCGTAGCCGCCGAAGATCGGTGCGAAGGCCCGTGCTTCGGAGATTCTGGTCTCGCTGATGGCCACTACATCTATGTTTAGTGACCTGAGGTCGTTGAGCAGGTGACCCTGCTTCCATGACGACCCCAAGCCACGCGCATTTATGCTGCCTATTCTGAGTGAGGTCATGTTTAAAATAGAGTGGAAAAGATGGGAAAGACCACTTACCGTACTTTTGGTAGAGGAGGGATGGTTTTTACATCCCTTTTCACTTGATCGTCTGGTGAAGGGACCGTTGAATCGTCCCTTCGGCTGGTCGTCGGCTCTTCTAAGAGAATGTCTGAGTATACTCTTCGATTGATGGTTCCTCCTAGGTCCCTGAAATCACCAACTGCGTTGGGGAATTTCGTTTTAATATTTGTGTATTGTTTCTGTGCTATTTTTAGCAGTCTTATGTTAGTTGGCGTTTTGATTGGTGCTGGTATTATGTAGTCCTGTTGTGAAATGTCTGTGTGTTCAATTATGTAAGTCATTAGTTTCTTGTTGTGTGTATTTATTGCCGTGCATTTGTTTTTCTGGGGGTGGGGTGTGGTTCTGCTATTTTCTTGTCGTTGTTGCTGGGTGTGTGTGTTTTGTTGTTGTGTTTGCGATGTTGGTGCTTGTGGTGGTGGTGTTGAAGGTGTTGTTGGCGGTGGGGTTGTCGCCGGTGGTGATGGTGGCGCTAGTGTGGGTGGTGATGGTGTTGGTGTTGTTGCTGCTGTGGGTCTCTTTGCAGTAGACTTTACCCTTTTCTCATTTCTTTCCTCCCTTTTCAAAGGCGACGATGCGCTGCTTCTGCGTTTGTACCTTCTTACGACCTTTTGCCATCTCTCTCCCACCTCACACTCCATGTCTGATTCTGTGAGGTCGGGGAGGGGTACCAACTCCACTCTTTCACTTGTTGTTGTTGGTGATGTTTGCACTGGAGTCTCTGTTGCAGTTGCATTTGGTATTGCTGTTGTTGTTGTTAGTATTTCCACTGCTGCTGCTGTTTTTGATTTCCGTGGAGTGGGTATGGGTGCCACGGGCCTATCGTTCCTGGTTGCCGCTTGTCCTGTTGCTGGTAGCCGTGGAGCCGGATTCGGAAGGAGGGGGGTTTTCTCCTTTCTCAGGGTCTTCTCGTTGCAGAAGGCCCTGAGGTGAGTCTTCGATCCACAGCGAAAGCATTTCGGGCGTTTGCCCTCAACACTTATGGGCAGTTGAGTGCCGTTATCGAAGTCTATCACATCCGGGATAGCTTCGATGCACTCCTGGTTGGTTTGGATTAGCATCTCAATGGAGGAGCCGACCCAATCTTCTCTTACTTTTTTCTGTACTTGCAGTACAGTTGTTTTGTCCTCGATTCCGACGAGGACAGACGCGGCCAGCCAAGAAGGGGTCATTCCGGGGGGGACGTGGGTCAGTTTGACCCTCACAATTTTTTGCCCGCAGTAGGAGGGCACCAACACCATTTCCTCGCTCCTTAGGGTCACTACTGATTGGGCCTTTGCCTCCTGGGGTGTGGCAAAAAGTACGTCTACGGTGGCGTATTTTTTGCCTCGGGTGATGTGCGTTTTCCTCTGCCACACAGACCCCAAGGCTTTTTGTATTTGGGCCTCTGTGGCTCTTTCCACCCTACGGGATTTTGTACTTACTGTACGGTACGTGACCGTACAGTGCTCTTGGGTTTCGAAAAAATTTTTCGCTGCCTTGCAGATTGCTCGGTGTCCGTTCTTTGTCACCATCTTCTTCGCTTCCTCTAATTCCTCATTTGTTATGAGGATTGTTTCCAAGTTTTTCGCAATACCTGCAAATGAGATTGGTTTTTCTCTGCTGTTGTTGTTGTCGTCAGAGCTGCTGGTACTTTTGTTGTTGCTGCAGGTACTACGACTACTGCCTCCGCCGCTGTTGCTGTGGTTGTTGTTGGTGTTGCTGCTGCTAATGCTGTTGTTGTTTATGCTGCTGGTGATGCTGTTGCGGCTGCTACTGTTGTTTTCATTGTCACTGTTGCTGTTGTTATTACGGCTGCTACTGCTATTATTCCTGACGTCAGACGAATGAACTGGGTTTTCGTATTTCCCGCACACCTGTTTCGTCGCTGTCGTCGTCGTCGTGGAGAAACCTTGCACGCTTTGCACGAGACTTTTCTTTTCTTTCGTCACTTGCGAAAGAGAAGGGAGGGAGAGAGACACATTTAAAGAAGGGAGGGAGAGAGACAATCTTCTCTCTGCTGTAGTGATGATTGAGGAAGAAGAAGACGGAATGAGTGGGAGTGACGTATGAAATTTCTTTTTCGTAGCCATGTTTTTTTTGTTTAAAATGAAATTTTGGGTACAAAACCCCAATAACTGGTTATTTAACCCCGAAGGGCCAAATAACGGACAGAAAGACCCCTCTCACGAGGAGGAGGGTGTCTTTATCAACAATTTGGTTCAAGTTTTAAACAATTTACAATTGTTTTAACGGTTAAAAATTACTATACCTTACAGAGCCGAGCCTCCGTCAACCATGGCATTCAATAATAATAATAATAATGAAATTATTGTGTACAGTGCTCAGGTGCACTACAACTCATCAAAGGTGCATGTATAGTACATAGAATAATATATAAATGTCAGGGAAGTGAATAGTGTATGAGTCTTGATATACATGTGTGCGTGTGTATGGAGTTGGAATATTAGGTGTAGTGTTGGCAAATCTCAGGAAGCATGGAGGTTTTAAAGGATGCTGTGTCTCGACAGCTAATAACTGATGGAGGTAGTTTGTTCCATGCTTCAGCATCTCTGAGCATGAAAAAATGTTTCCGAAAGTCATGGGAGCTGTGCTTTTTTCTGCCCTTGTTGGTATGCCCACACTATGATGATCATCTGATCAATATGTAAGGTGTTACCAACATTTTCTGTGGTTTGGATGGCAGCAAACATCATCTGGGGTCTACGTATACTGGATAAATTTCTTATCTCAGAGTCGGAATTTATTTATCTAAATGGTTAAAATGGCGATGTGGAAAGCCCCTTTGAATCCAGAGCTGTAAACTGAATACATGTCACTTTGGACTTAACTAAAATACCAGTCATAACCAGATTTAGTATCATAATCCTAGAGTCATTTGAGATGTCTAGGGTCAATAGGAAGAAGTTGGGTGTATTTAACCTTTGCCTTGAATCTAAAATGAAAGTGCGTGTTAAGTGTTTTGCACCTACGATCATAATGTCGTGGGTTTGATTGCTGGAATGGGTTGTGTGTTATGTTTCTGAACAAAACACTTCATTTCACGTTGCTCCTCAATACCTAGCTGAAAAGGAGTAGCAGCAATAGATGGCGGGGGGGGGGGTTAACCTTGTGATGGACTGATATCATGTTCAGCGGGGAGTCCTACACTCAATGGCTTCACGCCACGGTAACCGGAATAAGCACCTATTTGATGAGACTCTGGGATCGAGGCAGACCTTTTCTCAGACTTAATATAAAAGTAAATGTCTCATAGGACGCAATCTTTAGCGTTTCTTTCGCAACACTATACAGCTTAAATTCTACTACAGTTGTAGTGGTGGTTGGGTTATTACATTCATAGCTGAACAGAATAAGTTACTGTAATAACCGTGACTGATTAAGGCACAAGGCCAAACAATTTGGGGGAGGGGAAAGTCGATTAAATCGACCAAAGTGCGTTACTGGTACTTTATTTTATCGACCCAGTAAGGATGAAACGAAAAGCTAACCTCGGCGGGATTTGAACTCAGAATGTAAAGGACAACAACTTGATGCCAAAAAGCATGTTGTCTGACGCTCCACCAGCCTATGTTACGGTAATAACGTAATTTGTTAGTGAATTGCGTTTTTCAACTGGTGAAGCTGAAGATATTCGGAGATGGACCACAGACAATTACGTGTTTGTCCCTGATAAAACTTCGTCTGACCGCGATATCAAGTTATGTTCATGGCAATATTTGGCTCTTCCATAAGTGTTTGGGGTTACCTCAAATATTTGTGGATAGAAATACCAGCGTCACTTGTTATAGAACGCAATTGATGGAAGAGTGATTTTATGTTCCATGGGGTTTAGGGTTGCCTCAGGTATTTTTATATAAATACAAAAGCATCCTCATTGTAATGCGTAATTGAGGGAGATTGGGTGTATTTTTTCTAATTCAGTTCTATTGTCATTGTCCATATAATTTCGAAAAGGGATACATAATAATTGTTTCTACGTTTGGCTCAGTGCATTACTGGTACTTTATTTTATCGACTGCGTAAGGATGAAAGGCAAAGTTAACCTCGGCGGGATTTGAACTCAGAATGGCAAGGGCCGTAACTCTATACGTCAAAGCATGGCGTCCGACCCTCTACCGATACTTCCAATCCAATATTTTCTAATTTAGGTACAATACCAACAATTTTCTGTTCAAACCGGCTATAACCGGCTGCTCATACTTATGTCAAGGTATTGTTTCCAAAATAGATATCAAAATCTCATAGATTCGATATTATGTGAGATAAAGTGTTTACCATGAAAATACAATAGTATATATAGAGTAATGTAAATGCTAAAGGGTTAAACTATACAAAACATGAATAAGAGTGGTGTACGGTATACTGTATGTATGTTAAAGTACAGCACTGGGAATACCTATTGGCAGTTTATAGGGGTCACTTCGACAATCGTCGTTTTTCAACTTAAGTTTTGACTTCTGAAACTAATTAACGACGTAAGGTGAGGTATACCTGTATTTATATTTTCTGCTAGTGGTGATGGCCATGACATAATTTCAAACCATAGCTAGTATGATGTGTTTATTGTCTTAACAAAGCCTGCCCTATTAAACTACTGGATCCTATTTTATAGACAAGACCACATCACATATAAATACATCGTAAAATTATTTATTGCTTACATGTTCTTTTTTACAATGCCAATATATTCGAATGCATTCGTTGGTTTTATATCGAATTAGCTGACATACCCAGCTTCGTTTGGGTAACCAGATGATCAGAGAAGACAGGTAGAAAAGAAAACGACTGTATTGGGTGTTTGTCTGGTTTACAGTATGAGGCTAGACTGTGGTGTGTGTGACAAAAAAAAAAAAGTAAAAACTTTTCCAGATCCAACAAATTCTTCGTTTTACCGTTCGTGCATAGTATATAAAGATTGCTAGATGTTCCACTCATGAACAACCTACATATAACTTCCCATGAGTAAAAAGCAATTATCTTGTATTCAATCTTACAACTTTGAAACTCTGAGCCTGAACTTTATTTATGGTCATAGCCAAACTGGATCTAACAAGGTATTGAAGTCTTGATAATTTGAATGGCAGCTCGGTAGAAGGGAATAAATGCATTTTCTCCTTGATGATTGCCTCCAAGAATAGTGACCTCTAGGAGATGGTTCATCTTCCGCTTGACTGTAAATCGTGTGCCATCACATAGACGTGGCTGATACAGGTTTCTCAAAAGGATGATGAAGGTTCCAATCTTTTACATTATTTATAGATATAGAGAGGGCGGTGGATTAGCAGTATCGGTAGAGAGTTGAATACCATGTTTTGCAGCATAGTTACAGTTCTTTACGGTCTGAGTTCAAATCCCGCCGAGGTTAACTTTGCTTTTCATCCTTACGGGGTCGATAAAATAAAGCACCAGTAACGTACTGGGGGTCGATTTAATCGACTTTCTCTTCCCCCAAATTACTGGCCTTGTGCCTATAATAGAAATCATAATTTATAGATATAGAAAATTATATATAGATAAATAGATATTGATAATTATATATAAATGTGTGTGCGTGGGCAAGTATGTGTAAATCAGCGTTCGAATCGGAGACGCTGGCCGTGAAATACGATCATCACGGACAGCAAACGCATAGTGAGAATCCCTAAAGGTTGATTCCCAACCTGCTAGAAATAGCAGTCAGGTTGGTTAGCATACCCGGGATATTTTCCTTCTATGATTTTATAAAATTAGTATCAATAAACCACCCTGGGTATACAACTTATTCCATTGCTGTACTTACTCTTCGATTGTCAGTTTTTGTTTGATGCGAGAAGGAACCAACCAACCAGCCAACATCTCTCTTTTATATTATGTATAGATAACATAAGTTACATATATTAAGAGAAGAAAGTAAGTTACATGTAGTGAGAAAAGAAGAGAGTAAGTTACCAATATTGAGAGAGGGGTGAGAGAATATGTTACATATTGTGAGAGTGGGAGGAGTAAGTTATATTTATTGAGAGATAGATTATGTATATTGAGAGAAAGGGGGAGGGTTAGTTAGATATATTGAGAGAGGGGGTAGATAGTTAGATATATATAGAACGAGGGGGAGAAATTATTATATATATATTGAGAGGCGGGAGAGAATAAGTTACATATATTGAGAGAGAGGGGTCGAGAGTAAAGTAGATATATTGAGAGAGGGGGAAGAGGGGAAGAGAATTAATTATATACATTGAAAGAGGGAGAAAGTAAAGGGTAAGTTAGATATATTGAGAGAGGGGAGAGAAATGATTACGTATATTGAAAGAGGGGGATAGAATAAATTATATATAGTAAGAGAGTAAATAATGTATATTGGCAGAGGGGGAGAGAGTAAGTTGGATATAAATAGAGAGAGAGAGGAGGAAGAGTGTGTTATGTATATTGAGAGGGGGGAAAGTAAGTTGTGTACATTGAGAGAGGGGAAGAGAGTAAGTTATAATGAATGAGAGGAGAGAGTAAATTATATATATTGAAAGAGAGAGGAGAGTAAGTTAGATGTATTGAGTTGGGGGGAAGAGAGTATTAATTACATATATTGAAAGAGGGGGAAGAGGGTCTATGTATGTGACGTGCTCGTTTACTCCTCTCTCACTATATGTAATTCACACTCTTACCCCTCTCTCACTATATGTAATTCGCTCTCTTCTTCGTCTCTCACTATATGTAACTTGCTCTTACCCCTCTCTCACTATATGTAATTCACACTCTTGCCCCTCTCTCACTATATGTAATTCACACTCTTACCCCTCTCTCACTATATGTAATTCGCTCTCTTCTTCCTCTCTCAATATATGTAACTTGCTCTCTTACCACTATACATATATAGGGGTAAGAGAGCAAGTACTCTCCAAGTACCGGTCGCTCTCCGACAGGTTCGCAGTCGTACCCTTGGCAGTAGAGACTTCTTGTGTCCTTGGCCCTAGGGCTACCTCCCTATTCACCACTGTAGGCGCTGAGCTAGCCAGCCGCAGGTGTGAGCCTCGCGAGTTGGAATAGCTCTTCCAGCGCATCTCCCTTACCATCCCCCGGGGAAACGCTTACTACATCCTGTCCGCCGGGGCTGTGGGGAGGCCAGCACGTGGGACCCCATTTGCTCACCATACGGATTAATAGGCAAAGTTATAAACTATTGTAAATAAACCTATTTAATTGTTATATATAAAAAAAAAATTATGTTAGTAATGTATTCAGATTTGTATAAATAATATTACGAATTTTACATAACTTAATATTAAAATAAAGCACATTATTAAAGGAAATATAACATTTAACAAAAAACCTGCTAGAAATAGCAGTCAGCTTGGTTAACATACCCGGGATATTTTTCTTCATTGAGTTTATAAAATTGGTTTTGTGCCTAAACCTCAAACAATAATTATAATTATTATTATTTGGATTGACAATGAGCATTGGATTTAAGTGTTACACGGTTTTTTAGATTCAAATACCGCCGAGATCAAATCTTCTGGAGTCGATAAAATAAAATACCAGTGAAACACTGAGGTCAGTATAATCACCCCTATCAAAATAAAACATTGAGGGCTTTGTATCTGTATTGGCTGAATCGAAAAAAATGTTTTACTGTACTTAATCATGGGAGAAATATTTCACCCTTCCATCCGGGGTTGATATATTCTACAATTTCTGGTATTTTGTGTACGATAGATACAGTTGTGAGAATCGTTAGAGCGTCAAACAGAATGTTTTACAACGGTTGGTTACGTTTAGATTAGTTCAAAGTTTATATTCCACAAAGATCAACTTTCCTTGTCATACTTCCATGGTCGATAAAATAAAGTACCAGACTATTTATTTATTTAATCAATTTAAACGTCCGTGTAGAGCTCGTAAGCCGTGACAGACTGAGGGGGTGTCTAATACACCTTAGTGTTAAAGAACAAAAACAGGATAGACAGATTTTAAATAAAAACGCACTCGGAAAGCAAAAGAATTATAAATAAGATTTCATTAAGTGAAAAACAAAAAACCAAGGGCATTATATGTGTATGTTCCCGTAACTCCTGAGAGATTCGTAGGGGCACCGTATTGATATACGGCGTTTCTAGCGCATTTTAAAACCAGGCAGCCCAATCTACCCCAGTACTAGACTGGTACATTTTTTTATCGACATAGAATGGATGAAAGCCAAAGTTGACCTCGGCGCAATTTGAACTTATAGAGTAGAGAGTCAAAACAAACACCACAAAGTACATTAACCCGACATTCTTATGATTCTGCCAATTCGAGCAGCTATTCTGCCAATTCGAGCAGCTATTCTACCAATTCGAGCAGCTATTCTGCCAATTCGAGCAGCTATTCTGCCAATTCGAGCAACTATTCTGCCAATATGAGAAACTATTCTGCCAATATGAGCAACTATTCTGCCAATATGAGCAATTATTCTGCCAATATGAGCAGCTATTCTGTCAATTCGAGCAGATATTCTGCCAATTCGAGCAGCTATTCTACCAATTCGAGCAGCTATTCTACCAATTCGAGCAGCTATTCTGCCAATTCGAGCAACTATTCTGCCAATATGAGCAACTATTCTGCCAATATGAGCAACTATTCTGCCAATATGAGCAATTATTCTGCCAATATGAGCAGCTATTCTGCCAATTCGAGCAGCTATTCTGCCAATTCGAGCAACTATTCTGCCAATATGAGCAACTATTCTGCCAATATGAGAAACTATTCTGCCAATATGAGCAATTATTCTGCCAATATGAGCAGCTATTCTGCAAATATGAGCAACATTAAAGCTTATAAAGATTTTGCTGTTGAATCTTTTCGTAGACTAGTAATGAGGTCGATTTAATCAACTATGCACTTGACCTGAATTTGCTGGACTTGTGCCTAAAATAGAAAGGTGGTGGTGGGTGGGCAGTATTGGTAGATCGTTGGACAAAGGTTTTGAAGTAACTTGTAACGACTTTCTACGTTTCTGAATTCAAATCCCGCCGAGGTCAACTTTACCTTTCATCCTCGCGAGATCAAGTAAGGTACCTTATAAATGATGTGAAGGTCCGGGACTTAGCAGTTAGAGAGTTGGAATCGCAATCGTGGTGTTGCAAGTTCGATTTCCGGACCGGGGAATGCGTTATGTCCTTGAACAAGGCACTTCATTTCAAGTTGCTTTTCTGTCAGGAATTAAGACCTTTAGATAGTATCAGCAATGAATGAGTAATGGAAACAGTTTCTTTTGTCCGATTTGATGAGTTCCACCTCAACAGGAATGAATTCTGAGGTCTTGTCGATTGTTTTCTATCCATAAATACTGAGGTTGATTTAATCAACTTTCCTATTCTTCCTAAAAATATTAATCTGTTTCATTTAGAAACCAGTATTTCTGGGTACAGAGTGGTGGATGGGCAGTATCGGTAGAGCGCCGGACAATATGCTTTGCAGTATATATTTACGAAATTAGCTTTTGCCTTTCATCCTTGCGTGGTCGATAAAATAAAGTACCAGTAATGCACTGGGGTCGATTTAATCGACTTTGCTCTCCCCAAAAATTGTTGGCCTTATACCTATATCAGAAACCATTGTTACTGCTGGCGTTGTTTCTGATTGTATAAATGTAATGTGAAGTGTGCGTGTGTGTCATTAACTGAACAAGTAAGAGTGTATTTCTGCAATGCCGTCGAGATCTTTGGGGGATCATTGGACTCCGAATAGTCGTTTTCCTCAGCAGAATCTGAAGGAAGACATCCCACCCGAGGGAGGAGCTCTATGATGTAGAGTGGCTGATACAGCGTGTGTCACTGGTTGTGTGTATCGTGGCAATGCCTTACCCCATTTTGTCCGCGAGGCACAGCTGAGATATACTGCCTAGATCAGCCATGGCTAAACTGCGGCCTCGAGCCATATACGGCCTGTTTGTCTTTTTGAATGGTAAGCAGACTTCCGGCATCCTTGGCCCTAGGACCACCTCCCTATTTACCACCATCGACACAGAGCTGGCTACCCGCAAATGTGAACCAAGAGTTGGCTACCCGCAAATGTGAACCTCGCGAGTTGGAATGGCCTTTCCAGCGCGTCTCCCTCATCATCCTCCGGGGAAACGCTTTCTCTGTTCTGTCCGCCGGGGCCGTGGGGTGGCCAGTTCGCCCGGCAGCGCGTGGGCCTCCATTTGCTTATAATATTGAGAAGCGGAGGCAGTGATAGTGGGCGTCTGGTTTCTTTGTGTTTGAACCTGGTGTATATGCATATATTTATTTACCTACGCAATATATTGCACCTCCAATCTTGGTAGTTTTTTAATGACCAGCTTAAAGATATCCTCTCTATTTAAAAATTGCCTTTAATTTTTTAGTAGTTCAGCCCACCTCATGATGTTCCACATCCTTTGCGGCCCACTGCTCGAAAAGGGGGTTGCCCGCGCCTAGTCTTGACTATGGTGTAGTGCCTGTCGTTCGCTCCCTCGTGTTTTCTTTCACTTGCGATATTTAATGTTCTATTTCTTCTTCCTCGTTTTATTTAACAGAAATATTAACAAGGGAAATAACTATTTAATTGCTTTACAGAGTTGTCTCCCAAAACAGTGGTACGAAAAGTCTTATTAGTTTCACGTTTTATATGGAAAAGGGGAAAGATCTACGTGTCGGGCTTTAGCCCTTCTTCGGGAGTACAAAAAATAGAGACAGTATAACAAAGGATAGATACAGAAAATAAAAGGTAGTCTGAAGATAATTGTTTCTACTTTAGGCTCAAGGCCAGCAATTAACCAGTACATTACTGGTACTTTATTTTATCGACCCCGTAAGGATGAAAGGTAAAGTTAACCTCGACGGGATTTGAACTCAGACCGTAAAGGAACGTAACTATGCTAGAAAGCATGGCGTCCAACCCTCTACCGATACTGCCAATTCACCATGAAAGTAGACTAGACAAACCGTTAGATAATCTTGGTGATGATTTATAGTGAGACCTTCCTATGATTATTATACATAAATATATGGTATATACGTTCATATACACCTCTATGATGAACCACGCTATGTTAGTGCTACTTCTAATATATTATTGTTTATGTACATCATTACAGTGGATTGCACAACAACAGCAGAAGCAAACCACACACACTTTCTTAGTTATATACTTTTTGAATATCAGCTGCGCACGGAAGTGAATAAAAATGATTTCTCCTCTAGTCAACCATACATCTAAATAAACATTTCTTAACTCAGTCAAATTTTTTTTTTTTTTCTTTTTCTGAATAAACTTTTATTAGCACAAAAAAATGTTATATTTGTACTGGATCTTCATATTCTGAGGTGTTCAAATCTGGCCGAGGTCTTTTTTTATTATTATCATTTTTCACCTTTTCGATATCAAGAGAAAAAAATAGTTGATACGCCAACAAAAAAAATATTGTTAGAGCGTCTTAAGTTGTTGGTTCTGTCTCCATACCTTCGGAGTTCAAATCCTACTTTGGTAAAATTTGCCCTTCAACATTCCGTCGTAATCGATAAAATGAAAATGTCTATCAAGCACTGATATCGTTATATTCGATTAACTGCTCTTCAACACCCAACTGCCTGGCCTTCAGCCTAAACTATATTTTCCAGATTGTGGCGTTCAAGATGTTTGGAGGAGCTGGGCCGCTGACAACGAAGTTTTTGTCATCGTTGGTGGCTCACCTTACCGAGGTATTAGGTGATGCTTATGAGGGTGCTTGTTTATTCCAGCGCCTTAGCTTCATTATCACCCGACGTTACCGAAGTATCAAGTGATGCCTGTGAAGGTCCTTGGTTTTTCCAGCGCCTTAGCCTCGTTATCACCCGGCCTTACTGAAATGACAGGTGATGTCCGTGAGCGTGCCTGGTTGTTTCAGCGCTTTAGCCATGCTATCTCCAGACCTTACCGAGGTATCAAGTGTTGCCCACGAATGTACTTGGTTGCTTCAGAGATTTAGTCTAGTCTCCCTATCATGCGACCTTATAGAGGTATCAGATGATGCCCATGAGCGTGCCTGGTTGTTCCAACGCCTCAAAAGCTATTATAGGGCGCTGCCAAATTGACTTCCAATATCAGATGGCATTGACATAAGAGAAACTATTTACATTAAAATGTATAATTAATATAATTCTTATCATCATCGAGGCGTGGCTGTGTACTGAAGGAGTTCACTTCACAATTTAAATCATTATTTTACACTCATTTAAATTACAATAATTTTTCTCCTCGGAGTCAACGGCTATCCAACCTTAACTAAGAGTTTAATAGCCTCACCAACCCACAATTGGTCAAGCATAGAGAGTATGACTACACCCCTGGTATTACCAAAACCAAATAGAAAGTGGTGGCGGTCAACCAGAGAAGGGTTCTTCCAGCGCAGTGAGATGGCCCTGGATTAGTTGGGATTATATTGTAAATACGGTCAAATACCTATTTTCTAAGATGTATTTAGTTACAAAAAATGTGAAAAAGAAAAAATGCTCATGAATTTTATAATGGATAATATTTTATATTTATTATAGCAACTACGATACAACTATGTATTTATCTGTTACCACTCAGCCCCTATCAGGGTCTCAACTTCTATCCTATATTTATTCTACTACTCTATTACGTGTTCCAACCGAGTGGCTGAGGCCATGCTGGGCACCACTATTGATGTGAAACAATTAATAGAAGTTTCTGGTATCCTTGGCCCTAGGACCACGTACCTAATCACCACCACTGGCATGGAGTTGGCTACCAGCAGGTGTGCGCCTCACGAGCTGGAATGGCTCTTCCAACGCGTCACCTTCACCATTATCCGAGGAAACGCCTTCTCTATTCTGTCTGCCGGGTCCACGGGGCGGCCAGCACCTGGGCCTCCTTTTGCTTATAATAGTGAGATATGGGGAGAACGAGAAAGACGGAGCCAGTGACAATGAGAATTTGATTCCATTGTATTCAGACCACATATATATGTACATATTTAGTCCTTCCTTCTCTATATATTTAAGCAACAATTAAGCTTCCCTGGGAGTGGGGAAGCTATAAAAGATCAGACAAGGCCCTGTCATTTTCATCCTCTACTTTCTCTCCTCCTCATCCTCGCTAAGTCCTCAATAGTCCAATTTTACTTATTTTTCTTCATTAATACACATCATATTGAAGAGAAATAATGGTTTCTGGTTTAGGCACAAGACCAGCAAATTTGGGGGAGGGGACATTGATTTAATCGACCCCAGGGCATTACTGGTACTTTATGTTATTGACTCCGTAAGGATGAAAGGCAAAGCTAACTTCGGTGAGATCTGAACTCAGAGCGTAAAGAGTCGTAACTTTATGCCGCAAAGCATATTGTCTGACACTCTGCCAATCAACAACCCTTTTGAAGAAAAATAATTGTTTCTACTTTTGGCAGAAAGCCAGCAAATATCCAGTACATTACTGGTACTTTATTTTATCGACCCCGTAAGGATGAAAGGCAAAGTTAACTTCGGCGGGATTTGAACTCAGAAATAATGCAATGAACTGGTGACAATTTTTTTCCAATATAGTCACAGTTAAATATGAGGATGGATGGTCACGGCTGTAGAGCAAGATATGGATATATAGAGATTGGAAGAAATAATGATGAATTGAACACTCAAAATATAACAAAAAGCTTTATTTACAATAGTTTATAACTATGCATATTAATCCGTATGGTGAGCCAATGGGGTCCCACGTGCTGGCCTCCTCCCCACAGCCCCGGCGGACAGGATGGAAAAGGTATTTCCCCGGAGGATGGTAAGGAACATGCGCTGGAAGAGCCATTCCAACTCGTGAGGCTCACACCTGCGGCTGGCTAGCTCAGCGCCTATGGTGGTGAATAGGGAGGTAGCCCTAGGGCCAAGGACACCAGAAGTCTCCACTGCCAAGTGCACTGCCGCGAACCTGTCGGAGAGCCACCGGTACTTGGAGAGTTTATAGGTAAAGTTATAAACTATTGTATTTAATTACAAATACAAAAAAAAAATTACCAAATATATGTACATGTGTCTGTTTAAGTGTGCGTTTGTCACTGTATGTATTTTTCTGTGTTTTTGTGTGTTTCAGCGAGAGCTATATTACATTGTATAGATCTGTGTGTCATCACTCGTAATAACACTCTGTTTTTCACCGAAGAATATACTATAATGTATAGATCTATGCTTCATCATCATAATAACACTACGTTTGTGTTTCAGCGAGCGCTCTATTATAATATACTAGCAGAAAAACCACCCTTCGGGTCGTTTTCTGCTAGCATGTGTAGTGTGTATATTTATATTATACGGAAGTATATATACATGTAGATATGATACATCAAATAAAATCGTAATTGACAATATATAATACATAGAAATTGAGCGAAGACTGCGTTACACTGTCTTATGTAATCAGTAACGTAATCCATGATACATTAAAAAAGACGATATTATATATAAACTGCATTAGGAGAAAATTAGTGACAGAAAATTAGTATGTTTATTTAAGCGATGGCCAACCGGAAGTGTTGACATTTCAGAAATTTTAAGAAGTGAATCTTTAAATAAACAAAATATATTTAATCAACAGCCACGAAATTTAGTAGATAAATTATGTAATATTCATTAATTATTTATTCAAAGTAATCCAACTTATTGTACTAATAAAAAAATTATAAACCGTACGCAGTCCCGCGCTCCTTACTTATCATAGTTTAGATATATCTATGCTTTATCATAATAAGTGTGTGTGTTTCAGCGAGTGCTCTATTATAATATATATATCTATGCTCTATCTTCCTAATAAGTGTGTGTGTTTCAGCGAGAGCGATATTATAATATATAGATCGATATGTTACCATCCATAATAACACTGTGA
>OZ024742.1:27483487-27488487 GCA_964016885.1 Eledone cirrhosa
ATAATATACATATACATATATATATATATACATACACGCACACACATAAACACATCTATACACACACCCACACACACGATAGCAACTAACAGCGCTGCGATCGAATGTGGCTTTTTAGCCCAGCCAATGGTCTAAAATGTCTTGCACAGAGTCGGCAACCAAAACATTCACTGGGAATAGTCGGCTGTGGTTGGAGTTCGTGTACTTTTGCATGTCGCTTGAGCCCTCCTGCTGATTTACATTCTCTACCACATGTTTGGCAAGCATGATGAGTAGCATCTCCAACAGCAGTCTGGTAGTCAACCACTGGTCTTACTTTATGACTGCGAAGATGACTTTCGAGTCCAGCTTTGCTTAGGCAGAGTCTCGCACAGACGCTGCATGTCAGCACCATAGGAGGACCCTCGCCGTCTGGAAGTGCAACAGCAATGCCCTTCCTCACATCCAGCTTTACTTTCTCGTATGCGATTCGAGATGCCTCAAAGGCAACTTTCACCTCATATACAGTCTTTCTCCATGTATTACGATCAGCAGCAATATTTTCCCATGTATCAGCAGAGATGTTAGCGTCTTTCAGAGAGGCTTTCAAGGAATCCTTATACCTCTTTTTTTGTTTATGTGGCGGTCGTTTTCCTTTAACTAACTCTCCATAAAAGAGTTGTTTTTGTATTCTAGAATCATTCATCCTGGCAAGGTGACCACTCCAACGGAGTCATTGCTTAAGCACAAGAGCTTCTATACTGTCACACATAGAGCTTTCCAAAATCTCGACATCACTGATGTGATCCCTCCAGTAAACGCCATGGATCCGTCTGAGACACATCTGATGGAAACGCTCCAATTGCTTAAGGTGGTGTCGAAATGTGACCCATGTCTCGCAGGCATAAAGAAGACAAGAGAGCACACATGCTCTGTACACCTTTACCTTTGTCCTCCTGCATATGTCTCGCCGACCCCAGAGTCGCCTTTCTAGCTTTCCGAAAGCATCACTTGCTTTCCTAATGCTAAGTGAGATTTCACTGTCAAGGTTGCTGTATCGATTGACAGTGCTTCCCAGGTAGACAAACTGATCAACCACTCCAAGTCGTTTGCCATACACATAGATGTTTGGTTCAGTGTACTGCTTACCAGGGGCAGGTTGGTACATGACGACGGTTTTCTTGAGATTGACAGTCAATCCTAGGGCAGTGCAAGCGTCAGAAAATGCATTCAAAATGTGCTGCATATCACTCTCTGTTGGCGCTACAAGATCGCAATCATCTGCATACAAGAGGTCTCTTATGATTGATGTAAATACTTTTGTCTTCGCAGCAAAGCGCCTGATGTTAAATATGCTGTCTGAGGTTCGATATCGGATTTAAACACCATGCTCGCAATTCCTGAATGCAATACAGAAAACCATTGCAAAGTATATGGCAAACAGGGTCGGTGCTGGAATATCCCCCTGTTTCACACCATTTTTTACTGAGATAGGCTCCAACATGTTACCTCCGACATTAACCCAAGCCTTCATGTCGTCATGGAAAGACCTAACTAAAGCAAGGAACTTATCAGGGCAACCAAGTTTCTGGAGAACCTTCCATAATGCATCTCTGTTAACCGTATCGAAAGCTTTTGTCAGATCGACAAAAACCTGTTACAGATCCAGAATTCTGAGAAGATCATATCAGTAGTGCCGCGTCCAGCACGAAAACCAGATTGACTTTCAGGAAGAACACAATCTGCAATGTGTGTCAGCAGACGGTCCAGAAGCACCCTACATAAAACTTTCCCTACGACAGAAAGCAATGATATACCTCTGTAGTTCCCACAATCATTCCTGTTACCCTTTCCCGTGTACAAGACCACCATTACTGCATCTCTCCAGGCCTCGGGTACGGATTCATTAGCCCATATCCTGCCAAAGAGTGAAGATGTTGCAGGAGTTTCTCACCACCATATTGCAGGAGTTTCTCACCACCATATTGTAGGAGCTCAGCATGTATGCATCTCTGTTAACCGTATCGAAAGCTTTTGTCAGATCGACAAAAACCTGTTACAGATCCAGAATTCTGAGAAGATCATATCAGTAGTGCCGCGTCCAGCACGAAAACCAGATTGACTTTCAGGAAGAACACAATCTGCAATGTGTGTCAGCAGACGGTCCAGAAGCACCCTACATAAAACTTTCCCTACGACAGAAAGCAATGATATACCTCTGTAGTTCCCACAATCATTCCTGTTACCCTTTCCCTTGTACAAGACCACCATTACTGCATCTCTCCAGGCCTCGGGTACGGATTCATTAGCCCATATCCTGCCAAAGAGTGAAGATGTTGCAGGAGTTTCTCACCACCATATTGTAGGAGCTCAGCATGTATGCCATCCATACCTGGAGATCTTCCACTGTTCAGCTTCGAAATAGCCACTGCAACCTCCACAAGCGTCGGAGGTTCTGCGAGAGCTACTTTCACAGGACTTTCTGGAATGAGATTGAGGAAATCTTCACTGACGACAGACGGCTGATTCAAAAGATCATCAAAGTGCTCTCGCCACCTTCGTAGAATTCCTTGTGAGTCACGAAGAAGTTCTTTGCCATCCTTGCTGCGAAGCGGTGTCACCAGAGAAGAAGACGGTCCATAAACCTCACGCAAGAGACTGTACAACAGCTTTGTGTTATTGGAATCTGACGCAGTTTGTATCTCACCAGCCTTCTCACTCCACCACTGATCCTTCATCTGAGAAAGACTCCGCCTAACACGTGATTTTACATCCCTGAGTTCCTCATGCAACGTATTCCTCTCCTGTGGTTTTGCCGTCAAGTGGCGTGAATGAGCACGCCTCTTATCAGCCAACAAGTCTTCTATATGTACATCATTCTCATTAAACCAGTCCTGATGTTTTCTCTGCACCAATCCCAGAACACACCTGCCTACATCATAAACCGACTTTTTAAGGGTCGGCCAATCCTCACCAAGATCTGCAGCCTGCATCTCTTCTTCCAATGTCCTCTTCAAATTTTTATCCTTAAGACGAGCAGCATTCAATCTTTTGGGCAGGGCAACACCAGGAGCCCGGATTTTACGTTTAGTGATTAGTTTCACTTTTGCGCGTACCAGGCGGTGGTCCGTCCAGCACTCAGCTCCACGAAGAACACGAACACACTGCACATCCTGTCTGTCACGCATCCTGACTAGGACGTAGTCCAAAAGAAGCCATTCCTTAGATGCAGGATGCATCCATGTGGTCTTGAATTTGTTCTTTTGTTGGAACATGGTATTGGTAACACACAGATCCAGCTCCTCACACATCTGCAGCAGGAGTATACCATTGTTGTTACACTTTCCCACCCCATGCCTTCCGATTACATTCCATGTGTTAAAATCCCTACCCACTCTAGCATTAAAGTCACCAAGCACGATGACTTTGTCTGCCTGAGGGATATTTCTTAAAACACCTTTCTAGGCATGGTAAAAGGACACTTTTTCTTCATTGACAGAATTCATAGTTGGAGCATACACACTCACCAGGGTCGCATATCTTCCTTTGTCCAGCGGAATTCTCATGGACATAAGACGCTCACTAATCCCTACTGGGAATTCTTCTAATTTATTCACAAGTAGTCTTAACAGCAAATCCTACCCCAGCCTCTCTTCTGGTTCCTTCATCTCTTCCTTTCCAGAAGAATGTATAATCTCCCCAAAATTCTGTAAGATGACCATCTTCAGCTAACCTCGTCTCAGATAAAGCCACGATGTCAAGATCGTAACGTCGAAGCTCCTTTGCAACAAGAGCGGTCCTTCGTTCAGGACGCTCCAAGGAATCCCTGTCAAGCAGCGTCCGTACGTTCCAGCAGCCAAGACTAAATGCCTTGTTTGGCTCTATTACAATGGCACAATGACGAGCGGGCCCAGGCTGTGATAACCTGGGGCCCCTGCCCTTATTGCCAATTATCTCTTTTATATTGTTCTGGAACATCATTGAATTGGAAAAAAAAAAAAAAAAAAAGTAATAATAATAATAATAATAATAGTACACTATTAATAATTATTAATGCACTCGTGCAATGCCTGTGCGTGACGAATATTTTTAAAGTGAGGAAAGACTGTGCACTGAGCCAATCCCACTCTCTGAGCGACAGTAGCTATAACCCGAGAAGAAGAAAAGATCAACATCATCGGTAACTACTGAGCCGCAGGTTTTATGTCGGAGTTAACCCAGTTTCCTGAGATGCCTTCTCCTAGAAGAATTCCCTGACAAGGACTAGGGGTTCTTCACTCCCAGTGGTTTAACTGCGCGATCGGGCATCCAGCCCGATTATTTCTATGTCCCCGCGCAAAAAAAAAAAAAAAAAAAACTCACTTATTGACACTTATACGTACGACATACACACACGCGCATACATATGCGCGCACACACACGCATACATACGCGCGCACACAGCAACACTCATACATACAAACAAACACACACACGCTACTCACTTACACACACACACACATATATATATATATATATACTGGTAAACGGAATAGAAAATGCTGACAAATATCACAGTTGAAAAATGGTTTAATTAGGAATAAAAGAGTATTAGTGATTGTATGGGTTAGTATTCAGTTGTGGTTTTAAGTTTTTAAGTTTTTACCGGTTGCGCATTTCTAAATGCTTTTCAAAAATAATTTTGAGATAGAGTGTCCGTGCTGTTTGATCAGAGCAAACAGCACGGACACTCTATCTCAAAATTATTTTTGAAAAGCATTTAGAAATGCGCAACCGGTAAAAACTTAAAAACTTAAAACCACAACTGAATACTAACCCATACAATCACTAATACTCTTTTATTCCTAATTAAACCATTTTTCAACTGTGAACAATTTGTCAGCATTTTCTATTCCGTTTACCAATATATAATAACTTGTGTGTTACACCTCTATTCTTTTAACTATATATATATATATATATATATATATATTACCGTCATTACTGATACAAGATTACAAGATTATGTCAACTGTTGACTT
>OZ024742.1:27493487-27503487 GCA_964016885.1 Eledone cirrhosa
CTCAGCTGTCGGGGTCTTACTGGTTCCTATTACCCACTCTACTACCTCAAGTATTGAGTACTTTGGTGCGTTATGGTCCACCTGGTTCCTTACCACATTTCCTTCGTTATATATATATATATATATATATATATATATATATATATATATATATATATATATATATATATATATATATATATATATATATATATATACATGCATACCATCAGAGAGTGTGATAAATCTGTCATATTTATATTAGTAGCTAATATATATTGTCATAAAACTTATTTATTCCCCTTATCATAAAGCCTAATTATAACAATTATCAGAAACAGTTTTATAATTATCATCATAAATTCTAGTGATAGCAATTGTTAGAAATCTTGTCATAACTATTATCTGAAAACATAGTGATTACACTGGTTTGAAATATTGTAATCGTAAACCATGTCATATATATTATAACTGTTGCTATAAAGTCTTGCCATAACATTTTTTAAAAGGATTATCTTCACCATTGTCATAAGGCTTAGTTATAGCATTTGTCAAAATTATTGTTATAGCCTTTATTAGAAAACCTGATGTTAGCACGTTTGAAATGTGTTCATGTGTCTACCACCCATGGCCATGCCTACAAAGTCACAGTTCCCATGACCTTCAGAAACATTTTATTTTTCACGCTCAGAGTTGCTGAAGTATGGAATAAACTACATGCATTGGTTGTTTGCTGGCGGGACACTGCATCCTTCAAAACCCCCCATAATTTCCGAAATTCGCCAACACTGCAGCAGATATTCTGCCTCCATACACACGCACGCATGTATCTGTATGTATATCATGACTCATACACTGTACATTTTCCTAACATTTGTACATTATCCTATGTACTATACATGCACCTTTGATGAATTGTAATGCAACTGAGCACTGTACACAATAATTTCATTATTATTATTAACGATGTCATAAAATCTAATCATATTAATTATTACAAATATTGTCTTAATTATTGCAGAAACTTCTGGTGTCCTGAGCCCTAGGACCATCTCCCTACTCACTACCATTGGTACGGAGTTGAGGTGTGAGCCTTGTGAGCTGGAATGGCTCTTCCAACATGTCTCCCTCACCATCCTCCAAAGAAACACCTTCTCTATTCTGACTGCTGGGGCCACGGGGTGTCCAGCACATGGGCCCCCAATAGCTTATAATAGTGAGAGGGGGGGGATGGAGGAAGTGACTATACCAGCATTTCTGAAGTATTTTGTAGAGTTAATTATTGTCATAGAGATATCTTTCATCTGAATATAGGAAGATCTTTACACATAGAACAGGGTAAACACCTTTCATAGTGTCATTATATAACACACTTTCTGGTTTGATGGACCAGAGCTCCCTTCAGTTGTTGCAGTGCTTGTGCTCTCTCATTCTCTCTCCCCTCCTATCACCCAATCCCTCTTAGAATTCATTTTTTGAGGTCTACCATTTGTAGTGAGTATATGAATTTTAAGTTGAACTCATGAGTGAAGAGAGTTTCAAGTAAAATAGGAGTGAGGTCTATAGAATGTTACATTGGAAATAGAGTACATTGTGTTTGGGGTATACTCTTTTACCTGTTCCAGATATACGGCTGAGGCCATGCTGGGGCACCGGCCTTAGGTATGTCTATATATAGCAGATAGTAGGGAAGTGGGGATCAGTATCATATAAATAAATCTTGCTAGAAATAATCAAGTTACTGGAGAAGCAATATTGTTATTCTGTTTGCCTGCTGCATACATATATATATATATATATATGCGCGCGCACACACTCACACTCACTCACACACACACACACATATGGTCATCGGAACTCTCTGCGCAAAACAAAACAGTGGCTCACAATGTGTTTGCTGTGCCTGTCCTAATACCAACGTTTGGAATACTCAACTGGACGATAGACGAAATCCGAGCAATTGATATTAGATCGCAAACAATACTAAACAACACCGGAAACTTCCACATTAACAGTGATATAGACTGCCTTTCTTGAAACGTAAGCAGGGAGGCAGAGACCTAACATCAGTCCAGACAACATTTGAATGTTCAATCATATCTCTCCGACAACATCTACGAACCTCAAAGCGTAGGAGCTCGTCTCTCGAGCAAGTCTATCTGCATGAAACAGATAAGATCATGAGAGTTGGGAAGAAACTCCTCGAGAGATATTCCGTGTGATAATCAAAAACCTACACCCAGGGAAGTCACTCAACAGTATCGCAGTGAATCCATGGATGGAAAACTGCATGCTTATCAGCAAAAAATCATGCATGGATATGTTGCCAGGAAGCTCCAGAGTGAGAGTAATATAGATAAGGAAAGTAGTCTATCTTGGACCAACAACCGTTATATTGGCTCCCACTTTGAAGGATACGCTTTTGCAATAACAAGAACAGGAAATCAACACGAAATACCTGATTCACAAAAGAGATAGGAATGCAGGCAAAATACCTGATTCACAAAAGAGATAGGAATGCAGGCAAAATACCTAGATGTGATAACAAGTGCAAACTCTGCAAAATTAACATCGAAGATGTCACCCATGTCATAAGCAGCTGTCCAAAGATGTCATCGCAGTACTATCTACCTATGAGGCATGATGTAGTGGCCAAAACACTGTACAATGCAATCCGTAGAAAAGATAGCCCCGATAATAAACACATTAAAAGCTACAGCAATGTGGAAGACATACATATACATAATATGAAATCATACTGGTGGAATGTCCCAGTAAAAACCCCAATAAAATGCAGGCATAACAGACTAGATATAATGATATGGGACAGGGAGAAGAAGGCATGCACAGTAGTGGAAGTTAGCTGCCCAGCAGATGCCAATATAATAACAAAGATTAACGAAAAGGAGAATATTTATGCAGAACTGATGAGAAATCTGCAGATACTCCACCCTGATTACACCTTCAGATTTATGCCTGTGATTATTGGGGCACTGCGGTATGTTAGTAACTGCCTCAATACAAATCTTGAGAAGCTGGGCTTCACAGGAACAGAAAGAACACAACTAGTTAGGAAATTACAAGTACAATCCATTAATGGAACAGTAAAAATATGTAAAACATTCCAAATATTGCATCTAATAACTGCATATACACATGTACAGATACTAAGCATATACACATGCACACATACAACTCAAAACATACACATCCACACATACAATAACATCCATATCTACACATGCATGCATGCATACATAATCTACCTAGTTGATGTTGTGTAAATTCCAATGAGAGAGTCTTGTCTATGTTAGAAACCGACTCTCTCTCTATTGGCAAAAATTTGTGAAATTATAAAACCAGAAGTACATACGTACATACATACATACATACATACATACATACATACATACATACATACATACATACATACATACACACATACGCTTTTGTAGACCCTCAAAGTCATCGGATTCCTACATTGGATTTTCACCCTGGAAATGTTTTTTTACCCAGACTCTAGGTGAACTTCCTATTGGATATCTTTTTGGATCACTGGATTTTCTTATATGCTATGTAATGTAGATATAGGAAAGATTAAGAAAAACCAAATAAGTAAATAAGAATTAATTAATGGGATAACGAGTTAATGTTACGGAAGGAAAGAATGTAACAGTAAGAGATTTGTTTAGGTTTATGGTACATTTATGGTTTGAAACTGATTTGTATCGACATAAAAAAATGTTTGTGAAAAGAATGGGATGTATTTGGATATGCTTTTGTATTTAGTTAATGCTGGTTGCATAGGATTATTAGAATATAAAAAGATTGAAAATAAATTTGATTGTAATAAATGTCTGATGAAATGATCTGTTGTTCTCACCATAAATATTTGATTTAGAGTCTAAGAAATAATAGAGAAGGGCTAATGACTTCTTATATAGAGAAATATTTTAAGAGTTATTTCAAAAGAAATAAATATAGTTAGGTTAGGGCTATAAATTATTTCGAGTTTGGGATATTACTGAACATTGTATGATAATGCAATGATTAAATCAAAGTTTAAGAGAGCAGATGGTGAAGAAGAACTGATATACTTGTGCTAAAATTAAGTGAATGTTAAAACTGGAACAGATTGTGAAGAGAATTCGGTTACAGCATTAAGGAATTGTATGAATTAAGTAAATCAACAAATATAACAGATCTGATATCTATTTAGAGTCAGTAATACTTGTAATCGATTTTGCGAAACTCGGCGCCTTAATTGATAACGAATATGTGATAGACAAATTGCAGACATTTAATGCTGTGCTTCTCTGGATTAATTTAAAACATTTGATTAATTTCAGTGTGTTCTTCCATAAAGATAAGGGTGATAACTCGTTGACTTTAGGAATCATTTTATATAATAAATTTTTTCTAATTACTCCTATGTCTGAGAATTAAAAGATACAAACTTACATAAAATGCCATTAATATATTGTAGATGTAGTCCTTATATTGAAAACTGAAAATAACCATATATAATATATTTGATCTAGATAAATGAATGAGGCAGAATTGTAAAAACCATTAATTTAAGCTTATGAGGAATATATGAGCTAGTTTAGAAACTGACGAGAATGGACATTAGTATTTCCTAACTACTGTAAAGTAGATTTTACATATCAGTGGCAGACATTTTGAAATTGAGATGGATATAAATTCAGATATGACACAAATGGAAACTAAAAATAAACAAAAACAAGTTAGTGCAAGTTAAGTAGCAAAGATTTGGTAAAATTATAATATAAGTCTCAAGAAGATAAATAGGTATATAAATTATACTGGCAGACAATAGTGGTAGATAAGAAGCATTTGAAAATAGTAATAGAAAAAAGCAAATTAGGCTAATACATCAGTCGATATATACTTTAGAGAATACTAAATATTCTCAAGAGGAAAAGAAGAGATACACACTCTTGACAAAAGGACAATAAGCTTGAAAGAATTGTCGATTGTTTCCCTATGCTACTGCTAGAACAAAAAGATGATGATAGTCGTCTAAGAACACATAGCGTTATGAGTCTGTTTGCTTACAAATAAATCGATTATCAATAATATAATTAATTGAAAAGGTAATGTTTTGAAACTAATTAGATGATGTAACTAATATATTTAAATCAAGGTAGTATAATTTATATTTACGAGCAAAACCAGTGTGCTGTTTAAGTTGTTTGATTAGAAATTAATGTTAAATGTAATTTGAAGAGTTAATGGTTGTCCAAGTATTAAATAACTACTATTAGTGTATGTTACTAATTGAATAAATCGATCGGGTGTGAGGGTGGATTGTAATAAGATATATTGAGTTTAAATAGTTTTAGACAGTATAGTTACAAGGATTGAAACAAATTAGATAGGTATACCTACAAACAGATATTTACCTACGTTGATATTAAGTTAAAGTGGATTTACGTTTTTAGCCTTCTCTGTTTCAAGAAAGATATTTTCTAACAGAGAATTGGCATCATCTCTGATGTTCATTGATCACAAGGTCTTTTTGTTTTTTATTATATAACCTAGTACTAAGCATAATGTTCCATTTGTAGGGTGCAAACATTTATCAAAAAAGCAGATATGACAAGACAGGCAATAAAGAAGACTAAACATAGTAACAAGCAAGTCCCATAAGGCAACTCAACTAATTGAAAATTTAGAAGCAGAAATTTTAATCGTTCTGTATACATGTACAAAATACTAGCAGTTTCTAATTGATGTTATCAGTATATATTCCTTTATGTATCGTTTCAGTAAAATTATAGGCTCTGAACTAATGTTCATTGAGCTATTTTATTATGAAACACAATCGGTATATATATTTTATATATACGATTAAACTTACATTTATATATGTATGCATGTATATATATATATATATATATATATATATATATATATATATGTATGCAGGTATGTATACATATGTACATATATATATATGTATGTATGTATACATATATGTATGTATGTATACATATATGTATGTATGTATGTATATATATATATATATATATATATATATATATATATATATATATATATATATATATATATATATATGTATCAATATATGTATATATATATATATATATGTATGTATATATATATATGTATTCATATATATGTATATATGTATGTATATATACATATATGTATATATGTATGTATATATACATGTATGTATGTTTGTATGTATATATATATATATATACATGTATGTATGTATATATATCAGTTCCCATCCCACCCTTGCAAGCAGGGAAAAAAGCGGACGTAAAATGAAATGATGATGATGATGATGATGATGATGATGATGATGTATATATACATGTATGTATGTATATATACATGTATGTATGTATATATACATGTATATATGTATGTATGTATATATATATATACATTTAGTCCTGCAGGATGTCCAAAGTCACCCTCCTCACCAAGAAACCTTGGTTGGGTTGCCAGTTTAGTCGCCAACGACCCGACCATGAGACAGGTTGTACTGTCATAGGGCAAAGGAGCTGACCCCTTAGCCTTTGTCGAGGCAGAATTCTAGGAGAAAGAAAACTCTGATATAACACCTGCAACCCTGATGGTATCCAATGATGTTGACTTGTTCTTCTTTTTGGTAAATATCATCTTGGTTAAGAGACTGGGACTGGCTTTGTGCAGTGCTTTTGCTCACTATAAAAGCTTCACGGCACAGGCATTGCTTTATATCTGGAGATCTCTCTGCACATGTCGTCACATGGTACCATGGGCCCAGCACTATGTGTCAATAATTGTCACAAGTGCAGTGTTTGTACCAGAGTTTTCAAGTCGCTGGCTGGACTAAAAAGTCACACTCGTTCAGCGCACAGTAGGGGGGGTTCTCCTACATGGATATAAAGTAGTGGCCGTACTCGAAAACGAGTTGGCAGCCACCATGTATGTATGTATACATATGTATGTATGTATGTATGTATGTATGTATGTATGTATGTATGTATGTATGTATACATATATTTATGTATGTATGTATATATTATTATTATGTAATAAACAACATAAGGCAATTATTCCATTTACCAGTGGTTTCTTAAAAGCAAAAGGTTTTGCTTTCAATCCTCAGAATGAAAAATCCTGGTTTATTTATTGAATTCTGAGGATTGAAAGCAAAACCTTTTGCTTTTAAGAAACCACTGGTAAATGGAATAATTGCCTTATGTTGTTTATTACATAATAATAATAATTAAGCTCTGTTGCATACATAGAGCACTCTTTTTTCTTGGACTTTTCCGATGGAATTACTTCATTCATTTATGTATGTATATATACATATATGTATCCCAGTACAACCTGTCCCATGGTCGGGTCGTTGGCGACTAAACTGGCAACCCCACCAAGGTTTCTTGGTGAGGAGGGTGACTTTGGACATCCTGCAGGAATAAAAACAAAACCTGTCAAAGGGCAAAGGAGCTCTTAAGAGTCAATGGCCATCCAAAATCACCGGGAGAGATGACCCTTTAGCTTTTGTCAAGGCAGAATTCTAGGAGAAGGAAAACTCTGATATAACACCTGCAACCCTGATGGTATCCAATGATGTTGACTTGTTCTTCTTTTTGGTAAATATCATCTTGGTTAAGAGAGTGGGACTGGCTTTGTGCAGTACCTTTGCTCACTATAAAAGCTTCACGGCACAAGCATTGCTTTATATCTGGAGATCTCTCTGCACTTGTCGTCATATGGTACCATTGGCCCAGCACTATGTGTCAATAATTGTCATAAGTGTAGTGTTTGTACCAGAGTTTTCAAGTCACTGGCTGGACTAAAAAGTCACACTCGTTTAGCGCATCGGTAGGTGTTCTCCTACATGGATATAAAGTAGTGGCCGTACTCGAAAACGAGTTGGCAGCCACCATGTATGTATATATACATGTATGTATGTATGTATATATACATGTATGTATGTATATATACATGTATGTATATATACATATATGTATGTATATATACATATATGTATGTATGTATATATGCATATATGTATGTATATATACATATATGTATGTATTCATATATACATATATGTATGTATTCATATATACATATATGTATATATATATATACATATATGCACATCACATGTCCATACATATATACATATATATATATGCATGTATGTATACATAAATATGCATGTATATATACATATATACACATCACATGTCCATACATATATATATGCATGTATGTATACACATATAAATATGCATGTATATATATATATATATATATATATATACACACACACATATTGACACATATATACACATATATATATACACACATACATATGAATATAAATACATATGCATACATATATCTACGTAAATATAAGTATATTTAGTATATACACACACATGTATGTGTGTATAAGTATTTATGTATATTTATATATATTTATGAATATATACATATATACATATTTGGGTGTGTATTTGTTTATATATATATGTGTATAATTTCCTTTATTTCAACCATGAATCTTTATCAGATATTACAGATATCTGCCATTATCCCCCTTCCTTTAATATTCAAACAAAGCTTTAATCTTCTATTTCATGAAGCCCACTGAATCGTTAACTTCATATATTTATCTACTTACTAAATTAGCTTAATGTATTTTCTTACTTTGTACTTTCTCTATCATCTCCCCAGATAACTGAGCAACTGATCTCATTTGATAAATGCACATTTAAATTTAAACTAAAGAAAAATATATAAGTTGCAATTAGTTGGTTCTTTTTTTTGTTTGCCATTATATTAAATTTTATGAGTATTTGTTAGAGTATATAAATATATTATTGTATATATAGACTAACTCTAGTTTTCAACACACTGTCATATATTAGTGGCCCAAAGGTTTTATATTCTATAATTGGGCAAGCATTTATATACCTCCTCTTTGCTGAATTTATTTGTTTCAGTCGTTTTGTTTATGTGCTTACATCAGTAGAAGGAATCGATTGCAAAGATCCCAAACCTCATCTGCACATCAAGTTGGATAGACCTCATTCACATATCCAGTGGGATGGTCCTCATTTACATATCGAGTTTGATGGACCTCATTTACATATCGAGTGGGATAGACCTCATTTACATATCGAGTTTGATGGACCTCATTTACATATCGAGTGTGATGGACCTCATTCACATATCGAGTGGGATGGTCCTCGTTGACATATTGAGTGGGATGGACCTCATTTACATATCGAGTGGGATAGACCTCATTTACATATCGAGTTTGATGGACCTCATTTACATATCGAGTGTGATGGACCTCATTGACATATTGAGTGGGATGGTCCTCATTCACATATCAAGTGGGATGGACCTCGTTTATATATCGAGTGGGATAGACCTCGTTCACATATCGAGTGGGATGGACCTCATTCACATATCAAGTGGGAGGACCTCATTCACATATCAAGTGGGATGGACCTCGTTTACATATCGAGTGGGATGGACCTCATTTACATATCGAGTGGGATAGACCTCATTTACATATCGAGTTTGATGGACCTCATTTACATATCAAGTGGGATAGACCTCGTTCACATATCAAGTGGGATGGTCCTCATCAAATCAGACCAAGGAAACAATGTTTCCATTAGTCTTTCCAATTGCTAATACTATCTATAGTTGCAACACCTGGCAGAAAGAACAATGTGAAATAAAGTGTCTTAAGAACATAATGCATCGTTCAGTCTAGGAATCGAACTCACAACCTCACTAATTGCTATAATTGATGGCTTTTATCTTTTCGCTGATTTTTCAAAACATCTTAAAGTAAGTATATCTTCTTTCAATTTAATCATTCACTATGCATGCACAAAATACTAGCAGTTTCTCAATTGATATTATCAATATATATATTCCTTTATGTACCATTTAAACTTGTTATATATATATATATATATATATATATATATATATA
>OZ024742.1:27508487-27513487 GCA_964016885.1 Eledone cirrhosa
GAAAAGGCCGATAAGATCAGACGTATTATATTCGTTTTTTCCGGTTCTTTGCCAGGGAACGTTTCCACGAACCAAAGTATCGTCTTCCTGTCTTCCTCCGGTTGCAACGTTTTTTGAAATATTAACTTCTGCGTTTACAGATTGACTTTGTTAGTTTCAGAAGATCCTGTTAAGGGTGAAAGCAGCGATTCTTTGTTTAAACTTTAATCTGTTATTTTAATAAATATATATATATATATATATATATATATATATATATATATATATATATATATCCCTACATAGACAAAGCACAGTTAAGTAGCTACAATATTAATTATGGTAAATCTATGCAACAATCATACATAAGTGCACATGCATATATTAAAATATACATAGTGTTAAATCTGATGACTTATAATTGAATACAGTAAAGAAAATGTCTAAGATATATGGCTACTCATTTAAACACTTTTCAGGGACAAATATGTGTTGTGAAAATCAAGTTGTTTCATATATTGGTTTCTGATTTAGGCACAAGGCCAACCATTTTGGGGGAGGGGAACAGTGATTAAATCGACTCTAGTTCATTACTGGTACTTTATTTTATCGACCTCGTAAGGATGAAAAGCAAAGCTAACCTCGGCAACATTTGAACTCAGATCGCAAAGGGATGTAACTCTATGCCATAAAGCATGTTGTCCTATGCTCTACCGATATTGCCTATACACCACCCTAAGTTGTTTCATATACTAAAGTACATACAAACCAATACACTCACACCTACAAATAAAACTGAAGATAAGGTATTACCTGCAAAAGTTCCAATAGTATATAATACGACAGACTATGATCAAATTCTGTGGAGAGGAAGGAAGAAAATCTTGGCCAGACTTAGTGATTATTCTAACCCATATATCTCTGTAGAAGAATCACATGAGACAATATAAATATAGGCATTCAGTTGGTGATGTGTTGTTTACCTTATAGACTTCTAGATTTCAATTTGTATGTGGATGTAGTATGAAGAGGCAGCAGTTACATATTGGGATGAATGTCGTACAAGGTTTGCAAGCCACTGTTTCTTCCATGCAAAAGAGATGGATTATTTTGCAAACAATAGATATCTGTGCTACTACTGGAACCTAAAGTAGGTACACAACTGATTGAATACCATGCAAGGTTTGCTGGTCACTGCTTCTGTGCAAAAGATGAGATGGTTTCAATTCTTTTGTTGTGGGAGATCTCCTCTACAAGAAAGTTCAGATATCAGGATACCATAGCAAGAGACATTGGAATTGAAAAGAACAATCAACAAACTTTGATGGGAAACAGAGATTGGCATGAAGTTGTGTTTGCTGTCTCACCTAATACTGATGTATAAGATAAGGATGGGATGTAAATGCATGAATGCACTATTGGAGGTCATATTCACCCAACAGAGAAGTAGATTCTAATTACAATGTGATACAGGTGCAAAGGAAAGTCAAATTGATATCAGTGAAAGAAAATGGTTAGGTGTGAGTTGACTAATTATCATCATTTTATATCTCTTTTCCATGCTGGCATGGGTTGGACAATTTGTCACAGTCTGTGACCAAAGCTTACTCATTACATTGCATGCTTGGTATGGTTTCTATGCTTAGCTGCCCCTCCAAATGCCAGTTACCTCATGAGGTGTGTTGGTTGCGTTTTTGTGTGTGTCACTAGCTCTACTACTATAAAGATTAGACTGAGTGCATATTATTGTCACCAACACTTGCACTTTACAGAGTGTACTGGGTGCACTTTATTTTGTCACCAGTGCTAGAGAAGTTGTTACATTCAATGCCAAAATGTTGTGTTCTCTCCTCTCCAACATTATATTGCATCTGTTTGACTTCTATTGCCTAACACTATAGCTTCTGATCTGTTACCAGGCTTACTTTTAGGATCACAGCATTTCTACCGATGAACTGGAGGCTGTCTTTAACATAATGATATATCACCAATCACCTCAAGTCTTTTGTGATGTTAATTTACTTATCCAAGCATATGTGAGTAAAAATGTTACTGTAAAAGTAAAGTTTTAAAAATGTTAATGATTTAAATATTTTGTGTTCGTATGAAGAGATTCTTACAGTGTTTATTAAGGATGTAGTTTTGTCTTCAATTGTATATAGGTTGTACGTTTTTTTTTTGTTTTTGTTCTTTGGTTTGTTTTTCTGTTTCCCATACACGACTTTGCTCTGAGTAGAAGGTTCCACCAGAAGATATGTTTTTTTTTAAAATCATAAATACAAAAAGGAGATCAATGTAACCTATATATTTTCGTTTTGAAATGGTAATCTCTTTCAACCAGTATAGATGCATGGCCCCATAACACCTGCTGGAGTTGTAGGGGCAACATATTGATATATGGCATTTCTAGGGCATTTTTTAAAACCTGGTGGTGCCCCTCTCTCTCTTTAGGACTGAACACACCACATTACTTCCAAAGAACAGTAAAGAGTGAGATAATGGAAGTGAAAACAGATATAGAGGAAGAATCGACCCCCAAAACACATCATTTGTACATTTGTAGTATCTACAAAATACCACTATTTACAGTAGTGGAATGTCCTTACCCGGTGGTGTAAACTTACCTTGTGGTATAAACTTTCCTGGTGGTATAAACTTACCTGGTGGTATATAATTAAATTTTATATATTTACCTTGTGTTACATACCTACTTTGTGGCAAATACTAACCTATTTACAGCCATACAATGTTACCTGCCAGGTTGTAGGCACAATACAACTCACAGAAGTTTACTGGGCACTAATCATTAGTGCTCCATTGACCACAATAATTTGTGGTTCCATAATGCTCTGGGAAAAAAAGAATCAACTATAGTCAAACCACCACTTCACAAACCACATATATGCCTCATCATTTAATTCTGATTGTCTTGCATCACATGAAACAAGTAATTCTTGAAAATACAAAACACCACCATGTTTGCATAGATTAAAAATTAAGGTGTTTACTTTAATTTACTGTACATTTTCACAAAGAGCTGTCCAGTAGTAAAGATAGTATAAATATTTGAATTAACAAACCTGTTTTTAGATATATTTGGCTAAATCATTACAGGATGTTAAGAGTTAATATATAATTTGCAAAGATGTCAGTTGCCTGAGATCCTTTTTATAACAAAACTAATAGAAATGCACTACTGATAAAATTAACTTAATAAATATATATTTTAATTAATTAATTAATTTATTAATTAACTAATTAAAAAAAATTCCTTTGTCCTTCTCAATTAATATAAACATTATGTGATAAAAAGAATGCCATAACATTTCTAATTATATCCAGAATAACAAGGATATGAGAGCCTGTCTAATAAAATGTAGATAACCAAACGGTTCTGAAACAATAAGTTTCGAAAAACATGAATAACTATGTAAAGAATGTTCAGGCTTTGAGCTTATCATATGTGGAGGTGGTAGGTTAAATATTAACAACCTTGATATATCTCTATATATGCATATATCTACATATGTACACATATCTAGCTATCTATCTTTATATATATATGTGTGTGTGTGTATGTGTGTGTGTGTGTATATATATATATATGTGTGTGTGTGTATGTGTGTGTATATATATATATATATATATATATGTGTGTATATATATATATATATATGTGTGTGTGTGTGTGTGTGTGTGTGTGTGTGTGTGTATACACACATACACACATAATATCATTTGTTCTATATATTATATATATAGCAACCTATGCAAGCATGGAAAAGCAGACATAAAATTGTGGTGATAGGCATATATGTGTAAGTATGAATTCATGATTTTTCCAAATAAAATTGTGATATCACTTATGGCCAATGACTGAAATAAAACAAGTGATGTTTATCAATGTGATGGATGTTTTAATGAGTTGGGGAGAGTGGATCATTGCTGGATGGAGAAGGAATGAAGTAGGAGTAAAATACAATGGTGATATATATAGTGAGGGGAGGAATTGGGAATTTGTTGTGTGTGGGAGGTAATTGACAATGAGGACAACAATGATGATAGTTCTGATGATGAAAACAATAACAAATAACAGCAACATTTTGTGAGTCACAAACAAAGGTTTTCCTTTCCACTACACATTTACTATCTCCCATTCAATATTTATGTATCTATGTCACTTTAGTGTTTTTCTTTTCGTAATTTGGGAAATGATTTTTTTCTGACTGGATACACCTATTCTATCCCCACCTACTTTACAGCATGGACTAGGTGCAATATTTGTGCCACCAGCCATAGAGAGGTTGTCTTGCTGGAGGACTCAAGACTCTTCACAACCCTATATTTGTATTTAGTGTCTTCTCTCCTAGATGGACAGCTTAGAGAGTCCCTATACCCCACAATTGTTAGCAAGTAGGGTTAATCAAAGAAGTTCTTGTGTGTGTACGTGCATGTGTGTGTATGTGAGTGGAGGCACTCAGCTGTCAATGGCCATCCAATAATTTTTTATTTTCCTTGTGGAGCGAGAGACTCGTAGTCTTCATTAAGACATCTCTGTAGAAGGTCACTCTCATATAAAACCTGCGACTTCATTTGCATCCATTCATGTAAACCAGGTCATTTTTTGGGTCAAATGAATTCGATGTTCAGAAAGTGGGATTGGCCCTGTGCAAAGCCTTTCCTCACTTAAAAAAGCTTCAAGCACGGGCATCGCTTAATAAGTGACATTTTTTGCAATGCATGGTACAACAACCTTTTTACCAGGACTATAAAGCCACATCCATAATGCTCATGCTTAAGTATCAAGCGATGACATTACTTGAAATTGAGTTGCAGTCATCATGTGTGTGCAAGTATGTATGTATATGCATGTGTATATCATCATTGACACCATTTAACATCCATTTTTCATACTAGCATGTGTTAGATGGGTTATATATATATACATAGAGAGAGAAGGAATTTGTATGAGGTCTATTTGTATATGGTCAAAAGAATTGAAACCATGACAATGCGGGTTT
>OZ024742.1:27520987-27538487 GCA_964016885.1 Eledone cirrhosa
CCAGGCCACTCAGCTGGTAAAAAGGTTGTTGTACCAGTGACTCAAACTAGCAACCTTATAGCACAGTGTGTCATGCTGAATCTCAATGAAAGTTATGTTAAGGGTGCACGGGACTGTGGAAAGTAGTCACTTGCATGTTAGTATTGAGAGCAATCTGTTCCATTGATCAAACAAACAACTGGTACAGGGCTGGAACCTACAAAGTTACAACTAACATATGTTGACAGAATGTTTATTATCATCATAATTTTACATCGACTTTCCATATATGCATGGGTTGGATGGGTGTCTATGACCTTAGTCAGTTTGGAGTTACTGACCTCCTAGCTGGGCCATGTGACCATGTCCGACATGTACATTTCATTACCGGAACTATCCATATGAATATCTATCTTTATCTACCCATTTATTTTTCTATCATCTATTCCTATGTTACTGCTTCTCTCCCTCTCTCTGTCATATGTATATTTGCCTGTCTCTCTTCTGTCTATATCTCTATCTATATAGATACATCTATACAATAAGACAAATATGCTGTGATAAAGACTTCATACTAGTTCATATATAAATATATATATATATACATGTATGCATATATATATATATATATATATATATATATATATATATATATATATATATACATGTATGCATATATATACATGTATGCATATATATATACATGTATGCATATATATATATATATATATACATTATTGCATATATATATATATATATATATATATATATAGAAAAAGAGATGAAATCGAAAATGCAACTGGAGTCTTATTTTTTTTAAAAATATATATATTTATTTGGTTCCTTTACCGGTTTCGCAGTTCTTCTGCTTTTCAAAAAAAAAGCCTTCGTGAGCCACCTTTTTTTTAAGTAAAGAAATTCAAACACACACACACACAACACACACACACACGCACGCACACACAAGCACACAAATAAACATACATATCTTTACTTTCTTTATTCAATAGAAAATCTGAATTCTGACACCCCAGCGAACTAACCATATTCACTGAACCAGAACAATTCTCCCATCCCTTTCTCTTGACCATTATCTTTCACTTATCATAAGGGCGGTGGATTGGCAGTATCGGTAGAGGGTCGGACGCCATGCTTTCCAGCATAGTTACGTCCCTTTACCATCTGAGTTCAAATCCCGCCGAGGTTGACTTTGCCTTTCATCCTTACGGGGTCGATAAAATAAAGTACCAGTAATGCACTGGTAATTGCTGGCCTTGTGCCTAAAGTAGAAACAATTATCTTTCACTTATCATAAAATTCTTTAAAAAGGCTACAGAATGGATTTCCAAATAAGGGCACGGAAATTTAATGAAAACTTGTTCATGTGACAGCCATAATTTCATTTATAACCAACCCCCAAAAAGCCTTCGTGAGCCCCTTTTTTCAAGTAAAAAGAAATTCAAACACTCATATATGAAAAAACAACCTGTGACAACCCCCCCCCCCCCCCCACACTCTTATTTGAAGAACTATTGTAACGCGAACTGGCGCAAAATTTATTATAATTATTGACAAACCAATCAAATTACTTCTCGAAAAACCTGGCATTTCGAGCCACTTTTTCTATATAAAACAAGTAACATTCAGAGACCAACCAGACGTGAGAAAAACCACAGACCCTCCATCTCAACTCACCTTTTGAAAAGCAGAAGAACTGCGAAACCGGTAAAGGAACCAAATAAATATATATATTTTTAAAAAAAATAAGACTCCAGTTGCATTTTCAATTTCATCTCTTTTTCTTTATACTTTCACTTGTGTAGGACACCTCGGTTATTTTTCATTTTGTAAAAAAAACCTCACTTTCTAATATATATATATATATATATACATGTATGCATATATATATATATACATGTATGCATATATATATATATATACATGTATGCATATATATATATATATATACAGCTTTTTATATTATTTTGTACTGTTTTCTGTTTGTTTATTTTCTTATTTCCATTATTTAACCCCCGTCTTTACTTTTTTGTTGTTTAATGTCATACGTTGTTCAGCAAGAACATCCACAACCCTCATAATAAAATCAACAACGACAAAAACTTTCATAAAGGGATAATAATAACATTAACAATAATAACAATAGTAATAATGAAATCATGAAAAAATAATAAAATGAAACAGGAGGGTGAACAGTGAATAAATATTTATCAGTGCTTCATTCTGTTTGTCAATAATAATAACAATAATAATAAAATAAAAAAAGAAAAATGAAAAGAAAGAGAAGATCACGTTTATACTATGTTGTTGTTGATGTTGCTTGTATATTTAATTCAACATTTTATATATATATATATATATATATATATATATATATAAATGTTCCAAATTTGATTGATTCTAAAAAAAGTGACAGTCTCCTCTTTATATGTCCTGAGCCAAGGTCTGAAAATATATATATATATATATATATATATATACACCTACACTTCATTAATGGGGATTTTATTCTCACTCACAATTTCACTATGTACATACTCATGCACACAAACAAGAAGGTAAAAAATATTAAAATAAAGGAAAAGGAAAGGTAAATATATATATATACATACATACATACATGTATACATATATATATGTATGTGTGTGTATCATTATATACATATGTTTATATATATATATATATATCTATATATATATATATATATTTCTATCAGATGTCCCTCTCTCTCTCTCTCTGCATGTACATATATATATATAAATACTTATATTGTTACTATTTTAACTTTGTTTCTTTAGATCATGTATTTTACTGTCAACCTTATATTATCTTTAGTAGGAGTAGTAGCAGTAGTATTATTGCTTATTTTCTTAATGTTGTATATTTTAATTTGTTCTTAACTTCTATTCCTGAAAATAGAAATGGAATATGGGACTAGTGGCATGAATTCTACCTGCTATGAAGTTAACTTCCATAAGACCAGTACCAAATCTTAGAAGAAAACACATCAACTATACTACAAGGTACTAATATCGGGTTACCTTAAAACTACATTGAACTTTTTTGTTTTTAAATGATTGATAAGATCTCAGACCTTACCGAGTGGGATGGAGCTACTGAAATCGGACCACGGAAACAATGTTTCCATTGGTCTTTCCATTGCTGCTTCTATCTACCGGTCACATCTCCTGGCAGAAAGAACAACATGAAATAATGGGTCTTGCTCCATAACGCATTGCTCAGTCAGGGAATTGAACTCACAACCCCATGATTGTGAATCCAACTCTCTAACTACTAAACCATGTGCCTTCAATCATTGATGTAGTTTTATCATAAAAGAATTTACCTTATGAATAGGAGAAAATATACCGATGTAAATACATCCTGCCATGTTTGAAATCAATCACTCCAACACATATGTAATCTGCTTTTTTTTTTTTTTTTTCACATAATTATTCATACAGATAAACACTTTTTATATAATAGAGAGAGAAAGTGGGAGAAGGCTTACACATGCCCCAATAATTGAGACAAGCCAACACAATCACATCATTGCTGCAGGTGATGGTGCTAGAAAAACCAAGTACCCTCATGAGCATCACCTGATATAAGGTGAGCCACCAACAATAGCAAAAACAGTGGCCTAGCTCCTATCAAAACATCTCGAATGTCACAGTAATTCCTGTTATTGTATTGTTTGATAACACACAGACTGTGGTCTTTAACTTCAACTTCACACAGCATCCAGAATGTAGGAAGGAGCAAAAGAGTCACTAACTGTGACATTCCAAATGAAACACCTCTTCTTACCCAGGAGCAAAGGGTAAGGCCATGTGGCCTTTTCCCCCATCAACCCTGGACAATGCAGTCAGCTCCAGAATGACTTGAGCTAGGTTCCCACTTGATAATTAAATTGGGGGTACTTTCAATGTTAAACTAAAATGAGGTACATCACTGATGATATGAATTTAAAAATAAATTTATGTACATTGATATTTACACAGTGATAAAGCAATTTACTCTATTGATAAAAAGTACCTTGATGTTAAAACAATGCTAGTTGAATGATAAATTTATGTACCCTGTTTAAACAATATAATTGAATGAAAACCTCTATATACCTTGTTGGTGGAATGATTAAAACAGTATTGCTCAATGATAAATTAAAAAAAAACATATCACTAATATAGCATAGTTTGATTGACAATATCTCAGCTCTTATTCGATTACCGAGTGGGATCAGACCAAGGAAACAATGTTTTCATTGGTCTTTCCATTACTGAAAACTAATATCACCCAAATCTCTATGTTGTCATGCCTCAGGTTTGTGTACACTCACACACAAACATTTGTAAGTATTAACTTTACAGCAATATTTTTAAGGGCTTAACGGAAGTGTATATATATATATATATAGCTTTAAACTTGGTTAGCAGATACAGTTGACTTCTCTCAAAAATTGCTTCTTCCTCCTCATATTAATCTGATATATGAACCTCAATTCTTATTTTACACCTACCATAAACTTATATATTTTTGTATATGTGTGTGTATTCTAGGCATCTATGTGGGTATTTTAAAATACCCATGGAGTAACAACTGTACCCTTTGTATTTACAGACAGCCCTTTGGAAAGACACAGCACCTGTTCAGCCACCCTACCAGGGATACAGCAAAGTCATGGGATTACAGGATTGTGAAAGGCAGAGAAAGAACTTGACGGAAAAAACACTTCTCACAGAGATGCTGGGTGGGGTATAATAAAAGATCATCAAGTTCTATCAAGAGAGTTACTGCAACACATCCATAGAAGTGGCGTTCATGGTTGTGTAATCAACTAATGAAGGAGTTAAGAATCTGTGCAAGCAGTCTGACCTATTGATTGATACTTTCAAGTTCAATAAGATTCATCTACAGCTGGGGAAGAGACACTTGGCAGATGTTGAAAGATGAGTTTGAGAGAAGACAGGAATTTATCTGCAATAATGTATCTAAGAAAAACCAAGTATTTAGTTAATTACTGTGAATAAATGACACTTTTCTTCTCACTCAGCTGCTGTGAATATGTTTTACCTAGAATATCTACTTCAGATGTATACAAAACAGATTCACTCAATTATATACATAAGTAAGTATAATATCTTGAATTTTTTCTTATCTGGTGTGAATACTCTCCTAACTGGGTTATTTGTATGACAAATTGAAGTATTGCTTCCTTCACAGATTGAGATTATTAACACCCATTAGCAGAATATATCTAAAAAGTGGTTTGCTAATTAAAATACTTTATAGTATCTTTACTAGTGGGCAGATTATTGAAAAAATTTGCAGTAAACTAAAGACTGTATTTTTTAATTAGATGCAGTCAAACTGTTGTTTTGTACTTTCCAAAAATGTCTTGCTAATGTAGTTTCCTGTGGTATATGATGTTAAGTATTAATATGACTGAGTACAATAATATATACAATGTGCTTAACAGCCAGTTGGCTGTGCCCATGATGCAGCACTGCCATCAGTATATACAACTTCTTAATGCAAGCACATACTACTCTGTCACTGTATGGAGAAGTCAACATCAAACTTTAACTTGTAAAAATATATATTTTGTACTCTACTTAGAAGTATTGTAAATATGTGATTATGCCAGGTGGTGCTATTAAGTTAGACATGGCCTGGGCCAATACTAGCCGAAACCTATCAAAATTAAAGCCCCCAAAATCAAACCCTTTGTTTCTGAACGTGGCCAGCAGAGATGTGCATTTTCAAGTCTAAAGTTATGAAGATATAGACTTATCATCAATTAACTAGCACATTGATATTTTTGCTCACTGAAACGTTTGTACAACAATGGATTTATTACTACTGCATTTTGTATTTCTTATTCCTTCACTGTTTAACATTATATATGTGTGTATATATATATATATATAAAGGGAGAGAGAGAGAGAGAGAGAGAGATTTTGTGAATATACAAGAAATAAACCATATACATGTATCATTCAAAAAGGGGTGCCACTTTAGAATATACTCAGTTATATTTGAAATCCACATATAATTGTGTGTTGGGGAATATTGAAAAGTTAAAGACCTTAATATCAGTTGTTGAATAATAATTATAAAGTACCTAGTCTCCTTTTCTATTTGACTTTCATGTTGCTCTCAAGGCTTTCTAGACAACATACATGAAACTCAAGTAGTAAAGTATTTAGGTACTGTATAAAAGCCTATATATATAGATATACACATATGTATACATAAATATATGGTTTGTTTAACTCGGATGTGTAGCTATATTGACTCATTTACCGGGTTATATACAGTCTTAAAGAGGTTCTATATACAGTGTCATAACAGAAGGGTTTACTTTATTTTAGGTATGCATGCACATACATTTATATATACACACATGTGTGTGCATGTAAATTTATATATATATCTGTATATCTACAGATATATATATATAAACATCCATAAACTTCATTTGGGTGTATTCTGTTTTAACTGAGTTATATATAATAATATCTTAATACATGTATGTGTGTACATTATGTGTATATATACACACCATCTTCATTGAGTGGTGTTTTATCTTATAACTGAGAAATGTTTTAATATATATATATATACACACACACAAACAATCTGGAAATGTAACTGTAAAAAGCAGTAATCTTTGATTTAACAAATCTTTCTTTTTTGTTTATTTTTTGCTTTCGTCTTTCATTAAAAGAAAGAAAAAAAAACATAAAATAAGAAAGATAAAAAAAAATGGGAAATTAAAAAAAAAATAATAATAAAAAAAGGCTAAATATTTAATGAAGATAATTCCGCCAAGTCAACTGGTTCGTTAAAAATTTCTTGAGGAGTTGAATATATTCCAGTCCCATCATGCTCTTGCTGGTGGTGGTGGAATTAGTTTGTATCATAACAGTTTTTATTTATGATTCCATGTATCACCAAGAGGAGGAGTGGAAGAATCTGCGAGGTTTGATTGAGTGGTGGATTGAGGGGTACATGAGAAAAGAAGGGTTTTTTGTTTTAGGGGAACAGTAATATTGTCGAGGAAGTGAATCTATGATGTACGTGGCAGGTGGCGTGTAACCATTACTGCTGCACCATGAATATACCAAACAACAAAGTAATACATAGAATCTTAGCCCAGTGTATTTGCAGAAGAGTACATCCGCTTCCATCAGTACCCTGAAGTGAGGTTCCTGGAAAATAAAATAAAATATATCTTTATTGCATTTATGCTACTAAATTATTTGTTATAATTTAACATATATATACATAGGGTGGTGGATTGACAGTGTCAGATAATATATTTTGCAGCATTTAGCTATGGCCTTTTAAATTCTGAGTTCAGCTTTGCTTTTTGTACAAACAGGATGGATAAGATAAAATACCAATATCACACTGGTGTCAATTTAATCGATTTTTTTTCTTCTTGTGCCTAAATCAGAAACCATTATTACATATATATAGGTGGATTGGCAGTATCGGTAGAGGGTCGGATGCTATGCTTTGTAGCATAGTTACATCCCTTTACGGACTGAGTTCAAATTCCACCGAGGTTAACTTTGCCTTTCATCCTTACGAGGTCCATAAAATAAAGTACCAGTAATGCACTGGTTAATTGCTGGCCTTGTGCCAAAAGTAGAAACAATTATTACATATATATATAGAGAGAGAGAGTGTTGTAATGACTGATCAGCATTCTGAGTTCCACCCTTATGAAGTCAATAAAATCAACATTTCCCTTTCCAAATTGCTGGTAGTGTAACCAAAATTAGAAACAATTATTACATATATAAATACAACTTCTCTTTTAATATCTTGGAATATCTAAATACAAGTTTGTTAATTGAAATGATTACAGTATCTTTAAATTGTTGCCAAAATTATATGTAGGGACTTAATTTGGAGCAGTCATAATAAGGTTCTACCCTTTTCAAGAATATCTTTGCTCATGTGCAATGAAATCTTTTCTGAATGGGCCAAGGAGTTAAATTTGATATTTTAGTATGTAAAAGATAAATGTATGTAAAAAAATAACAAAGTGTACTATTATCAATAAAATCTTTAATTTTCTGTATTATTTTTCAGGTGTCAGCAAGCACAACTGTCTCCAGTAAGTCATCGTTATCAATTCAAGTTGCTCCAGCAATGGTATTTGAGCTTTCTGGCAGATATCTAGAACTATCTCATCTTTTGTGCAATGTCCAAGTAGCATAGAGACGGATTTGCTGATTTAAACTCTGTTATATTTCCCTATGATTATAAGGTATCAATAATAGAAGACTATTGATATTAATTACCCTGACAGAAAACATCAGTCAATTTCTTAAACCTAGAGAATGTTACATAAACACTGGTTGTGGTAAGTAAATCCCTATCACATTAAATGTTAAACTATGTGCTTTATTAATTGCCTTTGAAAACTTACTTCTTTGTAACAAGTTCAGCAGTGGCACTTAATTGCACTAAATCACGTGTGTTAAATAATTAAGGGTTTAAAAATATAATAATATTTCTAAAAAAAACGATAAATAACATGTCTTCGTTTTTCTCTCCTTACAGCATCCACCAACACCATTAACCAATTTCATTATCAGACATTTGGGGAAGGACCCTGATCACATCCCTACATGCTGCTATCAGAGAAGTGTTGTATATCCATAAGTGTGAACCCCAACGAAGTGGAGTTGCTCTTATAATAATAATAATAAAAATAATAATGAAATTATTGTGTAAAGTGCTCAGGTGCACTACAACTCGTCAAAGGTGCATGTATAGTACATAGAATAATACACAAATGTCAGGGAAGTGAATAGTGTATGAGTCATGATATATATGTGCATATGTGTATGGAGGGGGAACATTAGGTGTAGTGTTGGCAAATCTCGGGAAGCATGGAGGCCATAAAGGATGCAGTGTCTCGACAGCTAACAACTGATGCAGGTAGTTTGTTCCATGCTTCAGCAACTCTGAGCGTGAAAAAATGTTTCCGAAAGTCATGGGAACTGTGCTGTTTTCTTACTTTGTGGGCATGTCCACGTATGTTAGACACATGGAAATCAAAAAGGTACTCAGGGTTGTTGTTGGCAAGATGGTTAACAATTTTGTGGGTGTTTACCAAGTCAGTTGCCAGGCATCGGAGCTTCAATGTATCCATGCCCAGGGAAGCAAGGCGCTCAGAGTATGATGGAGCCTGATGGAGGGTATTCGCTTGGTTGCACGTCTCTGAACAGTTTCCAGACGGTCAATGTTCTGAGTAAGATAGGGGTTCCAGACTGGTGATGCAAATTCTAAGTGTGGCCGCACCATAGCCATGTACAGCCTTAAATAGATAGCTGGAGAGCGGCTGACAAAGGTCTTGCTGAGTGATGCTAAGACACCCTCGGCCCTCTTGACAATTTTAGCGATGTGCTTCGTCCAACGCAAATCGCTGCTGACCGTAATGCCCAGGTCACGTTCACAAGAAGACTTCTTGATATTAGTGCTGTGGAGAGAGTATGTGGATGCTGGGTTTTTACTCCAAAAATGCATGGTGGTGCACTTGTCTACAGCTAGCTTGAGTTGCCAGTCTGATATCCATTGTTGCATTGTGTCCAGGTCAGACTGCAAGCAAGATCTATAGTGTTCAGGATCTGTCCTTTTTATCTCAAGGTACAGCTTGATGTCATCTGCGTACTTTAGTACTGTGGCATTCTTTAAGTTGGTATCTATATCATTAATATATGCCACAAACAAAAGGGGGCCAAGAACAGATCCCTGTGGTAGACCAGATGACATCTCATATGGTGAGGAATGCTGTCCCAGAACCGTGACTACATCTCTTCGATTGAGAATGAAGGACTTCAACCAATTAAAAAGATCATACTTCACACCCATTGCAGAGAGTTTTGCCATAAGCCTTTTGTGTGGCACAGAATTGAAAGCTTTCGCAAAGTCAAGGTAAACAACATCCACCCATGAGCCGCCATCAGTGATCCGGGTGATGTCTTCAAGAAACTTGTTAAGTTGATCACAGTAGCTGGAGTTGGGGATAAATCCAAATTGCGAGGGCCAGATAAGACTGTGAGAGTTCCAGAAGTTCCAAAGTGTTTCTCTGACACAGGATTCCATCAGTTTGGCAATGCAACTAGTAAGACTGACTGGACGATAGTTCACAGGTGATGTGCGGTCATCCTTTTTGAACAGAGGAATGACACTGGCAGTTTTCCACTGTTCTGGAGTAGCACCGTTGTTCAGACAGAATTGGAAGAAGCGTGATAACTGGTGCAGAAGTAAGTACCCACCACGTTTAAGAAGCAGGTACGTAACACCATCAAGACCAGGAGAGGTATGGTTGCATTTATTTTTTAGGTCACGTCGCAGCATTTCAGGTGTAAATTCCATGGTTGTAATAGAGTCCGGTGTCATAGGTGGTGGAGACAGTACACTCTGGTCTTCAATAGTGAAAATGCCTGCATAGCATTCAGCAATGAGCTCTGCGCATTCCTTGGGGTCGTCAGTAACCTGGCTTGTGTGGGGATCATGAAGAGGACCAACTGGAGAGTGAGGCCTCTGCTTTGAGTGAACATACTTCCAGAACACCTTACTGTTAGAGCTGGTTGCTATGCGCTGCTCAAATTGAAGCACTGCCTTTTTTGTCACCTGTTTGAGGTGGTTGGACGATCTATTTCGCCTCTTCCTATTAATGTCTGATTTGTGCAGTTTGTACTCACGTTCAGCATTGCGACATTCTTTTCTGGCAAGACGGACTGGTGCAGTCTCCCAAATTGCACTTTTGGGATGTTTTTTCTGCTTACGTGGCACCGATGCAGCACATGCTGTCCATATTGAGCTCAGGATTTTCTGGAGTACAGTGTTGACATCTCCAGAGTCGTAGAACTCAAGCCAGTTTGGCCGTTGCAACTCGGTACAGTAACAGTTCCAGTCTGCTTTATTCCAGTCAAAGTGAGCAGTTTGGAGATGGTTGTGGTTCTTGTTACTGCCCATGAGGGATAGATTGGCAATGATCATAGCATGATCAGAGTAACCTAAAGGTTCCTCAGCAGTAACACTAATGACCGTTTCAGGAATAGTGGTGAAGAGTAGGTCCAAAGTGTTGTCACCTCTTGTTGGGGAGGTGACTACTTGGGACCAATTCGAGTCCAGCACTAGCTCAAGGAAGTCATTTGCACTTGGCGGCCAACGAAAGGTTTCCCATTCAATCTCAGGGTGATTGGAGTCTCCTGCAATGAAAACATAAGTGACTGTTTTCCTGGCAGCAGCTTTGAGGATATCACAAAGTTGAGTGTCCTGATGGTAATTTGGGGGAAGGTAAACGACTCCAAGTAGCAGTGTTGACATGGTCATACGTATATCGCAGAAAAAAACTTCCTGCTGTGATTGGTTCAAATCAACACAAGGAATTGCCGACAAATTTGACCGAACACCACCACCACAACGATTAATGCGGTCTTTACGAAACAGGTTGTAGCCAGTTATGTTGAAAACCCCATCACAGAGTAAGGGATGTGCCCAAGTTTCTGTGACTGTAATGAAGTCAGGGTTGATACTTTTGACGTAGGAGTCAAAATGATGAATCTTATTGCATAGATTACGTGCATTCAAGGACAACAATTTGTACCTTGATTCCAGTATATGATTATGTGCAGGGGATGGCAGGTTGTTCTGATTTAGTTTCCCAGAGTTTTTTCAGTTTCTTTATTGTCAGTTGTTGTAGGTACAGTGTTTTCAGACCAGCTGGTATCTCTTTTCCGTGTTTCACCAGCCTTAACAAACTTCCATATCTGCCCATCATCACGTATGCTGAAGCTTTCATGTTCTGCCAAGCTACGGTTTAAGGAAGCTGCAGCACGCAACTTTGGGCGGACATCAAGTGGAAGACCAGGGCATGTTCGGAAAGCAATCCAACTTTCACGCCTAGCTTTATCAGAGGCTACAAGGTATGAACGTGCCTCAGTGGAGTTTGAAAACGACAGTCTAAGTAGCCTGGGTTTCGGGCCTGGTCGGCCAAGGCGTAGAGCACCCTTTGCGGGAGCACAGCCCAAGTCTTTGGATGAACTGGCAGCAAATGCCTGAAGATCAACTATGTCTCTGGTACACCAATGGCAATCACTTCAAGGTTTGCAGATTCAGTGGCATTCTCAATGCGTCTAGGTTCAACATGAGGTGTGCAGAGATTTTTTAACAAGGCACTCCAGTAAGATCCCTCATTGTGGGGTTCTACACGAATGCTTGATTTTATTCCCGCTATTTCTCGGCTTAAAGCGGAAATCATTTGCCGTATTTCCTCAAACTCTGTATTGACGGTCGATTTTTGTTGTTGTTCTTCTCCTTCAACAGGCATGGTAGGAGAAGACACAGTCGTCGGTTGTTGTTGTTGAAAGTAACGGGGGAGGAAGACATGGGTTGCTGTTGTTGATGAAGTCCTTCAACGGAGGTAGTAGCAGAAGCTACGGTCGTTGGTTTTTGCTGTTGTTCAGGAACAATGGTAGAGGAAGACACGATCTTCGGTTTTTGTTGTTGTTGTTCGGGCAATGTCTTCCCATCCTGTTGCTGGGACCACAAGCTGGGCTTACCAAGTTTCATTTAATTGGAATTTTCTTATATTGAGTACATTGAATAAATAATCAAAGCATTAAAAAATAAGATTTTTATTATTATTGTTGCTGACTTGTCTTACCAACATATCAGGTGCTGCCCACATAGGTGCATGGTTGTTCTAGTGTTGTAGTCTCACTATTTAACTGTGCCAATGCTAGGTGTTAGTTGGCCTCAAACATTATTAGAGGGTGATGACAGTGAAACTTCTCACGTGCATTTTCTCTCTTTGTATAAGATATGATAATCCCTGCCTCCAACTTTCACTATTATGAGCAAATGAGGGGTCATGTATTAGCTGCCCCGTGGCCCCAGCAGACAGAATAGAGAAGGCGTTTCCTTGGAGAGGGAGACATATTGGAAGAGCCATTCCAGCTTGCATGATAATTATACTTATTTTTCTTTATATAATAACCCTTTAGCATTTAAACCGGCCATATCCGGCCAGAACTCTCTCACCTCCTTCTGTTCAAACTGGCAGCTCATACTTATGTTAAGATATTGTTCTCAAAATAAATATCAAAATCTCATAGATCTGATATTATGTGAGATAATTATGTAAGATAAAGCCTTTACTATGAAAATAGAATAATGTAAATGCTAAAGGGTTAAGCAAACGTTTTTGTTTGTTTTTCACACAAATGCTTAATCTCATGATTTCTGATTTAGGCACACGGCCACCAATTTTGGGGAGGATGTGGAAAAGTCAATTAAATCGATCCCACTGTGCTAATGGTGCTTTATTTGATCAACCCCCTTAAGGATAAAACACAAAGCTAAACTCAGCATGATTTGAACTCAGAACATAATGGGCCATAACTATATGCAGCAAAGTATGTTGTCCAACGCTCTACTGATTAACCATAAGGTGGTGGAATGGCAGTAATGTCATAATATAAGTTGTCATACATAACATTATGTACAAGTTGAACTTTTATGAAATAAAGCAAATAGACATGAGAAAGAAAAAAGACATGCCCACCCCATCACTTACAGGCTTCTATACAGAGAGGAAGATTGGTGTAGGTCTTTATATTTGTTCAGTTAACCCTTTAGCATTTAAACCAACCGTATCTGGCCAGAATTCTCTCACCTCTTTCTGTTCAAACTGACCACATCCGGCTGCTCATTGTTCTCAAAATAAATAATATCAAAATCTCGTACATTCGATACCATGAAAATATAATAGTAAATATAGAGTAATGTAAATGTTAAGGGGTTAAGTACATTGATTACATTCATTAGCATATTTACTAAACTACTCAGACATGAAACAAATAGATACACACATACATTCTCTCACACACATACTCTTATATCATACATACACCATATACACTCAGGGCCCAATTTAGACCTGGGGAGGGGCCCTCATACACAGTACCCCCCACCCCCACCCCATTTTACATATCAAAGTTAGCTTGGTGCAAATAATTGGAATTGAAAAGTTATACATAATGTATTAAATAAAAGAAATCTAACCATCCAAAAACTAAAAAGCTCAGCTGAGGGCACAAATAAATTGCTATGTCCATCGCTGGTGGAATTCATACCACACATACATACACACCACATAGAAACATACCATGTAGGAAGATACATCATACCCACGACTATATATAACACAAACATATTCTATACACACCATACCGCTAACAGTATTTTCTTACGTATACACAAACACACTCTATACATATCACATAGACATATACATCATATTTATATACACTATATACAGGCGTATACATCAGACACACATACATCATACTCATAGACATATATACACTATATATATACCACATAGAAGTATACATCATACTCATACATACAATATACACACTACACAGACCACATAGAAACACAGATATATCTATATATATATATATAGAGAGAGAGGGGGGGGGGGATTATCTATTATGTATTGTATTGCCGTATTTAACTCCGTAGATGTTCTGCTATTAATTTATATGTATGTGAGAAAATTAGTAAGGGAGAAATTACTATTTACTTAATAAATTATAGCCGAATTAAAGGGAGATAACTGCAACAGACCTCGACTGAAATACATTTTTCAGATAGTGGGTGTTTAAACAAAAGTCTAACAGATTTTCAATGCAGTTACTTGTTCATGTGTTATTCTCCCAAGAAATATAAAGGCTTTCTTTGAAATGACTACCATTCTTTTCTTCTAATAAACACACAAACTGATCCTAATGTGATTGATGCTGTTGATATTCCGTTTAACCCTTTCATGACCGTATTTCTAATGACATATACACTATTTCCAATTAATTAGCAGAGAATTTTGAAGGATTCACTAAAATAATTAATTATTTCATTTACTAAGATAGTAACTTAACATATGGTTCTTATATAAAATTATATTGGAAGATTTAGATTTAAATAAGAATATTACTTAAATTCATTCATTAATGAAGAATTTTGAAGAATTTACTAAAACTAATTAATTATTTCATTACTAAAATAGTAACTTAAAATATGTCTCATATAAAATTATGTTCGAAGATTTTAATTTAAATAGGAACGCGCTATTTCAATTAATTAATGAAGAATTTTTTACGATTTACTAAATTTATTATTTATTTCATTACTAAAAAAAGATATTCATCGTCATCATCACCATCATCATCTTTATATGCTTGCATAGGTGCAACAGAGTGTGACACAGAGGCCAGACCGGCACATCAGATGTGTGTGTTATGCTCATACTATTAGAGAACCGCACTATATGGTAAATTGTATATTTTGTATCACATACTATGGACTATAGAACTATTAACGATCCCCACTACAAGAATACTTCTTTATTATATATCACATACTATGGACAATACTATACTTAGGGATACCCAATACATAGTAACTTCAATATTATATATCACATAGTATGAACAATAGAGCCTTACTAACACAATAACTTCTATATTATACATCACATACTATGTACAATAGGTGGCTGTGTAGGAGACACGATGAAAAGGCTCCCAGTCTGTAAATGTGGTTGGTGTTAGGAATGGCATCCAGCTGTAAAACGCTTGCCAGAGACACTTCTGTGTGAGCGAGACACAGTCACCCAACCATTCTCGCATCAAATGGAACAAAACCGTCTAACCCATGCAAGCATGGAAGATGGACGTTAAACGATGATGATGATGATGATATATATATATGTGAGCATTATCATCATCATCATCTTTTTATGTCCTCTTTTCTAGCACAGCTTCCATCCACCTACCTTCACTATCTATTTGTGTGTATGTGTGTGTATCTATCTATATATATATATATATATATATATATATATATAGTAATAATTGTTTCTACTTTTGACACAAGGCCAGCAATTACCCCAGTGTATTGCAGGTACTTTATTTTATCGACCCCCGTAAGGATGAAAGGCAAAGTTAACCTCGACGGGATTTGAACTAATAAGTATGGCTGAGGTGTCAAATTTTCATTAAGTTTATGTGCCTTTCCTGATTGATCAGCTCAAGGTTCGATCTTTATCGATCGGGCCTGACTCTTGATTCAAAAGCTCATCAGACTTCTGTTTGATTAAAACATACTGGAATCTAAGGATCGAGTGCTCATTTTGGTGAACCAACAGTAACTTATTGTTACAATCCCTAAACTATATATACGGGCACTTGACTCAGCCTACCTCTAATGGGACAATCTGTCTAACCAATGATGGCGAGGGGGAAAATAGGCATTAAACGATGATGATGATGATATATATTAAATAAAACTTTGTATTTTTACATCTGTGTTTTTCTTGTCTATTCTTAAACTATATATATATATATATATATATATATATATATACATATAGACAGGTATGCTTACAGGAAACACATCACATACTCACATCAATAAGTCAAATGGTTATACAGGAGAGAGGCAGGGAGTTAATTTGAAATGTTCTGCTCAGTTCTTGTGAAAAAGTAATGGTGTATGATAAGAAAAATGGGATTTAAGAGTAGTTAAGTGGAAAAGTAGATGTATGATAATAGTTATAATGATAATGTATATATAAACAAGGGTTTTAAAGCTATTCTCCCTGCTAAAAGCAAGGGGCTTTCTTGTCGACTCCCTCTATGACAGGCATCATAGTTATCATGTATCATGTGGTTTTTTTGAGGCAATGTTTTACAGCTGGCTGCTCTTCTTTGTGCCAATGGTTTTAGTTGTCTCTTATACCAGACAGTCATACAGACTACATATTTTAAACTATTTACACTCAGAAACTTAGTTATAATTGACAATCATTTTACAGAGTGTAAAACAGAAGGGTTATATTATCCACTGAAGCACTAATGAGTCCTCTCCATGTGTAGTCTCCACACTTTCATGATAAATATGACAGTGTGATATATATTTATATATACATATAAATATATATATATTATTAGAAATGTAAGCTATCGCCGTATTTTGACTAAAGAAATTAAAGAAATTATTTAGCCTGATAGTGTAAAAGATGTACGTCAATACTCATCATTTTTCCATTCCTCCAAGGGTTCTTAACCCCACTATCAGGCTAAATAATTTCTTTAATTTCTTTAGTCAAAATACGGCGATAGCTTACATTTCTAATAATTTAAAACCAACTCGCTGTTTCGAAAATATTCTTACTTGATATATATATATATATATATATATATATATAGGAACGAGTAGGACCCGACGGTTGAGCTCAAGCCGTTGGTCCAGAATTAGCCGTCGAAACGGCTTGAGCTCAGCCGTCGTGGTCCTACTCGTTCCTATTACCCACTCTACTACCCTAAGTATTGAGTACTTTCGTGCGTTATGGTCCTCCTGGTTCCTTACCACATTTCCTTCGTTATATATATATATATTCAAAAT
>OZ024742.1:27570987-27575987 GCA_964016885.1 Eledone cirrhosa
GGGAGTGTTCTGAGCAAATAACATTTCGAATTTTCAATGCCCTAGGGACCGCATCAGGCGATTTAGCGATCTCTCTCTATAATTCTTAGTCTTTCTCTTTTTAGATAGATACATACATATAACGTCGCAACCTTAGAATATCTGTCTGTATGTCTGGCTGTCTGCATTACGTCACTTCCTACAATTCACTCTGCGTCTAAAACGCGCCCTTATAATATCTGTCTGTATGTCTGGCTGTCTGCTGCCTCTGTAAGTACGCAACATTGTGGCTTAAAACGCGAGGAAGAAGTTGTGTGCACTTACCAACTGTTTGGGGAATGAGTGTGATATTTGTCTTGAGCAAGGATGGCAGAATAAGCGGAGGCATTGGGCCGTAACTGACGTAATGCAGACATACAGACAGACATTATAAGGGCGCGACGTTATATGTAAAAAGAGAAAGACTAATAATTATAGAGAGAGATCGCTAAATCGCCTAATGCGGTCCCTAGGGCATTGAAAATCAGAAATTTCTTTTGCTCAAAACACTCCCTGAAACATAAGTATTACATGTGTAAAGTTTGAAACAGTCGGTTTGGTGCGTCTTGAGTTTAGGGATTCAAACTCACACACACACACACAGACAGACATCCTCAGTTTTATATATATACATTACTAGCAGTGGTACCCGGCGTTGCACGGGATAAGGTATTGTGAAATATTAGACCGCCTTAGCTAAGCTTAGTATTGCCACAACCACGGCTAGTAAAGAATGTTTGGTGGTACGTAAGTAAGCAACATTGTGGCTTAGCTAAGGCGGTTATATATTTCACACAACACTAAAAATTAAAGCCTGTAAAGAAAAACATCGCAATAATAGCTTCAGTATTCACAGTGTTGCTTACTTACGTGCCTTTATGAGAACAAAAGTTACTATTTTACTGCTACTATATATATACATACAGTTATTGTGGAAAATCTCTCTATATTTTTTTTTTCGTACGAATTACTTAAGAAATAAAGTATTGTATATTTTTTTGGTGTGTAAATTTTATACTTTGTAAGAATTATAAATGACTAGCATTTGATCCCCTAGGATTTGATCCATTAGGTGAAAAATTGCGTGTTTTCAGCTGTTTAGGGGTATTTTGAGGCGTTACGTCAGACCGATTTCCTTGAAATTGTAACTATGTATTAGTTAGTCTCTTTTTCATACCGCGAGCAAATGAAATCAAACTTTGTTATGGCCGAGGGCCCGCATTAGGTAAAAAACTTCATTTTTTCAGCTTTTTAGGGCTTTTTTGAGGCGTTACGTCTAGCCGATTTTCCCGAAATTTCAAGGCATATTATGCACATCAAAAATTCATTTTCTTGATGCCCTAGGGCCCGCATTAGGTGAAAACCTGCACTTTTCCTGCTTCATCGAGGAAAATCTTAAAGATTATCCAGCCATCAGAGTATTCGGTTTATTTTCTTTACATATTGTCGAGGCATGCAGTTTTTCCACGATTAGGTCTGTTGGCGGCCGGCATTCCAAAACACCTTATCCCGTGCAACGCCGGGTACCACTGCTAGTTATTTATATATATATATCTACTAAAATCCAAGGAGGGCTTGATAAACTTCTATTTTACTAATCTTCCAATCGTGTATGTATATATATATATATATATATATATATATATATATATATATATATATATATATATATATATATATATATATATATATATATATATATATCATTCCTTTTAAGTCAACTTTCTCTGGGTGGATAGAATGTTTTGAAACAATGTTTTACAACTGGAAACACTTCCTAATGTCAACATTTGGGTGTACTTTTTGCGAATTGGTTTATTGGTTTAATCTTCTCCGGAAGATACCGCTGGTAACCAACCACTAATTCAATAAGAAAGAAGATATAGAGAGCTGCTCGTCAGAACAAGGCCGGCAGCGAATAAGAGAGTGAGAAACACAAGTCTTGTCTATTTATTATGCCTACGGGAAGTAACTCTAATTAATTCTCTTATTTTGACCTTAGGGGTCACTACATACTTATTTTAATAACCGAAATACACATGCACATACACACTTAATGTCTATAGTTACTTCCTTACCAGGGTTTCATAGAACTACCTGTAAATTTGGGCTCAGAATTCCTATTTAATCATATGTTTAATGTTGTCTAGCAAAGTTTACTTTGAGATTACTGATTAATGTTTAGGACGCTGAATGTTATTTTTATAAATTGCTTCCCTTGACATGGCATTGTGTAATTAAGGGGAGATTACTCTTTTGGCATAATTTGTCAGCATGCTGAAGGTTAAATTAAAGCTATTGCAGATGATACTTGCCCGAACTTTGTAAGAAATAACAATAAAATTTTAATCAGTTTCCTGTCCTAAAAAAATGACAGATATATTAGATAATATAGTAATATAGCCTTAGTGACACAATGTCTGAGTGAAAACAAGCATGGATAGTCATAGTTGGAACACCTTCGATCATATGTCTGCTGGAGTATAGCCAATGTGAGCTTACATAAATATAATCTCCACAACAAAAACAATGTCAACAACAACTAGATATTTAATTTATCAGACTTACAAATAAAAGTTATCATATACATATATGAACACACACACACACACATATATATATATATATATATATATATATATATATACATATATATACATACTCACATATACACACATATAAATACGCACACAAAGACACATATATATATCTATACACACACACATATATATACACAAACACACACACTTATGTAAATATATATATCCACATGCACATCCACATGCATTCACACATATATATACATATATTCATACTCAAAAATATACATACACACACACATGTGTGTTTGTTTGTGTGTAGGAATCGCAAGTACAATTTAAAAAAAAACTATAACAATCAATTGTTATCAATAATACATTAGAAAATCAGGTAAAATATATGGATGAAAAGAATTATTTTACCAGATTTTTAAATTTACATCGAAGCTGTTCATATAGCTAACTAATTCAGATGCAACCTTATTATCAGAGGCCACTTAGCTCATTGTTTGGAGCAATCAGCCAAAATTTAAGGGCTACAGAGTTTGATTTTTCATAGCAGCTGCTGGCTACTTTTTTCTGTCGATGGGGTAAGATACTTAATCTGGCTGAGCATTACAACTCTTCAGTGTGTAGATACAATTTATATTTCAATGTTTTCTAGTGAACACCCATATTCTTCTTTGGCATGTTGTTAGAGCACTTATAGGTTTTTCTGTTCTTTGAGTTCTTGCCATGGCTCTTTCATCCTTTCTCCTATATTGTGAGCCATTTATCTCTTATATATTTTGTGATTATTTCAATATTGTTCCTTTTTGCACCTAATGCAATAAACAACATTTCTAGACAGAATGCTCAAACCGATTAAGGAAGCCACATGTTTAACAGAAAAAGAACCAATGCTCAATAGAAAGCATGAAATGGAATAATAACCTAGCAATTGATAACAATATAATGATTGATATGAATAAATCTAAAGTGGCACACAAACTGACATAAACACCCATTTCATAGAATACTGGAATGGAATAACAACTACCTAGTGACAGGTGAAAGAGGGAGTGAAAAAAAAAAAGAAAAAAAGACGCATGCACAAAAAAACATGGACTAGAAACAAGATGCAAAGCCACATGCATACACATGCCAAACTAAGAAGCTTATAGAAGTAGCAGCACACATGCACACAACAAAGTGACAAGATGGAATACCTAGAATAAGATTAGAACAGAGGAGACACAGAAGTGCAAAAATAACCATTGAGAAGGTCACATGATGTTAGATGAAAGAGCTTTGACAATTAAACAACCACCCAGTTACTAAAACAACCAAAGAATGGATTAGTTACCTAACTAATAATGAAACTGAAGTGAAACTCAACTTGTGTATGTGCTTTTATTCGCAGCATGGCCCACCCAAAGTATAACAATATATATATATATATGTGTATCTGTGTATGTATGTATTGGATTTCATGCTCATTATTGTAGTAGCTTAAAAGCAACTAAGGAAGATAGGAAAGTAACTTTTCATTAGATCAGGTCAAGGAAACTATGTTTTTGTTGGTCTTTCCATTGCTGAAATCATCTGCCAATCTATGTTAAAAATGAATTAATCTAATGGAATATGTTTTCATATAAGTATTCACGGAGTTGTATCAAAAATCAAATATTTAATCACGGTACTATACTGCAATGGATTACTAGCGTTAAAGACCTGAATTTCTATGAAGTTTCACAGAAATTTCATACTTAGTGACTCCATCAACACAAGTATATTGGAAACATTTAGGACAAAGCTTGTAACTATGTTTTATTATGTTGACCAGTCTGCAGAAACATGGTTTTCCCTAGGAAGATATCTATATTTATTTCAATACAGAGTTCTATTGAAAGAAGAACTCAAATTTAAAAACAAGAAATTCTTTAATGAAGCTTAACAAATACACACTTTACTGTACTGAAACATCTTGAGCCAATTATAAGAAGATCATTAAAGCTCTATTATAAGATATTTTAAGCCACAAATTTTTTTTTTTCAGTTTGTCAGCATAATTTCATTATCATCATCCTCGTGAATGAAAATCAGCATTGAGAAAAATGAGATGCTCGTCCTCTCTAGCATGCAGAATACTTTCATTGAGAAGAATGAGATGCTCGTCCTCTCTAGCATGCAGAATACTTTCATTGAGAAGAATGAGATGCTCGTCCTCTCTAGCATGCAGAATACTTTCATTGAGAAGAATGAGATGCTCGTCCTCTCTAGCATGCAGAATACTTTCATTGAGAAAAATGAGATGCTCGTCCTCTCTAGCATGCAGAATACTTTCATTGAGAAGAATGAGATGCTCGTCCTCTCTAGCATGCAGAATACTTTCATTGAGAAGAATGAGATGCTCGTCCTCTCTAGCATGCAGAATACTTTCTGCATATGAATGGAATTACA
>OZ024742.1:27580987-27595987 GCA_964016885.1 Eledone cirrhosa
ATGTATCTAATACCCTATTTTTCTGTGTACCTGCCAAACATAAAACCACATCATGTCTTTCTGTAGTTGCAGATACACAGATACACTTGCCCAAACACATATATTTACGCACACCTTTTCACTATACGTACACATTTGTACATACACACATATGTACATCTGTGAGCGTATATACATACATATACACACACCTAACTATATTTCTTGAAAGATTTTTATATACTTCATATGGCTATTGTAATTCATTTGTCTATATTTATATAATTTTTTTTGCTTTTCTTGATGAGACTTTCGAAGTATTTAGTCATGTTTTATATTGCCTCGTCTGACGAACGAATGAAGACGTTTCTTTCGTATTCGCCTCATTCGGGAAACCTCTGGTAATGAGGTAATTATATTGTATTGATTTTTATACATTAAATTTTGCTCTGGTACTTACATAGAGCACTCTTCACTTCTATGACCTTTTCTGTTTTCAACGGAAATTTCAATACCTATATATATATATATATATGCATACATATTTGCATACATGTATATCTATCTATATCAATATATATATGTATGTATATCTCTATATCTATCTATCTATATATATATATATATATATACACACACACACATTTGTGTAGATGTATATATATATATATCTACATATATATATATATCATCATCACCACCATCGTTTAACATCCATGATGGTGATATATCTATATATCTATATATATACATATATATGTATAAGTGTGTGTGTGTATGTATATATGTATATATATGTATATATATGATATATATATATATATATATATATACATATATATGTGAAATAGTGAAGTTGATCGAAAAAAGTATACAGTTACCTGGAACGTCTTCATTCCCCAAGCCTTCTAATTCGCCTTCTGAAAAAGATGGTGTAAAAGAAACATAGTTGAATTATATGTGTGAGAGTATGAGAGAGTGGACATAGAGGGGTGGGGAGGATTTTGTGGGGGTAGGGGAGAATGAGACTGCAGAGAGGGGGACTTGATGGGTGGGGAGGATTGTGTGGGGGTAGGGGAGAATGAGACTGCATAGAGTGGGACATAGATATATAGGGGAGGATTATGTGGGGGTAGGGGCGAATGAGGCTGCATAGAGGGGAACATAGACGGGTGGGGAGGATTATGTGGGGGTAGGAGAGAATGATACTGCATAGAGGGGGACATAGAGGGTGGGGAGGATTATGTGGGGGTAGGGGAGAATGAGGCTGCATAGAGAGGTAGGGAGAATGAGATTATGTGGGGGTGTAGGCGAGAAAAAGGCAGCAGAAGAGGGGACATGGATGGGTAGGGGAGGATGAGATTATGTGGGGGTAGGGGAGGATAGGATTATGTGGGGGTGTAGGAGTGACAGAGGCAGCAGAAGAGAGGGACATAGAGCGGTGGGTGAGGTTGAGATTATGTGGGGGTAGGGAAACAGAGGCAGCAGAAGAGGGGACATGGAGGGGTGGGGGAGGATGAGATTATGTGGGGGTAGGGTAGACAAACGCAGCAGAAGGGTAATTATCTTAGAGAGGGGGACAGAGAAAATCAGGGGAGTTTGTGAATGTGTGGGTGAGGGAACAGAAAATGGGAGAGGGAAGATGAGATTGTGTGGATGAGGGGCGGAGAGGGGGTAGGAGGATGAGATTGTGCGGGTGACGGGGGGGGAAGCAGGGGGGGGATTGTGTGGGTGAGGGGGGAGAAGGGGGAGAAGAGGAGGGGTTGTGGAGATTGAGATTGTGTGGGTGAGGGGGAGAAGGAGAGGGGGTTGGGGTGGATGTGATTGTGTGGCTGGGTGAGGGACAGAGGTGTAGGGGAGGATGAAATTATATTGAGGTGGGAGAGGATGTGATTGTATGTGTGAGTGGGACAGAGAGAGGTAGAGTGAGAATGAGATTGTATGGGGCGAGGGGGATAGGTGTGGGGGATCATGTTATTCTGTGGGTGAGGGTGAGAGAGAGAGGGGTAGGGGAAGAAGGGGAGACTAAGGCAGGGGCAAATGAATGAAATTTTGTGAGTGTGTGTGGGGGGGATTGTGTGACAGGGAGGGAGAAGGTGAAAATGAGGGTGGTAAGGGCAGATTTAGTGAGGGAGTGATAAATACATGGGGGGGGGGGTAAAAGATTGTGATGGTGGGAGTGAAGAACAAGAAGGTAAGAGTGATAGGATTTCTGATATATAGGGGTGGGCATGGAGAATAAGAGGGAGAGAGAGAGAGATGCAAAGACAGAGTGGGTACATATGTGTGAGAGAGAAAGAGAGAGAGGTAGGCCATATGTAGATGTTGTGAGAAACAATATGAGAGACAGAGAGAGAGTATGACATAAGAGAAAGTGGTGTGTAGAAATGTGAAAGAATGTAAAAGTGAGAGAGAGAGAGAGATAATTTATGCATGTGAGGAGTGACAGGAGGAGGAGAATAGAGAAAGAGATAATTTGTGTTTGAGATTTTAAGTATGTATGTGTGTCCATATGACCATGTCTGTTATATATATGTATATATATATATACATGTATATATATATATACATGTATATATATATATATATATATATATGGTGGCTGCCAACTCGTTTTCGAGAATGGCCACTACTTTATATCCATGTAGGAGAACCCCTACCGATGCGCTGAACGAGTGTGACTTTTTAGTCCAGCCAGTGACTTAAAAACTCTGGTACAAACACTACACTTGTGACAATTATTGACACATAGTGCTGGGCTCATGGTACCATCTGATGACAAGTGCAGAGAGATCTCCAGATATAAAGCAATGCCTGTGCCGTGAAGCTTTTATAGTGAGCAAAGGCACTGCACAAAGCCAGTCCCACTCTCTTAACCAAGATGATATTTACCAAAAAGAAGAACAAGTCAACATCATTGGATACCATCAGGATTGCAGGTGTTATATCAGAGTTTTCCTTCTTCTAGAATTCTGCCTTGACAAAGGCTAAGGGGTCATCTCTCCCGGTGATTTTGGATGGCTATTGACTCTTAAGAGCTCCTTTGCCCTTTGACAGGTTTTGTTTTTAATCCTGCAGGATGTCCAAAGTCACCCTCCTCACCAAGAAACCTTGGTGGGGTTGCCAGTTTAGTCGCCAACGACCCGACCATGAGAGAGGTTGTACTGGGATACATGTTACCAGTAGCACCAACTACTATATATATATACATGTACATATATATACATGTATATATATATACATGTATATATATATATATATATATATACATGTAAATATAGGGTGGTTGTTGTTGTTTCTATCATTAGCATTATTATTATTGTTATGATTGCTAGATGTATTGTTGTTTACTTCACCGTTATTGTTGTTGTTGTTACTGTTATTTCTACCATTGTGGTTGTTACTTTTATTATGTTTATTGTTTTTGTTGTGTCTATCATTGATGTTGCTACATGTACTATTTCCATTATTACCACTGTGGTTATTGTTGTTGTTGTTCGTATTGTTACCGTTATTACTACTGTGGTCGCTGTTGCTGTGTCTGTGGTTAATGTTTCTATTATTATTATTATTGTGGTTGTTGTTGTTCTGTCTATCGCTAGTCCCAGCTGACAAAACATGTAAATATATATACATGTATATATATATATATACATGTACATATATATACATGTATACATATATAATGTGTACAAATAATTTAAATATATATATATATACAGAAGACCCGACCCCCCATGGGTACAAGCCGAAGCTGAAGCATATAGACAATATAACCCCACACCCTCCCACTGCAAAGTGGTCGTGGAGGTGCCACGGCAAAAAAGCACCCAGCCCACACCGTAAATGAGGTTGGTGTTAGGAAGGGCATCCAGCTGTAGAAATCAAGCCAGAATCAGTTCCCGTATGAGCAAGACAAGGTCAGCCGACTGGACAATGCCCACAACAGGACAACCCGTCTAACCCATGCTAGCATGGAAGAACGGACATAAAAAAATGTTGATGATGATGATTACAGGCTGCCCATGTTTTTATCTTCCTCTCCACCACATCACCCTCTGTGTTCCCAATATTTGCTCCCAGATACAGGAAGTCTTCAACCAGCGCTAGTGGTTACCCACACACATTCATAATCTTCTCTGGCTCCTTGATGTTCTCTACCAGATACTACATCTTACTCACATTCATTCTCAGCCCCACACTCGTTGACACAGTCTCCACCTCTTGTATCAACTCCTCAGCCTCCTTCACTGTGTTTGTCACCAGCATCTGATATCTTTTTAGCTTTAACTCTCCTGCTCTGAGTTTGAGGTCGGTGTGGCAGTCAGACCATCATAAAGACCTGAAGATCTGTCTCTTTGTTGCTAGAGTGGAGTCTGTGCTGTTGCACGGGTCTGAGACTTCAACACTGACCAAGGGACCCGCTCAGATGGTGGATGGGGGCTATACAAGGAAACTGAGGATGGCTCTGAATATTAATCAGTATACACTGAGGATGAAGAATTCAGAGCTGTATGGGAGCCTCCAAAAAGTCAGCTTAACAGCAATACAGATGAGACTGAGGTTAGCTGGATATGCTCACCGGCATTCAGGATTGACACTGCATTGAGTGGTCCTGTTTGAGCTCCTACACAAACACACTGGAAGAGGGAGGCCGAGGATGACATATGTTGCTGCCCTAAGGACAGATACTAGTCTCTGGAAGATGCAGGGCATAGCGGCGATGATGAAGGACAGAGATCGCTGGAGAGAACTTATCCATGGATTTGGGAATTTTACCTGCCTCAGATAGATAGATAGATATGTCATCATCATCACTTTACGTCTGCTTTTCCCTGCTTGCAAGGGTGGGACGAGAACTGATTCTGGCTTGATTTCTACAGCTGGATGCCCTTCCTAGCACCAACTTCATTTACAGTGAGTGCTGGGTGCTTTTCTTGCCGTGGCACCTCCACGACCACTTTGCAGTGGAATGATAGGGACCACAGTCCCTATCATCTCATTTCTACAGCTGAGTAAACTGGAGCAATGTGAAATAAAGTGTCTTGCTCAAGGAAACAACACATCACCCGGTCTGAGAATTGAATTCACAACCTTTCGATTGCAAGGCCAATGCTCTAACCACTTAGCCATGGGCCTCCATTTGTATATATGTATGTATATATATTGTTATATTTGGGGAGGGTCATATTGTTGTAATAATATTGCCAGAATTAATAACAGAACACACTCACTGTTTGGTTGGTTTTCGCTTCTGTATCTTTTATATCAGTTAATTTAATTTATTCGGTCCTCAATGTTTACCATTGACTGACCAACGGTCAAAAATACAGATATAATATAGACACAATATATATATATATATATATATATATATATATATATATATATATATATATATATATATATATAAGATAAACCCTACAAGTAATCACATTCGCCAAATTCATGGCTGCTTTCACGGTATAATGTAATGTAATGTACACATTTTTCTTCCATTTCTCCACTCCATTTCATTCCTTAGTCCACCCATCCGACAATTCTCTAGCATTTTTATTTGTTATTTCGAGGACCGTATTTAAACTCTTAATTCCCGCTCCTTACTATCTTCTCCCCCTCCCCTACATCATGCAGGTTCGCGGTCAGCCCCCCCCCCCCCCCACTCTACGAGGATCTTATTTAAACCTTACCTTCTAGCTAACAACTCAACATCCCTCCCGCCCGCCCCCACGCACCACCATTATTATTACGTGGACCAATCATAAGTCAGAGGTCTATACTATCGCTTACCTGGTTGCCTTTCGATATGATTGATGGATGGACTATGGAATTCTGGAGAGTTGAAGAGAGAAAGATCTGGACGCTCAGCGACAATGACAAAGATAAAGATAAAGACAAATTCACCTCGTGGACGAGAATGCGAGCACTCCTCCTCTTTGTTTCGGCCGCGGATGGCTAACATAACCCCATCTCCCCCTGTGCCCCACCGCTCCCACCCTCCAAACGCAATCCAAAACTTCAGAGTTGGTACCATGAATGTAGGCACCTTAAAGGGTCGCTCTAATAAGGTTGTAGAAATGCTTGAACGTAAGGAGGGCGATGTTTGTTGTATTCAAGAGACCAGGTGGAGGGGTGGGTCTGCTTGATTCATTATGGGTAAAAAACGATGCTATAAGCTTTTCTGGGTGGGAAATGACAATGGTCTGGGTGGAGTAAGAATCCTGGTAGCAGAAAAGTGGGCAGATAAGATAATAGACGTAAATAGAATGAACGACAGAATAATTAATATAAGACGTGTTCTCAATAGAACTACAGTGACAGTAATATCTGCGTACGCACCCCAATCCGGACTGCCCGGCACTATAAAAGACAGATTCTATGAGTCACTGATGCTCACTACCTCCCAAATAACCGACAGTGACTATATAATTATTGCATGCGACCTAAATGGTCACGTTGGACAGCATTGTGACGGCTACGACGGAATCCATGGAGGCTATGGGTTTGGTACTAGAAATGAGGAAGACTCCAGAATCCTGGAATTCTGTGACGCAAATAACCTAACTATCTGTAAAACTAACTTCAAAAAATGAGACAATCACTTGATCACCTACAGATCAGGGGAACATACCAGCCAGGTAGATTTTATCCTTACCAGAAGACGTGACAGAGTGTCTGTTGTAAACACTAAATCCCTCCCCCATGAAGAATGCACCTCCCAACATAGACTGATAATTATCGACCTAATAGTCAGGACGAGACGTACTAGACAGCAGAAGAGGACTATCCTCAGGAGAAAAATATGGAAGCTAAAGGACCCCACAGTCAGAAATAAATTTAAAAGCATACTACTTGATGCTTTCGACAGTAAGGAAGAGCAATTAGAGTCGTACAATATAGAGGAACAGTGGGAATTCCTGAAAGCAAACCTGCTGAAGGCGGCAGACAAAGTCTGTGGCTGGAGCAGGCCTGTAGGCAGGAGGAGAGTAACATGGTGGTGGAACAGTAAGGTGGAGGGGTCAATTAAGGCTAAAATGCAGGCTTGGAAAGTATCGCGGGATGGGGGAAGTAGAGAAGACTATCAAGTGGCCAGGAGGGAAGCTAGAAGACAAGTGTACTTCGCAATAAGGGAAGCAGAGGAAAGAAAGTTCAAGCATGTTCTACAACGCGAGGACCAAAAACGTGAGGTGTTCAGGATTGCTAGGCAATGTGTCAAGGAAAACCGTGATATTGTCGGGGAGAAGTGTGTACTTAATGATGACGGCATACTTGCCATCACCGACGCTGATAAGAAGGTAGCTTGGAAGTGTCACTACGAAAGGCTACTAAATGAGGAGAATAAATGGGAGAAAGACAGTCTCCCCCACATCGACCCAATAGAGGGACCAGCAGTGTTAGTCGAGGATAGTATAATAAGTAAGGCAATCAAAGATATGAAGACGGGTAAGGCGGCTGGGCCTTCGGAAATAGTTGCTGAGATGCTGAAGGCATCTGGAACGGTGGGACACACCATGGTCACCCGGATAGTTAACTAAGTCGTACAGAATGGGGTTGTTCTGAAGGACTGGCGTAGCAGCATCATCATTAACTGTTATAAGGGTAAAGGAGATGCTCTAGATAAGAGTAACTATAGAGGCATTAAATTAATCGACCAGGTCATGAAGGTCACGGAAAAAGTAATAGCGCAACTAATCAGAGAGAGAATTGATCTAGATGAAATGCAGTTCGTGTTTGTGTCAGGCAAAAGTACCACAGACGCTCTTTTCATTGTACGACAACTACAGGAGAAGTACCTAGCTAAAAGTAAAACCCCTATACTTAGCTTTTGTCGACTTGGAGAAAGCCTTCGACAGAGTCCCCTGTTCCATTATCTGGTGGGCTCTTAGAAAACTAGGTGTTGATGAATGGCTTGTGAGAGCTATACAAGCCATGTATAAAGAAACAGTCAGCAAGGTTAGAATTAACAACGAATATAGTGAAGAGTTTAGCGTAAAAGTTGGTGTCCATCAGGGCTCTGTTCTTAGCCCCCTACTATTTATTATTGCCCTTCAGGCTATAACAGAGGAGTTCAAGACCGGCTGCCCATGGGAACTCCTATATGCAGATGACCTAACACTCATAGCTGAATCAATGGCCGAACTAGAGAAGAAATTCCAAACATGGAAGCACAGCCTAGAATCAAAAGGCCTTAAAATTAACCTGGCTAAGACTAAAGTTCTAGTTTGTAAGAAAGAAAATAAGGCGGCGGTCCCTTCCGGGAAGTGGCCATGCTCAGTGTGTAGGAAAGGCATAGGTAGAAACTCCATTTTATGTCCCAAATGCAAAGTATGGGTGCATAAAAGATGTAGTGGGATCACAGGTAAGCTAACTAAGAACATAAATTTTACATGTGGCCGGTGCTCTGGTGCAATAAGTAGCAGCAAGTGCCCACAAAATACTAGCTCCTTCAACTGCGCATAGGGTTCTATAGAAATAGTGGACAGCTTCCATTACCTGGGTGACAAAATCAGCAGTGGGGGAGGGTGCTCTGAAAGTACAGTAGCTAGAGTCAGAACTGGATGGAAAAAGTTCAGAGAGCTTATACCACTATTAGTCGCTAAAGGGTTCTCCCTAAAAATGAAAGGCAGGTTGTATGATGCCTGCATACGAACAGCAATGTTGCATGGCAGTGAGACCTGGGCATTGTGTGCAGAGGATATACGCAGACTAGAGAGGAACGAAGCTTGCATGCTCCACTGGATGTGTAATAGTAATATACGTGAACGGCAAATCATAAACGAACTAAGGAAAAAATTAGAAATAAGAGGGATCAGATGTTGTTTACTCGAAAGAAGGCTACGTTGGTATGGTCATGTGATGCGCATGAAAGACGATAGCTGTATAAAAAAGTGCAGGGCAATAAAGATGGACGGTAGCCACGGAGTAGGCAGACCCAGAAAAACCTGGGACGAGCTCACAAATTCCGACCTCACACACTTACACCTCTCCAAGACAATGTCACTGGACCGAGACCTATGGCGGTACTCAGTAATAGAGAAGACCTGCCTTACCTAAATACAAAGTAAAACCTACTACAGTCAGTAGGCATCTGTAACAAAATACACCCTGTCCCACCACCCCCACCCCATCCACACCGCCCCTTTCAATGTAAAGTTATGTTGGTGCCACAAAATCCTGGCCGAAACAAATGAGATCGTGTAGGTGTCACGACAAAAAAACACACAATCCACGCTGTAATGTGGCCGTGTAGGCAACACGGTAAAAACCTCCCAGCCCCACACTGTAAATGTGGTTGGTGTTAGGAAGGGCATCCAGCTGTAGAAATCCCGCCAGACAGTCCTATGCGAGCAATGACAACCACTCTTGCCTCAAGTGGGAAAACTCCCGTCCAAACCCATGCAAGCGTGGAACATAGACGTTAAACGATGATGATGATGATGATGATGGTGATATATATATATATTCATCTTATTAAAGTGAAATAGTAAGTCTTGAAACTCTAGTTTGATATTGAGTACTCTTTTCTCTCAGCCATCAACCACATAAGTATTTTTATATTGTTACTAGTGATGACTACATCATTGAGTAAGGGTACTCATTACATAAGTAAACTATGTATTATAACTGAAGGTAAAGAAAGCACAATACCTCAGTTTCTGACCAATTTCATTTCAATGAATCTCCATTGACATAAAACTGGACACTAATCTTTTGATTTTCTACTTCATTTAAAAGAATACACGAGCTTTAAGGCCATTTATCCCCTTGCGAAACCAAGAGTTAGCCTTGCAGACCGTATGAAATTCATCTTCATTTTGCCCTACCAGCTGCATCACAACTCACTAGCTTTTATTTCCTCTTCTATCATCTTTAACCATGTCTTTTATGGTCTTTACATCCCTCAACATTCCTTTCCAACACTCCTCTCACCCAGTCACTTTCATCTTTCCTCAACACATTACCCAACCATCACATTCCCTTTATCCGCTCAACATTCATCACTCTCTATTCTCATCTTCTGTTGCTATTCATTATATATCTTCTTTCTCTCTCTGTTCATCCACCGAATCATTATCATCCCATCTCATCTCCATTCTTTCCAGCTGTCTCTACTGCTCCATATTTATCACTCATGTTTTGCTCCAATAAATTATGGAACCCTTTGATGATTATAACAACATTGTCCCCATCTGAGAGGTCAGTGACTTCGATTAATGGCTGACTTGGTCTCTGATGACCCATTCAACCTTTGCTGGTAGAGAAAATGGATGTTGAATGACAATGTTAATTATGAAAATGCTGTAACAAGATATGGATATGGTTGATGACAAATGACAAATATGTATTTATGGACTGTATTCATAGAATGGTTAAGATGCAGTCTTTCTATGCCAGACTACTGACAGAATGGAATTTGGTTGCTTTGGTTTTTATTGTCTTTTGGTTTCTTTTGCTTTTTTTCTTATTTATATTAATAAGGAATCTTTTGTTTATAGTTTCTGTGAAGTGGTTGGCATTAGGAAGGGCAGCTAGCTGTAGAAACCATATCAGAACAGAACAGGTCTGGGATCTTGTTGAATGATCAAAAGAAGGAAAAAAATGACTGACTTTGGACTAAAACCAATAACAGCAACAATAACAACTATGGTATCACATATACAATAGCCGGCTAGGTTAAGATCTAAAGAGAAACATATATGAAATGCATGTATGGTTTCCAAAATGGTTGAGGTATGCTTCAACATTTTATTACTTTCATATCAATCATCATAACCCTTTTAAACCTTTAGTATTTAAACCGGATGTGTCCAGCCTAAACTTGCTCACACCTGTCCAAACTGGTCACTCATGCCAATGTTAAGGTATTGTTCTCAAAATAAATAATATCATCATCAAAATCTCGTAGATTCAATATCATGTGAAATAATCATTTTAGATAAAGCTTTTACTTTGAAAATATAAAAGTAAATATAGAGTAATGTAAATACTAAAGGTTTAATACCAGCATGACTGAAATTGTCCCTCATTTTATAATAGAAAATTGTCTGTCGTAAAGTGTTTATATTTATATTAAAACCATCCATCACAATTTTATGAAACAACATTTTATTAAGTAATGTTCTAAACATCAAATTAATTTTCGAATCCTTTTGAAAAAAAAAAAAAAATGAGTAATTTAGTATTATAAAATCTTTCAAAATATTCAGCTGATGTTTGGAACATAACAAATGTTCTTACATAAAATTATAATAGAAAGTTTATAGATAAATAAAGACAGTTTAAAATAAACAGCTTACTATCTGGTGGTTTCAGACAGTTTGGTATCAAAAAGGTTAAATTCTATTTTTTTTCTGGAAATTTCAGTGATTTAAGCATACACACTTGTAAAGTAGTTTGCAAAGTAAATTGAACGCATTTGTGTTGTTGATATTCTGATAGTATCTGTGTGTGTTTAGCTTTAACTCCAGGGTGTAGATAAACAGTAAATTTCTCTCACAACTTTGTTTTTCCACTGTTGAGGTATATGGTATACGTATAGGTTTTATGAATACTTGAGTACCAGAAGCACGGTGCTGTCTGGAGAAGATACAGAATATACGTATCTGTGCTTATTCCAATATAAATATATATATATATATGTGCGTGTGTGTGTGTATTTATATATATGTGTGTGTATGTATTCATATATATATGTGTGTGTATGTATTCATATATATGTGTGTGTGTGTATATATATATATATGTGTGTGTGTGTGTGTGTGTGTGTGTATATATATAGCTGGATTTTATTTTCAAGTGTCTCTTCATTTTAGGTGTAGTTATATATCATTGTGTGTATAGTTACTTTATAATAATTGTTTCTACTTTATAATAATATCAGACAATATGATATTCAAATTTTCAATATACACAGAGCTCTCTTACCATATGTTAAATATAGAATTACATGCATGTATACACACACACAAAATACACATGTACACACAAACACACTCATTCATTCAAATGAAGCTGATGATTCACCCCAGTGGTACTTTAAGTTTCTTGTTTGTGCCTGTTCTTTAAAAAAGTGATGTATATATTTATACACACACATACCTATATCTATCTATCTCTATATATAAATATATATATATATATATGCATGTGCAAACAAATATATGAATTCAAGTATCTATATTTCTTTTATACACATATGTATAAGAGTTTATACTTTATATTTTCTACAATAATGTTTTAGGCTGCAGATATAAGATAGCTAATGCATAAAAAAATAGTAAATTCTAAAACAAACAAACCAAACTTTCAACAGATGTTGAAACAAAGTTGGACAGGATTGGAAAAATCAAACACAAGAAAAAACGACACCACTGTTACATACATATATATACATACATATATATATATACATATATATACATACATACATATATATACATACATATATATATACATACATACATATTGGCCTTGCAATCGAAAGGTTGTGAGTTCAATTCTCAGACCGGGTGATGTGTTGTTTCCTTGAGCAAGGCACTTTATTTCACATTGCTCCAGTGTACTGCAAAATGGTCGTGGAGGTGCCACGGCAAAAAAGCACCCAGCACTCACGGTAAATGAGGTTGGTGTTAGGAAGGGCATGCAGCTGTAGAAATCAAGCCAGAATCAGTTCCCGTCCCACCCTTGCAAGCAGGGAAAAGTGGACATAAAATGAAATGATGATGACTGTTGAATAACAATGCAGAAAGTTTAAAGATATTTCTGTTAACATTTAAAAAATGTAATTTTAAAAGAAATATGTAAAAATAAAATACATATTAACTCTTAAGACCCTGTACTACGTGAAACCATATTAGCAAGATATTCTTAAAAAGTAGAAAACAGCACTATGAATGCATCACATTAAAATTTGAAGTCTTTAATTTTCACAACAATCTATCCACTAGTAAATGTGAATTAATCAATTCGTTTTTAAATATTTTCTGCTAAATCATTATAGGATGTTAAGAGCTAAATATTTAGCAGATTAGGAATTTTGGGAGATTTACTATATATTGATGGTTTAATTAGAAGAAACAGGGCAGAGCTATGGACCCTTTTTGGACGAGGAGGAGGAGCAGGAAAGAATGACTCCAAATATTTTGGCAGTTATGTAAAAAAGAAACCAAAACTTATAGGATATCTCCAGACTGGAGTATCTGATAGGAATGTTGAAAACAGAGTCCAAGGACCAAATAAAGATGTTAAACTGTTGGATTAAGATTGTGGTTCTTTAATACTCTATATATTTGGTCATCAGTGGCTCTTCTCTACTAGAGATGGTATAGTTAGAAATAATTCATCATCATCATCATTTAATTCTTTTGGCACAAGGCCAGCAATTACCCCAGTCCATTACTGGTACTTTATTTTATTGACCCTGTAAGGATGTAAGGCAAAGTTAACCTCAACGGGATTTGAACTCTGACCGTAAAGGGACGTAACTATGCTGGAAAGCATGGCATCCAACCCTCTACCGATACTTTGAGAGGTTACCACATGTTAAGGCTAAACTGGTTAGGTGGCCATGTCTTGCGCTTACATTCTATTTCAGCTTCGTTTCTATGGCTGGATGCCCTTCCTAATGCCAACCACTTTACAGTGCTTGCTGAGACCATTTTATCATGATTCCAACACTATCACCTTACAGAGTGTCTAGGTATTTTTTGTTGTGGCACCAGTACTACCACTTTTACAGGTTAGATTGGGTGCTTGTAGTTGTGGCACCAGTACTAACACTTTACAGCGTAGAGTGGAGTGGATGCTTTTTGTCATAGTACTAGTACTATCACTTTACTGGGTGAACTAGGTTGCATGGGGTGTTTTTAACATGACACCAGCAGCATCTCCTTACAGAGTGGGCTAGGTGCTTTTTGTCATAGCACCAGCATTAGTACCTTACAGAGGGGACTGGGTATGTTCTATCATGGCATCAGCATTACCTCCTTACAGAGTAGACAGGATATGTTTTATTGTGGTGCCAGCAGTATCACATTACAGAGAGGCCTGGGTACATTTTATCATGTCAGCAACACTATCTCATTACAACACTATGGTGTTGTTGATATTGGTGTTTAGCTCTATATTAGCCCTAATCCCAAAGCAGTGGTGTATGAAAGATGTTGTCACACTCTGCTAACATGCTGGTCCTACTTCTTTGGCATTTGTGTCACCATTTCTATACAAAATACCATTTCAATCTGATTGAATCTTTGTTTCTTAGTATGGATTATTAGATTTGAAAACAAATTATCACTACATCCATCATCATCATTGTTTAACGTCCATCTTCCACACTAGCATGGGTTGGACGGCTTTGTCCCACTTGAGGAAAGATTGGTCGGGAGACCGTGTCTCGCACGTACAGAACTATTTGTGGCAGGTTTTCTACAGCTGGATGCCCTTCATAACACCAACCACATTTACAGTTTTATGATAAATCCAATAACAGAATTATTATAAAGAAAATTTACCATCTTTGGTGGATTTGCAGGACTCTCTGACACACCCACAATATACACGCTTAGATTAAGGGGGTCCAGCCACTTTTTTCAGACATAGTGCATCTATGACTACATTATCTAAAGTGTTCTGCCTTTTTACTATTGGAGAGATCATTGTAAAAATCTGCAGTAAATTAAACTAAAACTTTAACTTTTATTATGATGCAAACATTGTGCTGTTTTATACTGTGAATGTCTTGCTAATGTGGTTTCATGTGGTATAGGATGTCAAGATTTAATCAACTGAGAGTTCTGCCTACAAGGTGGGACGTCAGTCTATTACAAGGTAACATTGCCCCCAGTGTCAGATTTAGAGCTTGTGGGACCCAGGGTACTTCATAAGGAAGGGGGGGGGGGTCATACACAGACAATTAGAATACACCCCCACCCCAATTTTACATATCAAAGTCAGCTTGGTGCAAGTAATTGGAATTGAAAAGTCATATATACAGGTATGAAATTCAAAAACTCTAAACAT
>OZ024742.1:27600987-27668487 GCA_964016885.1 Eledone cirrhosa
TTTCGAACAAAATAAATTATTATTATTTGGTGTGGTTGTTGTGGATATTGATGCTGTTGTTGTTGTAGTTAAACATTCCCTTCCTCCATCTCTAAACCTATTTATTGTTTTGTTGCTGTGATTGTTGTTGTTAAACATCCCCCATCACCACCAGCTTCCTCTCACCCCCAAACATATTTATTGAACAAAGAAAAATTCTTAAAGGGGTTTTTTCGTCTTTTCTTTGAAATATAAAAATAAAAAATATAAAAATGTTTTACATCGATTCATTTCTTTTATGTTTGTTTTTAAAAAATGTATAGTTTTGATTTATGAAATGTCTGTAGAAAATGTGAAATGTTTGCTTGGTTACCAAGATCTTATAGAAGTGTTGTTACTGCTGCTGGGGGGCTGGTGATGGTGCTACTGGTGTGTGCAGACCAGACTGTGACTATTGAACAATATATACATAAAAACACAACAACAATGATGATGATGATGAGGGAAATAACAATAACAACATCAACAGCAGCAATAGCAGACACTACCTCAACAGCAACGTTAAGAAAAATATCAACAACAATAGGAACAGCAGCAGCAACATTAACAACAACATCAACAATAGGAACAGCAACATCAACAGCAGCAGCAATAGGAACAGCAACAACAACAACAGCAGCAATAGCAAACACCCCCTCAGCAGCAACATTAAGAACAACATCAACAACAAAAGAAACAGCAACAACAAGAACAACGATGAAAACAACAACAGCAGCAGCAACAGACACCACCTCAGCAGCAATGTTAAAAACAACATCAACAACAAAAGGAACAACAACAATGATGAAAACAACAAAAACAAAAACTGACACCACCTCAGCAACAACAACAGCAAAGACAGAATCAAGAACAAACACAACACTAACAACAACATTAATAACATCAACAATAATAATTGTTTCTACTTTTTGGCACAAGGTCAGCAATTACCCAGTGCATTACTGGTACTTTATTTTATCGACCCCGTAAGAATGAAAGGCAAAGTTAACCTTGGTGGGATTTGAACTCAGAATGGCAAGGGTCGTAACTCTATGCATCAACATCAACAATAATAATGTTTATAACAACAGCAACAACAATGATTTCTAATTTGTGCACAAGGCCAGCAATTTGTGTGTGTGAGGGGGGAGGGGGGAATATATTTAGCCAGTACTTGAATGTTTTCTGCCAGGAGTTGCGACTGATAGATAAAAACCAATGGAAGCATTGTCTCCTTGGTAAGGAAATGAGGTCTGAGAACTTGTTGATCTGTTTAGTTGATCTGTTTGACTTGTAGGTATTTTACCCCCTCCCCAGATGGAAAGTAAAGCAAAGCTACCCTCGGTGGGATTTGAACTCAGAATGTAAAGACTTCGAACTAAATACTGCAAAGCATTTTATCTGGTGCTCTAACGATTCTTTCAATTCACAACAGAATAACTGACACTTCATCTGTTATGATGATAAATGTTCCAGTTGATATGATCAACAGAACAGCCTGCTCATGAATTTAACATGCAAGTGGCTGAGCATTCCACAGACACATATACCCTTAACAGAGCTTTCAGGGAAATTCAGTGTGACACAGAATGTACAAGGCTGACTCTTCAAAATACAGGTGTAACTCATTTTTGGCGGCTGAGTGGACTGGAGCAATGTGAAATAAAGTATCTTGCTCAATGACACTACACACTGCTGGGAATCGAACTCACACCCTTACGACAGTGAGCTAAATACCCAAACCACTAAGCAACAGTTTCCGATTTAGTCACATGGCCACCAATTTTTTAGGGAGGGGAAAGCCAATTAAATTGACCCATGTGCATTATTGGTATTTTATTTTATCAACCTCAAAAAGATGAAAGGTAAAGCTAACCTTAGCGGAATTTGAACCTAGAATGTAATGGGCCATAACCCTATGCTGCAAAGCATGTTGTCTGATACTCTACTGATTACTGATTTCACAATAATAACAATTACAGCTATAAAAACTACAAGAATCAAGCCAGAATGAGAACTTAGGTTTTCACTTCAGTAGAAAAATCCTGTTGTGTCCACCATGAAACAATTTTAAATATGAATTTCATAAGTGTGGAATATTACTAAAGAAAGCAGCTAAGTATCCCTCAAGTTATAAATAAAATGCCTTAGAAAATTAAAGATATAATACATAATAGCTCTGCCTATATAATAAAAGGGGTTGGTTATAGTTGGAATGTTTTTAATTGAAAGTCATCAAACCACCTAACTAAATATGAGAGGGGGGAGGGGTTAGAGAGAGAGGAAAAGAGAGAGTGAGAAGGAGAGAAAGAGAGAAGGGAAGAGAGAGTTTATGTGACAATGATTTATCAAATTGTAGTGAGGACTCTTCAATCATGTCAAATATAAGATAACCTCCCTGGTGTTGTTCATACCATGATAAAAAGCACCTGCTAGACTCAGTAAAGGTTAGGAAAGTATATAAGCAAGATGAAGCCCCCTAGCCCTTCAGAGAGTTCAGAGACACCAATTAAATACTGACTTAGTCTGTGATGGCCTGTTCAACCCCAACCCTTGCTAACAGGGAAAACAGATGTTAAGTAATGATGAATATTTTTTGTAAAAGGTGTCATAACAAAAAGCCATCCTTTGCTCTGTACACATCTATATATAACTCACATATAGGTGGCATCTGTATTGGTTATATGTATCTGTATTGGTTATATAAGCCTACACATACTTATCTATGTGCCCACATGCATATACATATAGATGTGTAATTAGGGAAGAATGCTTAAGCAAATTCCTAAACCTTCAAAATAATACACACACATACACATATACAAATATACAAATATATACATATATGTATGTACGAATATATATAAATATATATATATATATACACATATATACACAGTGTGTCCCCCAAAAATGTATACACAGTTCAACAGCCAAAAAAATGCATTAAAATAAATTCAGTTTTATATGCATTATTTATATTATGTAAACATTTTTGGGTGTTTACATACAATTCAATTATGTCTGTTGATCATTTCATTTTTGGGAAAAGCTGAGCATTCTAATAAATATTGCATGTACAGGTAACCAAAGTGTGTATACATTTTTGGGGACACACCCCATGTGTGTGTATATATATATATATAGGGTTAGAAGGTAAATGGGATGTAAACAAGAGTAGAAAAGTATCTCTTCATCAGCTTTTTACTACAGATCATAGATGTTTCAGCGCTTAAAACAGAACATCGATCTGTAGCACGCCCATGGCCTTTTATCCATCAAAAGGCCATGAGGGAAAGGAGTGATAGTAAAGAGAGAGGAAGAAGAAAATAAAGGAAAAGAGGAAAAAACGAAGTAAACATACCGATATAAGTTGGGACACGGGACAATGGCAAATCTATGTATATCATTATCATCATCAATATTTATAGTCCATTTTTCCATGGATTAGACAGGTTATCCATGATGCCAGGAGGCAAGTCTGGCCAGAGTTGGCCATGTTGCACCTGGCTCTGGTGAGGACTGTAAATTTGGCCAGCTGGATGCTCTTCCTAACACCAACTACATCATCATCATTGGTGTTATATATACATTCTCCATGCTTATATGGGCTGGATGGGTCTTTTCCCGCACAAGATCTCTCCACTAATCACGGTCCTTTGTCAATTTGACTGTGAGCTTCAATGATTTGAGGTCATCCAGTACACTCTGAAAGTCTGCCAAGTAAAGGGTTGGGAGGACCTTTTATTTGTGTCAAGAATATGACAGCTTCTCTAGTGTAGGCGATCTATGCTATAAAAGTACCCAGTACACACTGTAAAGTGGTTGCTGTCAGGAAGGGCATCCTGCTTGCCAAACAAGGGGTTAGGAAGACCCTTCAGTTTGTGTCAAAAGACATGACAACTTCTCTGCACTAAATATGACCGTATGTAAGCAGGATACAGACCTTCGGCCTGTCTTGGAGGTCAGAAGCCATGCTTCAGTACTGACTTTGTCTATGCCCAACACCTGATAGCAGGGAAAATGGACATTAAATGATGATGATATATAAAGTCTGAAGTGCTGAGACTGGGGAGACTACAAATCAGGGGAGTACTCTATGCATGGGAAAAAGCAGAGTGAACCTTTGAAAAGGGTTGCTGAATCCACAAAGGTATCCTGGTCTGGTTGTTACCTTTCTCTCTCTATATATATAAATATACAGATAAGTATATATAGAGAGGCACATGGCTTAGTGGTTAGAGCATCGGCCTTGCAATCGAAAGGTTGGGAGTTCAATTCTCAGACCGGGTGATGTGTTGTTTCCTTGAGCAAGACACTTTATTTCACATTGCTCCAGTTTACTCAGCAAAGTGGCCGTGGAGGTGCCACGGCAAAAAAGCACCCAGCACTCACTGTAAATGAGGTTGCCGTTAGGAAGGGCATCCAGCTGTAGAAATTAAGCCAGAATCAGTTCCCATCCCACCCTTGCAAGCAGGGAAAAGCGGATGTAAAATGATGATGATGATATTATACTTGCAGAGGGGTCATATTTTTGTAATAATATCGCCGTCATAGATAAATAAATATATATATATATATATATAACAATAATACACAAGACCAAAACGGTTAATTATATTACAACATTTACTCTATGAGTTTATATTGTTACTTAAATATCTTCAAACAAAAATTTCACACAACTCAAACTGAATTGTATTTAGGCTTCGGAATAGTTTGTGATAAATCTCATATTTTGAGCTGTAATAATTCTTTATTCACCCATATTTGTCTGTCTTCTCATTCAAAAATGATGTGTTATGAACTTATATATATATCATATATATCATATATATATATATATCATTCAGTTTGAAACATGGTTAGACCATTACTCAACAAACTACTTGATACTTGGGGTAAAAGAGTATATTTATGTTATAAAATATGTTATAAAATATATAAATAAATATATGCATTTGTGCATATGTGACTGTATTTATCTGTATAAACATGTGTATGCGTGTTTGTGTGTGTGTGTGTGTATGTATGTATATATACACGAATATATACAAACACAGGCGCATGACTGAATAGTTAGAGAATTGGATTCGCAATCATGCGGTTGTGGGTTCAATTCCCGGACTAGGCAATGTGTTTTGTCCTTGAGCAAGACACTTTATTTCATGCTGCTCCTTCTACCTGGCGTTGCAACCGATAGATAGTATTAGCAATTGGAAAGACCAATAGAAACATTGTTTCCTCGGTCCGATGGGAACTTCTGTATGCTGATGACCTAACCCTTATAGCCAAATCTATAGTGAACTAAAGATGAAGCAAGGCCTAGAATCTAAAGGTCTTAAAGTCAATCTAGCAAAGACTAAAGTCCTAGTAAGTAGAAGGGATAAATGCTCAGTGTGCAGAAAAGGAGTAGGTAGAAATTCCATTGTGTACCAAATGCAAGCAATGGGTACACAAGAGATGTAGTGGGATCTCAGGCAGGCTAACAAAGAATGTAGGTTTTACTTGTGGCAGGTGCACAGGGGCAGTAAATAGCAAAAACCCTCAGGTTACAACCACCTTCAAATGCTCAGAGGGTTCAGTTGAAGTGGTAGATAGTTTCCGTTAACTGGGTGACCAAATCAGTAGTGGGGAAGGGTGTTCTAAAGCACGGAAACCAGAGAGAGATTGGTTTGGAGAATATGGTAAATGTATAAGAACAATAATGTTGCACAACAGCAAGACCTGGGTACTGTGTGCTGAGGACCTGCGAAGATTGGAAAGAAATGAAGTCTCCATGCTTCGCTGGATGTGGAATAGCAATATACAGGAATGGCAAAGTATAAATATACTGTATGAGAAATTAGGCATAAGAGGGATCAGTTGTTACATACAGGAGAGGAGATTGTGTTGGTATGGACATGTAACGCGTATGATGGATGACAGCTGCTTAATAATACATGAGTGAGACATGGTCACCAGACCCAACTTCCCTCTAAATGGGGCAAATCCGCCTAACCCATGCCAGCATGGAAGATAGATACTAACCGATGATGATGATGATATATACACATATATATATATATTCATGTATATGTGTGTGTATATATATATATATATATGTATGTATATATATATATATATATGTATGTATATATGTATGTATATATATATATCCAAAGTCACCCTCCTCACCAAGAAACCTTGGTGGGGTTGCCAGTTTAGTCGCCAACGACCCAACCATGAGACAGATCTCTCTGCACTTGTCATCACAGGGTACAATGGGCCCAGCACTATGTGTAAGTAATTGTCACAAGTGTAGTGTTTGTACCAGAGTTTTCAAGTCGCTGGCTGGACTAAAAAGTCACACTCGTTCAGCGCATCGGTAGGGGTTCTCCTACATTTATATAAAGTAGTGGCCGTACTCGAAAATGAGTTGGCAGACACCATGTATGTATATATATGTATATATATGTATATATATATATGCATTTATATATATATGTATATATATATATGCATATATATATATGTATATATATATAAATGCATATATATATGTATATATATATATATATATGCATATATATATATACATATATATATGCATATATATATATATATATATATATGCATATATATATGTATATATATATAAATATATATATATATATATATATATGTATATATATATGCATATATATATATATATATATATATATATATATGCATATATATATGTATATATATATATATGCATATATATATCTATATATATATATGCATATGGGTGACAAAATCAGCAGTGGGGGAGGGTGCTCTGAAAGTACAATAGCTAGAGTCAGAACTGGATGGAAAAAGTTCAGAGAGCTTATACCACTATTAGCCGCTAGAGGGTTCTCCCTAAAAATGAAAGGCAGGTTATACGATGCCTGCATACGAACAGCAATGCTGCATGGCAGTGAGACCTGGGCATTGTGTGCAGAGGATATACGCAGACTAGAGAGGAACGAAGCTTGCATGCTCCGCTGGATGTGCAATAGTAATATACGTGAACGGCAAAGCATAAACGAACTAAGGAAAAAATTAGAAATAAGAGGGATCAGATGTTGTTTACTCGAGAGAAGGCTACGTTGGTACGGTCACGTGATGCGCATGAAAGACGACAGCTGTATAATAAAGTGCAGGGCAATAAAGATAGACGGTAGCCACGGAGTAGGCAGACCCAGAAAAACATGGGACGAGCTGATAAATTCCGACCTCACACGCTTGCACCTCTCCAAGACAATGTCACTGGACCGAGACCTATGGTGGTACTCAGTAATAGAGAAGACCCGCCTTACCTAAATACAAAGTAAAAACCTACTACAGTCAGTAGGCATCTCTATCAAAACACACCCCCGTCCCACCACCTCCACCCCACCCACACCGCCCCTTTCAATGTAAAGTTATGTTGGTCCCACAACATCCAGGCCGAAACAAATGAGATCGTGTAGGTGTCACGACAAAAAACACACAGTCCACGCTGTAAATGTGGCCGTGTAGGCAACACGGTAAAAACCTCCCAGCCCCACACTGTAAATGTGGTTGGTGTTAGGAAGGGCATCCAGCTGTAGAAAACCCGCCAGACAGTCCACGCTGTAATGTGGCCGTGTAGGCAACACGGTAAAAACCTCCCAGCCCCACACTGTAAATGTGGTTGGTGCTAGGAAGGGCATCCAACTGTAGAAAACCCGCCAGACAGTCCTATGCGAGCAAGACAACCACTCTTGCCTCAAGTGGGAAAACCCCCGTCCAAACCCATGCAAGCGTGGAACACGGACGCTAAACCTGATGATGATGATGATGATGATGATGATGATATATATCTATATATATATATGCATATATATATATGTATATATATATATATATGCATATATGTATATATATATGCATATATATATATGTATATATATATATATATATGCATATATATATGTATATATATATATATGCATATATATATATGTGCATATATATATATGTATATATATATATGCATATATATATATGTATATATATATGCCCACAAAATACTAGCTCTTTCAATTGCGCAGAGGGTTCTATAGAAATAGTGGACAGCTTCCGTTACCTGGGCGATAAAATCAGCAGTGGGGGAGGGTGCTCTGAAAGTACTGTAGCTAGAGTCAGAACTGGTTGGAAAAAGTTCAGAGAGCTTATACCACTATTAGCTGCTAAAGGGTTCTCCCTAAAAATGAAAGGCAGGTTGTACGATGCCTGCATACGAACAGCAATGTTGCATGGTAGTGAGACCTCGGCATTGTGTGCAGAGGATATACGCAGACTAGAGAGGAACGAAGCTTGCATGCTCCGCTGGATGTGTAACACTAATATACGTGAACGGCAAAGCATAAACGAACTAAGGAAAAAATTAGAGATAAGAGGGATCAGATGTTGTTTACTCGAGAGAAGGCTGCGTTGGTATGGACACGTGATGCGCATGAAAGTCGATAGCTGTATTACAAAGTGCAGGGCAATAAAGATAGACGGTAGCCACGGAATAGGCAGACCTAGAAAAACATGGGATGAGCTGATAAACTCCGACCTCACACACTTACACCTCTCCAAGACAATGTCACTGGACCGAGACCTTTGGCGGTACTCAGTAACAGAGAAGACCCGCCTTGCCAGTAGGCATCTCTAACAAAATACACCCCATCCCGCCACCACCCACACCCCATCCACACCACCCCGTTCTATGTAAAGTTATGTTGGTGCCGCGCCATCCAGGCCGAAACAAATGAGATCGTGTAGGTGTCACGACAAAAAAACACACAGTCCACGCTGTAATGTGGCCGTGTAGGCAACACGGTAAAAACCTCCCAGACCCACACTGTAAATGTGGGTGGTGTTAGGAAGGGCATCCAACTGTAGAAAACCTGCCAGACAGTCCTATGCGAGCAAGACAATCACTCTTGCCTCAAGTGGGACTACCCCCGTCCAAACCCATGCAAGCGTGGAACACGGACGTTAAACGTTGATGATGATGATGATGATGATGATATGCATATATATATATATGTATATATATATATATATATATGCATATATATATGTATATATATATATGCATACATATATGTATATATATATATATATGCATATATATATATGTATATATATATATATATATGCATATATGTATATATATATATATATGCATATATGTATATATATATGCATATATATATATATATATGCATGTATATATGTATATATATATATATGCATCTATATATATACGTGCATATATATATATGTATATATATATATGTATATATATATATATGCATATATATATATATATATATGTATGCATATATATATGTATATCATCATCATCATTTCCTTTTACGTCCGCTTTTTCCTGCTTGCAAGGGTGGGACAGGAACTGATTCTGGCTTGATTTCTACAGCTGGATGCCCTTCCTAACACCAACCTCATTTACAGTGAGTGCTGGGTGCTTTTTTGCCGTGGCACCTCCACGACCACTTTGCAGTGGAATGATATGGACCCCAGTCCCTATCATCTCATTTCTACAGCTGAGTAAACTGGAGCAATGTGAAATAATGTGTCTTGCTCAAGGAAACAACACATATATATATATATATATATATATATATATACATATATATAATATATATATATATATATATATACATATATATATATATGTATACATATATATATATATGTATATATATATATATATATGCACATATATATATATATGCATATATATGCACATATATATATATATATATATATGCATATATATATGTATATATATATATATGCATATATATATATATATATATAAAGAATGAATAATAACAGGTAGATATCATAAAAAGATAATTTATTCCGAATGCTTACAAATGTTTCAACAGTAGTTATACAGCCTAGTCATGCTATGTGCAATTGATAATTAATAAATATTTGATTGCAGAAACTCAATTTTCAAATACTGCGACTATCATTTCCTCAGAGCATTCTGCTCTGAGGAAATGATAGTCACAGCATTTAGTCTGTATAACTACTGTTGAAACATTTGTAAGCACTCGGAATAAATTACCTTTTTATGATGTCTACCTGTTATTATTCATTCTTTATCTACACTCCAGAATACAGAAGGATCAGGAACTGAATTTTTACGACTTTTCTTCCATAACCTGTTGAGTAACCCCTCACCGTACGTCAACTCTATCTAGTCTAGTAATTAACCATTACTGCATTCAGGATAACCCTAAGCATTTCTTGCATAACCTAATATATATACACACACACACACACACACATATATATATTTAAACGATCGACTTTCGTCAAATCGGACCGAGGAAACAATGTTTCCGTTGGTCTTTCCAATTGCTAATACTATCTATCGGTCACAATTCCAGGTAGAAGGAGCAACGTGAAATAAAGTGTCTTGCTCAAGGAAATAATGCATCGCCTGGTCCAGGAATCGAACTCACAACCTCACGATTGCGAATCCAATTCTCTAACCACTCAGCCACACCCCATATATATATATGCATGAATATATATATATATATATATGCATGAATATATATATATATATATATTCATGTGTGTGTATATATATTCATGTGTGTGTATGTATATATATATATATTCATGTGTGTGTGTATATATATATTCATGTGTCTGTATATACACATGTAATAATTGATGTTTACCCCTTCTGTAATACTATCTCTGAGATCATCTTTCCACAGCCATTTGGAATGAGGAATTGTTGTATCTAGTACCAAATGGTAATACTAGTGTAATTCTGATAACATTTTCTTGGTATAGTACTAACTACTCTGAGACACACACCACACCTCTTCTCTCTCCTCTTCTTCATCACACAAAAGATGTTTTGTTTTTTCCTTTCACACTCACTCTGATAATAAAGATAGTAATAATAATAATAATAATAGTAATAATAATAATAGTAGTTTCAAAACTAAAGCTAAAAAAATGACTTAAATGTGATATCATTAGACACAATGGCACCTTTGCAATTAACCGGCTATTAGATTGCCACAATAATAACACCACCACCACTACTACTACTAATACCAACACTACCACCACCACTACTAATACCAACACTAACACCACCACAATAATAACACCACCACCACTACTACTACTAATACCAACACTACCACCACCACTACTAATACTAACACTAACACCACCACAATAATAACACCACCACTACTACTACTAATACCAACACTACCACCACCACCACTACTAATACCAACACTAACACCACCACAATAATAACACCACCACCACTACTACTACTAATACCAACACTACCACCACCACTACTAATACTAACACTAACACCACCACAATAATAACACCACCACTACTACTACTAATACCAACACTACCACCACCACTACTAATACCAACACTAACACCACCACAATAATAACACCACCACTACTACTACTAATACCAACACTACCACCACCACTACTAATACCAACACTAACACCACCACAATAATAACACCACCACCACTACTACTACTAATACCAACACTACCACCACCACTACTAATACCAACACTAACACCACCACAATAATAACACCACCACCACTACTACTACTAATACCAACACTACCACCACCACTACTAATACCAACACTAACACCACCACAATAATAACACCACCACCACCACTACTAGTAATACCAACACTACCACCACCACTACTAATACCAACACTAACACCACCACCACTACTACTAATACCAACACTACCACCACCACTACTAATACTAACACTAACACCACCACCACTAATACTTACACTACCATCACCACTATAATAACACCACCACTAATACCAACATTACTACCACCACAACTACTAATACCAGCACCACCATCACAACCACCACCACGACTATCATCACTAACACCTCCATCTGCAACACCACCTAACATAATAGAATCAAATCCCCATTGTCACTGCCTCCATCTCTCTGGCTCTCCTCATCTCTCACTATTATAAGCAAATAGGGGCCCCACACACTGGCTTCTCCATGACCCTAGTGGACAGAATAAAAAAAAGCACACACACCCTCCCTGGAGGATGGTGAAAGAGACGTGTTGAACGAGCCATTCCATCTGGTGAGGCACACAGAAAGGTTGGGGTACAAACACACAGGTGAAAAATGTAAGAAAATGACTAACCATTTATGGAGAGGGATATACACAGACACAGAAATCAAGAGAAATTGACCAGATATTGTAGTTGAAGACTACCAGAAATATGTTGACATATTAGTCCCAATTGATGACAATATACAGATGACAATATACAGATGACAATATACAGATGACAATATACAGATGACAATATACAGATGACAATATACAGATGACAATATACAGATGACAATATACAGATGACAATATACAGATGACAATATACAGATGACAATATACAGATGACAATATACAGATGACAATATACAGATGACAATATACAGATGACAATATACAGATGACAATATACAGATGACAATATACAGATGACAATATACAGATGACAATATACAGATGACAATATACAGATGACAATATACAGATGACAATATACAGATGACGTTGTAGCGCACCTGAGCACTGTACGCAATAATTTCATTATTATTATATTATTATTATCAAATCCCACCGAGGTTAACTTTGCCTTTCATCCTTACGGGGTCGATAAAATAAAGTACCAGTAATGTACTGGGTAATTGCTGGCCTTGTGCCAATAGTAGAAACAATTATATTATTATTATAATTTACACCAACGATATTCTCACTGAACTAAACAACGAATTGACACACACACACACACACACACACACACACACACACATATATATATATATATAAAACACGGAGAGATTGACTGGAAATAGAGATAACCTGTGAGTCGGTGATGACAACAAAATAAGACATTATAGGAAAAGGTGTCTTGGAAATTATGGAAAAAAAGCAACAAAACACAGGCACATACATAACCCAAACCCCAGAACTTACAAATATTCCTAACTTATAAAATTTAGCAAAACTAGATACCACAAACATATTAGTATAAGTAGAGTACTTTCAATAGTATAGAAGCAACAATAACAAAACATAACACAGCACATATTGAAGGCATAGAGAACTGTAGTTGGTAATGCAGTGAGAGACAATAAGAAAAATAAGACAAGGAGTAGTAGTAGTGGTGGTAGTGGTGGTGGTGGTAGTAGTAGTAGGTGTGGTGATGGTAGTAGTAGTAGTAGTAGTAGTAAGGTAGTAGTAGTGGTGGTGGTGGTAGTAGTAAGGTAGTAGTGTCAGTAGCAGTAGTAGTAAGATCAATCATCATAATCATGACAAAATGACAAGAATGTATTAATAATTGGAATAGAAATATTGAATGATTTTAATATGCAGAAACAAGCAGGTGAAAATCTAAAGAATTAATCTAACATAGCTGTTGAAAATAAATGTGTTCGTCATTCCATTTGTAAATTGTACAGCTACAATGATAAATAACCACTTCTGCAAAGATATTAAGAGATTAATTCAAAGGAGTGACATAGGCAGGTTCAGAAAAATTTGTAATACGAGGATCTGCAAATAATGTTGTAGCATCTTCATATGGCATTTGTTCATCACTGTCATCAGCATAACCATTTTACATCCGTTCTTCCATGCTAGCATAGGTTAGATGGGTTGTCCTGTTGTGGGTAGTGTCTGATCGGCTGACCCTGTCTTGCTCATACGGGAACTGATTCTGGCTTGATTTCTACAGCTGGATGCCCTTCCTAACACCAACCTCATTTACAGTGAGTGCTGGGTGCTTTTTTCCATGGCACCTACATGTCCACTTTACAGTGTGGGCTGGGTGCTTTTTTGCCGTGGCACCTCCACGACCACTTTGCAGTGGTAGGGGGTGGGGGCATATTGTATATATGCTTCAGCTTCGCCTTGTACCCGTGGGAAGTCGGGTCTTCTGTATTATTGCATGATGCCAGAGGTCGCAGTCATGTGTCATCACCTTTGAGAGGTGCAATTGGGTAAGGTCGGCTTTTAACATTGTTAGCAATGAATATTTTGTACTTGTCTGGCAACTGATTTGATCTGGAATCTAAAATATCTAAAATAATTTCTGTATTGAACAGTCATTTAAGCCATAGTTGTACATGTGTAGGTAGTGACTTGATCTGAGTCTGTGTGTTGAAACTAAAGTAATTACTATGAGGAAGTGTCATTTTAGCCACAGTTGTAAATGTCTAGCAGCTCACTTGATCTAAGACTGTGTTGAAACTAAACCAATTACCACATGGAAGAGCCATTTTAGCCACAGTTGTACATGTCTGGCTGATGACTTGATCTGAGATTGTTTGTTGAAACAAAAACAATTACCACATGGTAGAGTCATTTGAGCCACAGTTGTACATGTCTGGCTAGTGACTTGATCTGTGTTGAAACTAAAGTAATTACTGCATGGAAGAATCATGTTAGTCACTATATATTTATCATACATTTCTTGGTGTTGAAAATGTCAATGCACTGTGGGCAACCTGTCACTGACAGAGTTACTTCCAAAATTTTAACACCTGTTAATTAAACAAATTAAAATAATTAGATTAAAATAAAGCGAAGTAAAATTACTTCAGCTTGGAATTGTAATTGCATCATAGAATCCATTATAATAATTATTATTATTACCAGACTAAATGATGAGTATAAATAAAGTTAGCAGTTCTTGTGATTTTAATTTGCTAAAGTGATTCTTCCATGCAGTAACTGTTTTAGTTTCAACACGCAATCCATTAGCCATTTGGAGGAGCTGAGCCACTGACAACAAACTTCTTTTCATCATTGGTGGATTGCCTTACCGAGGTATCAGGTAATGTCCGTGAGGGTGTTTGGTTGTTCCAGTGTCTTAGCCTTGCTTTCACATGCAGTAACACTACTAGTATGTTGGCTTGTCTCAAAAAATATTAGAGGGAGGCTCCAGCACTCCATGTGGTGTATGACTGTTTGACATTAACTTAGTATTAACTCAATATTCTCTATTGTTTTGATTCTATATTTTTATGCAAAATATTCATGTAATAAAATAATTTAGATATATGTGTGTATGTGTTGATTTTTGACAGCCATGGCATTTGTGTTTAAAATTTCAAGCTGTCTATACTATCGGCATATGAGTTTGGGAAAATCTGAACTTTGCTGTTATGGAATTTTAGGTAGTGATTATATGTGACACACAGTCTAAGATCAAGTCACTTGCCAGACAAGTACAATTGTGGCTAAAATTATTCTTTCATGCAGTTATTATTTTAGATTCAACACAGTCTGTGATAGAGTCACTTGCCAGACATGCAGAATTGGGGCTAAAATTATTTTTCCATACAGTTATTGTTTTAGATTCAATACAGTCTAAGATCAAGTCAAACAAGTACAATTGTGGCTCAAATGACTAATCAACACAGTTGTTCCTTTAGTTTCAACAGTCTAAGATCAAGTCTCTTGCCAAACAAGTACAATTGTGGCTCAAATGACTGATCAACACGGTTGTTCCTTTAGTTTCAACAGTCTAAGATCAAGTCTCTTGCCAAACAAGTACAATTGTGGCTCAAATTATTCTTCCATGCTGTTATTGTTTTAGATTCAACACACAGTCTAAGATGAAGTCACTTGCCAGACATGTAGAATTGTGGCTCAAATTATTCTTCCGTGCTGTTATTGTTTTAGATTCAACACAGAGTCTAAGATCAAGTCACTTGCCAGAGAAGTATAATTCTGAAGATTTTATCAATATTTGCTAAAATATAACCACTTAGTTTTTTTACCACTAGTGCTTAGGATATTGGGGAGTGTATAAAACGAAATACTAAAGAAAACTAGACACAAGAAACAATTATATAAGACAAAATGGTGCAAGGAAGAAAAGCAGTAACAACCATGTATGGAATGGACATCCATTTGTTTTAATGAGGAGTGTTCCTTTTGTCAAATCAACGAAACAGCCTCTTCATGAATTAATGTATAAATGGTGAAGTATTTCAGAGACATGAATACCATTATTGTAATTCTCAGGGACATTCATAGTGACACAGAGTGTAACATGGCAGGATGTTTCAATTACAGCTAGAGTCCATTCAACGGGCTTCCAAACAGTTTCTGCCTACCAATTTTCACTCATAAGGCATAGATTAACCTATGATTATAGTAAATAACACTTTTTGTGAAGCAAACTTCTTAACGATTTTGGCATGCAACATCCTACACTGTACAGAAGTATCATACAATCTGCCCTTCACTTGGAATGAGAATTCCTTTGTTGTCAGCAGAGGTAAACAGCATTCAGAATATTTTCCATCTTGTCCTTACTCTGTCTTCTATGCTTTCAGAATACTTAACTACCTATTGTGTGCCCTTTGAGCATTGGAACAATAACAAATATTAATAATTGTTTCTACTTTTGGCACAAGGCCAATAATTATCCCAGTGCATTACTGGTACTTTATTTTATCGACCCCCGTAAGGATGAAAGGCAAAGTTAACCTCAATGGGATTTGAACTCAGACCTTAAAGGGCCGTAACTATGCTAGAAATCATGGTGTCCAGCCATCAACCGATATTGCCAATCCATGGTTTCTGATTTAGGCACAAGGCCAATCATTTTGGGGGAAGGAAAAGTTGATGAAATAAACCCCAGAAGATAACTGGTACTTTATGTTATTGATCCTGTAAGGGTAAAAGGCAAAGCTAGCTAATAGTTGTTTCTGATTTAGGCACAAGGGGAACAATTTTAGTGGGAGGGATAAGTCGATTAAATCAACCCCAGTGTATTACTGGTGCTTTATTTTATTGACCTCGTAAGGATGAAAGGTAAGGCTAACCTCAGCGAGGTTTGAACTCAGAATGTAAAAGGCCATAACTCTGTGCCACATAGCATGTTGTCTGATATTCTACAGATACAGCCAATCTTCCGCCATAAAGGTAGCTAATATTAATAACTTGTATTATTTCCCTTTTGAGGGCAGTGGATTGGCAGTATCGGTAGAGGGCCGGACACCATGCTTTCCAGCATAGTTACGTCCCTTTACGATCTGAGTTCAAATCCCGCCGAGGTTAACTTTGCCTTTCATCCTTACGGGGTCGATAAAATAAAGTACCAGTAATGAACTGGGTAATTGCTGGCCTTGTGCCTAAAGTAGAAACAATTATTTCCCTTTTGTAAGGTTTCTCTAGCAATGGGTTGCGTGGTGTTAATTAGCCTCAAATCAGGCCCTGACCTCAGAGGCTCAATGTAACATGTAGGATTCTGGTAGTGGTGGTAGTGATGGGAGTGATGGTTGTGGTAGTGATGGTAGTGGTAGTGATGGTGATGGTAGTGGTAGTAGTGGTAGTGGTGGTAGTTGTAGTGGTGGTAGTGATGGGAGTAGTAGTGGTTGTAGTGATGATAGTGGTGGTAGTGTTAGTGGTGGTAGTGATGGTGGTAGTGGTAGTGGTAGTAGTGGTAATGATGATAGTGGTGGTGGTGGTAGTGGTGGTGGTGGTAGTGGTGGCAGTGGCAGTAGTGGTAGTGGTAGTGATGGTAGTGGTGGTAGTGCTACTGGTGGTAGTGGTGGTAGTGATGGTAGTGGTAGTGGTGGTAGTGGCGGTAGTGGTGGTAGTGAGGGTAGTGATGGAAGTGGTAGTGGTGGTAGTCGTAGTGAGAGTAGTGGTATTGATGGTAGTGTGGTAGTGGTAGTGATGGCAGTGGTAGTAGTGATGGTAGTCGTGATGGTAGTGGTGGTAGGGGTAGTGATGTAAGTGGTAGCTGTGGTAGTGAAGGTAGTGATTGTAGTGGTAGTGGTGGTTGTAGTGATGGTAGTGGTAGTGGTGGTAGTGGTGGTAATGAGGGTAGTAGTGGTAGTGGTGGTGGTAGTGGTGATAGTGATGGTAGTTGTGGTAGTGGTGGTGGTAGTGTTAGTGATGGTAGTGGTAGTGGTGGTAGTGATGGTAATGGTGGTAGTGATGGTAGTGGTGGTTGTGGTGGTAGTGGTGGTAGTGATGGTAGTGATTGTAGTGGTAGTGGTGGTGGTAGTGTTAGGGGTGTTATTGATGGTAGTGATAATGGTAGTGTTGGTAGTGATGGTAGTGGTGGTAGTGGTGATAGCGGTGGTAGTGGTGGTAATGGTGGTAGTGGTGGTAGTGATGGTAGTGGTGGTAGTGATGGTAGTGATGGTAGTGGTGGTAGTGGTGGTAGTGGTAGTAGTGTTGGTAGTGGTGTTAGTGGTGGTAGTGGTGGTAGTGGTGGTATTGGTGGTAGTGATGGTAGTGGTGGTAGTGATGGTAGTGGTGGTAGTGATGGTAGTGGTGGTAGTGATGGTAGTGATGGTAGTGATGGTAGTGGAGGTGGTGGTGGTAGTGATGGTGGTGGTGGTAGTGATGGTAGTGATGGTGGTGGTGGTAGTGATGGTAGCGGTGGTAGTGTTGGTAGTGTTGGTAGTGGTGGTAGTGGTGGTAGTGATGGTAGTGGTGGTAGTTGTGCTAGTGGTGCTAGTGGTGGTAGTGGTGGTAGTGATGGAAGTGGTGGTAGTGGTGGTAGTTGTGCTAGTGGTGCTAGTGGTGGTAGTGATGGTAGTGGTGGTAGTGATGGTAGTGGTGGTAGTGGTGGTAGTGATGGTAGTGGTGGTAGTGGTGGTAGTGATGGTGGTGGTGGTAGTGATGGTAGTGATGGTAGTGATGGTAGTGGTGGTAGTGGTGGTAGTGGTGGTAGTGGTGGTAGTGATGGTAGTGGTGGTAGTGGTGGTAGTGGTGGTAGTGGTAGTGTTGGTAGTGATGGTAGTGGTGGTAGTGTTGGTAGTGGTGGTAGTGGTGGTAGAGATGGTAGTGGTAGTGGTGATGGTGTTGGTAGTGTTGGTAGTGATGGTAGTGGTGGTAGTGTTGGTAGTGATGGTAGTGGTGGTAGTGATGGTAGTGGTAGTGGTGATAGTGTTGGTAGTGTTGGTAGTGATGGTAGTGGTGGTAGTGGTGGTAGTGATGGTAGTGGTGGTAGTGGTGGTAGTGGTAGTGTTGGTAGTGATGGTAGTGGTAGTGGTGATAGTAGTGATAGTGATGGTAGTGTTGATAGTGTTGGTAGTGGTGGTAGTGGTAGTAGTGGTGGTAGCGGTGGTAGTGATGGTAGTGATGGTATTGGTAGTGTTGATAGTGTTGGTAGTGATGGTAGTGGTGGTAGTGGTAGTAGTGGTGGTAGTGTTGGTAGTGATGGTAGTGTTGGTAGTGTTGGTAGTGATGGTAGTGTTGGTAGTGATGGTAGTGGTGGTAGTGGTGGTAGTGTTGGTAGTGATGGTAGTGTTGGTAGTAGTGGTGGTAGTGGTGGTAGTGGTAGTGTTGGTAGTGATGGTAGTGTTGGTAGTAGTGGTGGTAGTGGTGGTAGTGGTAGTGTTGGTAGTGATTATAGTGGTGATAGTGATGGTAGTGTTGATAGTGTTGGTAGTGATGGTAGTGGTGGTAGTGGTAGTAGTGGTGGTAGTGTTGGTAGTGATGGTAGTGGTGGTAGTGATGGTAGTGATGGTAGTGGTAGTGGTGATAGTGGTGATAGTGATGGTAGTGTTGATATTGTTGGTAGTGTTGGTAGTGGTGGTAGTGGTAGTAGTGGTGGTAGTGTTGGTAGTGATGGTAGTGGTGGTAGTGATGGTAGTAATGGTAGTGGTAGTGGTGATAGTGGTGATAGTGATGGTAGTGTTGATAGTGATGGTAGTGTTGGTAGTGGTGGTAGTGGTAGTAGTGGTGGTAGTGTTGGTAGTGATGGTAGTGTTGGTAGTAGTGGTGGTAGTGGTGGTAGTGGTAGTGTTGGTAGTGATTATAGTGGTGATAGTGATGGTAGTGTTGATAGTGTTGGTAGTGATGGTAGTGTTGGTAGTGATGGTAGTGGTGGTAGTGGTGATACTGGTGATAGTGTTGGTAGTGATGGTAGTGATGGTAGTGGTGGTAGTGATGGTAGTGGTGATACTGGTGATAGTGATGGTAGTGATGGTAGTGGTAGTGGTGATAGTGATGGTAGTGGTTGTGGTAGTGGTGCTAGTGGTAGTGGTGATAGTAGTGGTAGTAGTGGTAGTGGTGATAGTGATGGTAGTAGTAGTGGTGATAGTGGTGGTAGTGGTGGCAGTGATGGTAGTGGTGGTAGTGATGGTAGTGATGGTAGTGGTAGTGGTGATAGTGATGGTAGTGGTTGTGGTAGTGGTGCTAGTGGTAGTGGTGATAGTAGTGGTAGTAGTGGTAGTGGTGATAGTGATGGTAGTAGTAGTGGTGATAGTGGTGGTAGTGGTGGCAGTGATGGTAGTGGTGGTAGTGATGGTAGTGGTGTGAGTGGTGGTAGTAATGGTAGTGATGCTAGTGATGGTAGTAATGGTAGTGGTAGTGACGGTAGTGGTGGAAGTGGTGGAAGTGATGGTAGTGGTGGTATCGGTGGTAGTGATGGTAGAAATTTGGGCACTGTCTATGAAGTCGGGGGTTCTAAGGCTTATAATAATTGTTTCTACTTTCGCCACAAGGCCAGCAAATACCCAGTACATTACTGGTACTTTATTTTATTGACCTCGTAAGGATGAAAGGCAAAGTTATTCAAATATCGTAAAGGGACGTAACTATGCTGCAAAGCATGTCCGACCCTCTACCAATTCTGCCAATCCACTGCCCTTATAATAATGGTTTCTGCTTTAGGCATAAAGGCCAACAATTTTGGGGGTGGGGCAGTTGATTAAATCGATCCCAGTGCATTACTGGTACTTTATTTTATCGACCCCGTAAAGATGAAAGGCAAAGCTAACCTCGGCGGAATTTGAACTCAGAACACAAAGGGCCATAACTCTATGCCATTCCAAAAGGCAACAAATAAAGCAAACAACAGCATTTTCACTGAGAGAAATTGAATGAAATGTAAATATGTTTGTCTTAGACAAGGGTTTAGTTAATGAAGTAGGGATATAAATAAATAAATAAACCAATAAGTAAATAAATAAATAGAATAAGTAAAAGAATCAGTAAATACTAAATAAAAATATTCCTAAAAGAACAAATAGATTATGTGAGAAATGGGGAGGTAGATGTCTGGTATAAGAATTAATACAGGGTGGTTCTGGTGGTGGTAGTTAGTGGTGTATGTTGGTGGTGGTGTATGGTATTGTTGCTGTGTGGTGGTGGTAGGTGTGCTGGTTGTTTGGTGGTGTTGATGGTGGAGTGTGGTTAGTGGTGTATGCTTGTGGTGGTGGTCGTGGTGTGTGGTTGTGGTGTGTGCTGGTGGTATGTGATGTGTGGTGGTGTTGTGGTTGTGATGGAGCAATGAGTGATGCCGATGTTGGTGATGAAGGTGGTGATGGTAGGTGGTGGTGGTGGTGAGGTGTGGTGTTGTGTGGCAAGGTGTGGTGGTGCTGATGGGGGATGAGATGGATGTGGTGGTGGAAATGGTGGTGTGTAGTTGTCAGACATGCTAGAGTCAAGTATCACCTTACATATAACAGAAATACAAGGAGAGAACACAAAAGGTAAGCTACAGAAATAACACTATATCCACATACACACTCACACATACATACATCCACACACACATACATACACACACATATTCACATACAAATACATATCTACACACACACACACACACATATATATATATATATATGTATATAAATGTACACACACACACACACACACACACACACACACACACACACACACACACACACACACGGGTGATCAGATGGATGGTTGGTCAATGGCTAGATAGATAGATATACATTAGAGACATACACTCCCACACAAAATAATACATACACTCACATATTCCCTCAAACATACTTTCACACACACTCACATTCACACACATTTTAAAACAAAAGCATAGTTCTGTACACACATTACATCTGTCATTGAATCATCTTGATAGTATGAGAATCAGGCTACTAAAACCCTATAGGAAGAACTAAAAAAAGAGCTAAGATTAAGGAAGAGCTGCTAATCAGACAAGATAACCCCCACCACAAGGAAAATCTCTATAAAAAATCCCTACAGCATAACAAAATATTAAGTCAAAAAGAGGTTTTTTATATAGTCAACTAAACCCTTGATCTCGCAGACAAATATATAAGCCCACCCCAAACAAATCTCTTTGCTCTCCTTAGATTGTAAATCTTATGAGGCCATGAGCAAGAATTTCGTTTATCAGTGGATCTGTTCTAGTGAACAGCTAAATCTCTCTATGTTAATAACCCCTTACTATTAAAACAGCTGTAGCTGATTCAGCAAGCTTGCTATAAGCCACCAAAGAAGCTTCTCTATCTACAGGCTTGTCTGACAATATTAACCCTTTCATTACCATATGTTTTTTGAAAGAAACTATTTATAGTTTCCAAATATTTTAAAGAATAATCTAGAATTTAAAGGTATTTAGTGAAATAATAAACTGTCTTATTGTTAAACAGATGTTTGGAACATAACAAATTTCTTGACATAAAATTATGATAAAAAATGTTTAAATGAACAGTTTTGTATTATAGAGACGGGGGACGTTTCAGGTGGTTTGGTATGAAAAGGGTTGAAGTAGCAGTTATATTTCCTTCAACAAACACACCACTTTTTTCAGGTCTTTCTGAGGGAGTGGAGAAGGTCTCCTCAAACCAGCGACTAGGCCTGAATGCTGGCAACAGAGTGGACTCTTCATATATTTTTTTCTAGAAGTGCAATAGGGATATTTTTGAGTAACTAAATAACTATAATTAGGGTCCTATGAAAGGAATGTTGACCTGCATTTAACAAACTTCTTTTTCTTCTTCAGCCACTTATTCCTGAGAGAGTCATGGGGGCAGAATCCTCAAACACACATTCCAGCGGGTCCTATCAGAAGCAATTGTCTTGAACTGATCTGTAAAATATGTCCAGTGATTCTTTCCTGAGACATTCTAACCACATGCCCATAGTATCTGAGCTGTGATCTCTCACTTCACAAAATAAGAGAAGATAATGTGTCGTGAAGAAAAGTTAGTTTTGAGATTTTGGATAGCAGAAGCTGTCTTCAAACTGCTCATATTTTATGAAGTTACTTATGGTTTATTAAAAACCCCTCAGCAACATATTTATCTAAAGAAGTGTCAATAGCTGTTCAAATGGCTGAACTGAGTAGAAAATGTTCTATTTTCTCCCAACTAAATTAGTCTAGTCCCTTTCAAATGTGAGAGCACTTGAAATAGTTACCTAACTTGGTCAATGTAGCAGTACAAATTCTTTTAGCAAATTGCCCACTCTCTTTCAAATAGAGGACCACATATAGTTTCTTTTAAGACCTAAATTGTAGGATATGACGATGCAAAATAAAGATATAGATATGATGGCCAATGCTAAAAGCACAGACAACATGTTTTTATTGTTTTCTATCAGCTAACCACATCTCATTTGGGATGCCACAGTTAGTGGATCTTTTGCTCTTTCTCACATACTGGTTGCAGCATCAAAAGTGAGGATCACTGCATCCATAGCCAAAGAGAATAACATTCTAAAATAAATGAATTAAACCAGGAATTATTGGCAAAATATGTTTTTCAGCCTGTGATGTTCAAAACATTACAGGGAGCCAGTGGAGCCACTGACAATAATGTTCTTGTCATTGTTGGGGGCTTGTCTTAATGATGTATCATGTGATGCCTGGCTATACCAGTATCTTAGCTACCCTATCACCCATAGCAATGCTGCAAGTGCATTAACCTGTCCCAAAAATTTATTGGAGGGGAAAACTCCAGAACTCTTTGTTGTGGTTGTGGTTGAGTGTGTGTGTATGTGTATGTGTGTATATGTATGTGTGTGTGTGTGTTTGTGTGTATGTATGTGTGTGTATGTATGTGTGTATGTGTGTGTGTGTGTATGTATGGGTGTATGTGTGTGTGTATGTGTGTCTTCTCCCACATTTTTTCAATTTTCTTTTTTAAATACAAATTGTGTTTATTTGTATGCATAATTATGGGAAATAAAAAAGAAATCAATAGCTAACTATCTACCTACCATTGTTCAGTTGAGGCAGAGTTGACCAAAGTTATAAAGCAACAATAACATCAACAACATAACACAACATAATATCATTGGGAAAAAAAATCATTGTTAATAACAACAGATTACCACAAGGTAATAATATCATTAAAAGGTGGGAGTGAGTAGTGGGTTAGCTAAGGTCAGGTAACATTGACAAAGAAACATTAAACCAGGTAATATATATACAATAGAAGCTGTAATAAATAACATCAGACCACACACATACACATACTCAGACACTCACTCAGACACTCACTCACATTCAAGAAAGCAAAATGATCTGGCTTCAAGCACATTATAACTATACTGATGATAACAATAATAATAACCGCAACAATACTAAATAATAATAATAACAATAATAATATTAATAATAATAACAACAATGAACTTATGTAAAAAAAATGCTTACACTACAAAAGTAGATAACTAGAAATAGAAGAGACTTATCAATATCCTACTCCACCCCCTCACACACATACATACACACACTGAAAAAATAAATAACAATAAAACACCTCCAAAATACTAAATGACTAAAATAAGAGAGGAAAATTAGAGTATTTCAGAAATATAACACTAAGCAGAGAATGAAAAAATAAATATTTTTGTGGAACAAAAACGGGAACATACATAGAGGTAGTTAGGAACAAATGAACCAGACAGCTAACAACACAAACAAATGAGAATGAGTGAGGGAAATTGCACAAAAATCGAATACAATTCGCAATTAGATTAGTATTAAGTATTGACCTTAATGCCAACAACAAAACAATGATCATAAACACATTAGTTGTCCTATTAATCAATTATAGTTTCTGCATAATAAGTTGGAAATTAAATAAACTAAAACAAAGTAGACAGGAAGACAATGGCAAATTATAATATTGGGAAAGAAACAAGCAAATATTCAATAAAGACAAAATAACAATTGAATAAGGACAATTTATCTAACACAGAAAAATACTATATAATACCTATGGTGAGATTACAATGTAAGTGAACATTTTATAAGCTAGTCATGCAACATGAAAGAGAGTGAGTAAAAAAATCTATTTTACATAGATTATAAAGGAAGTAGATATAACATAAGAACTGGGATTATGTGTGTGAGTGTGTGTGTGTGTGTGTGTATTATATATATATATATATATATATATAATTTACTCACACACATGCATGTGTATAGATAGATATATGTGTGTATTATATATATATATATACATATACACACATGTATGTGGGTATATACATTCATATATCTACACATACACATGCATATTAACATATATATGTGTGTATTACATATATATATATATATATATATATATATATATATACTTACCCAAACGCATAACCACATACACTAAGAGGAGGAGAGTAAGGAACTAGAAATATTGCATATAACCACATTTCTCTACCAGATATATAGAATGATGGTAAAGCTTGTTGATGATAATGCACCAAAACTAAACCAGTAAGAATCCCCACTTCACACCACTCCAATCCACTCTACACCACTCCACAAAAGAAAAGATTAGAATGGTTGAAAAATTCTCTCAAATTCACAACATGTAATTTTCTGCAAGCCCTTTATTGAGTTTTTAACAGGGAGAAAGTTTTAAAAAAAAGTAATCTGGCTGCTATTTCTAGCATGTAAAGTTACCATGTAGTGGCTCCCTCTTTATCTTAATCCATATAACTTTTGTGTATAAATCAATTGTTGCTACTTTTGGCACAAGGCCTGCAATTACCCAGTGCATTACTGATACTTTATTTTATCGACCCTATAAGATGAAAGGCAAAGTTAACCTCGGCGGGATTTGAACTCAGAATAGCAAGGACCGTAACTCTATGCATCAAAGCATGGCGTCCGACCCTCTACCGATACTGCCAATCCACCGCCTTTTGTGTATGAATTAATGATATATAATCATGAGTGATTTCATGACCAGTTTAAAATAGTAACCAAATCTCCCTTAAATCATTCCCTATTATTTTAAATAAAATCACATGACCCACTAGAGGTGACGAATTGGCAGAGTTGTTAGAACATTGTTCCAGCTCTCTGCTCTCTGAGTTCAAATCCCACCGAAGTCAACTTTGCCTTTCATACTTTAAAGTTTAATAATAAAAAAAATTACCAGTCTAGTACTGGAGTTGATTCTTCCTCTATATCTTTCTCATTTCCATTGTAAAGTGGACGTCTTGGTAACACGACAAAAAGCACCCAATCCATACGGTAAAGTGGTCCTGTTAGTCACATGACAAAAAGCACCCAATCCATACTGTAAAGTGGTCCTGTTGGTGACATGACAAAAAGCACCCAATCCATACTGTAAAGTGGTCCTGTTGGTGACATGACAAAAAGCAACCAATCCATACTGTAAAGTGATCCTGTTGGTGACATGACAAAAAGCACCCAATCCATACTGTACAGTGGTCCTGTTGGTGACATGACAAAAAGCACCCAATCCATACTGTAAAGTGGTCCTGTTGGGGACATGACAAAAAGCACCCAATCCATACTGTAAAGTGGTCCTTTTGGTGGCATGACAAAAAGCACCCAATCCATACTGTAAAGTGGTCCTGTTGGTGACATTACAAAAAGCACCCAATCCATACTGTAAAGTGGTCCTGTTAGTGACATGACAAAAAGTGCCTAATCCATACTGTAAAGTGGTCCTGTTGGTGACATGACAAAAAGCACCCAATCCATACTGTAAAGTGGTCCTCTTGGTGACATGATAAAAAGCACCCAATCCATACTGTAAAGTGGTCCCGTTGGTGACATGACAAAAAGCACCCAATCCATACTGTAAAGTGGTCCTGTTGGGGACATGACAAAAAGCATCCAATCCATACTGTAAAGTGGTCCTGTTGGTGACATGACAAAAAGCACCCAATCCATACTGTAAAGTGGTCCTGTTGGTGACATGACAAAAAGTGCCCAGTCCATACTGTACAGTGGTCCTGTTGGTGACATGACAAAAAGCACCCAATCCATACTGTAAAGTGGTCCTGTTGGTGACATGACAAAAAGCACCCAATCCATACTGTAAAGTGGTCTTGTTAGTGACATGACAAAAAGCACCCAATCCATACTGTAAAGTGGTCCTGTTAGTGGCATGACAAAAAGTGCCCAATCCATACTGTAAAGTGGTCCTGTTGGTGACATTACAAAAAGCACCCAATCCATACTGTAAAGTGGTCCTGTTGGTGACATGACAAAAAGCACCCAATCCATACTGTAAAGTGGTCCTGTTGGTGACATGACAAAAAGCACCCAATCCATACTGTAAAGTGGTCTTGTTAGTGACATGACAAAAAGCACCCAATCCATACTGTAAAGTGGTCCTGTTGGTGACATGACAAAAGGCACCCAATCCATACTGTAAAGTGGTCCTGTTGGTGACATGACAAAAAGCACCCAATCCATACTGTAAAGTGGTCTTGTTAGTGACATGACAAAAAGCACCCAATCCATACTGTAAAGTGGTCCTGTTGGTGACATGACAAAAAGCACCCAATCCATACTGTAAAGTGGTCCTGTTGGTGACATGACAAAAAGCACCCAATCGATATTGTAAAGTGGTCCTGTTGGTGACATGACAAAAAGCACCCAATCCATACTGTAAAGTGGTCCTGTTGTGGACATGACAAAAAGTGCCCAGTCCATACTGTACAGTGGTCCTGTTGGTGACATGACAAAAAGCACCCAATCCATACTGTAAAGTGGTCCTGTTGGGGACATGACAAAAAGCACCCAATCCATACTGTAAAGTGGTCCTTTTGGTGACATGACAAAAAGCACCCAATCCATACTGTAAAGTGGTCCTGTTGGTGACATTACAAAAAGCACCCAATCCATACTGTAAAGTGGTCCTGTTAGTGACATGACAAAAAGTGCCCAATCCATACTGTAAAGTGGTCCTGTTGGGGACATGACAAAAAAGCATCCAATCCATACTGTAAAGTGGTCCTGTTGGTGACATGACAAAAAGCACCCAATCCATACTGTAAAGTGGTCCTGTTGGTGACATGACAAAAAGCACCCAATCCATACTGTAAAGTGGTCCTGTTGGGGACATGACAAAAAGTGCCCAGTCCATACTGTACAGTGGTCCTGTTGGTGACATTTCAAAAAGTGCCCAATCCATACTGTAAAGTGGTCCTGTTAGTGACATGACAAAAAGTGCCCAGTCCATACTGTAAAGTGGTCCTGTTAGTGACATGACAAAAAGTACCCAATCCATACTGTACAGTGGTCCTGTTGGTGACATGACAAAAAGCACCCAATCCATACTGTAAAGTGGTCCTCTTGGTGACATGATAAAAAGCACCCAATCCATACTGTAAAGTGGTCCCGTTGGTGACATGACAAAAAGCACCCAATCCATACTGTAAAGTGGTCCTGTTGGGGACATGACAAAAAGCATCCAATCCATACTGTAAAGTGGTCCTGTTGGTGACATGACAAAAAGCACCCAATCCATACTGTAAAGTGGTCCTGTTGGGGACATGACAAAAAGCACCCAATCCATACTGTAAAGTGGTCCTGTTGGTGACATGACAAAAAGTGCCCAGTCCATACTGTACAGTGGTCCTGTTGGTGACATGACAAAAAGTGCCCAATCCATACTGTAAAGTGGTCCTGTTAGTGGCATGACAAAAAGCACCCAATCCATACTGTAAAGTGGTCCTGTTGGTGACATTACAAAAAGCACCCAATCCATACTGTAAAGTGGTCCTGTTGGTGACATGACAAAAAGCACCCAATCCATACTGTAAAGTGGTCCTGTTGGTGACATGACAAAAAGCACCCAATCCATACTGTAAAGTGGTCTTGTTAGTGACATTACAAAAAGTGCCCAATCCATACTGTAAAGTGGTCCTGTTAGTGACATGACAAAAAGCACCCAATCCATACTGTAAAGTGGTCCTGTTGGTGACATGACAAAAGCCACCCAATCCATACTGTAAAGTGGTCCTGTTGGTGACATGACAAAAAGCACCCAATCCATACTCTAAAGTGGTCCTGTTGGTGACATTACAAAAAGCACCCAATCCATACTGTAAAGTGGTCCTGTTAGTGACATGCAAAAAGTGCCCAATCCATACTGTAAAGTGGTCCTGTTGGGGACATGACAAAAAGCATCCAATCCATACTGTAAAGTGGTCCTGTTGGTGAGATGACAAAAAGCACCCAATCCATACTGTAAAGTGGTCCTGTTGGGGACATGACAAAAAGCACCCAATCCATACTGTAAAGTGGTCCTGTTGGTGACATGACAAAAAGTGCCCAGTCCATACTGTACAGTGGTCCTGTTGGTGACATGACAAAAAGTGCCCAATCCATACTGTAAAGTGGTCCTGTTAGTGGCATGACAAAAAGCACCCAATCCATACTGTAAAGTGGTCCTGTTGGTGACATTACAAAAAGCACGCAATCCATACTGTAAAGTGGTCCTGTTGGTGACATGACAAAAAGCACCCAATCCATACTGTAAAGTGGTCCTGTTGGTGACATGACAAAAAGCACCCAATCCATACTGTAAAGTGGTCTTGTTAGTGACATTACAAAAAGTGCCCAATCCATACTGTAAAGTGGTCCTGTTAGTGACATGACAAAAAGCACCCAATCCATACTGTAAAGTGGTCCTGTTGGTGACATGACAAAAGCCACCCAATCCATACTGTAAAGTGGTCCTGTTGGTGACATGACAAAAAGCACCCAATCCATACTCTAAAGTGGTCCTGTTGGTGACATTACAAAAAGCACCCAATCCATACTGTAAAGTGGTCCTGTTAGTGACATGCAAAAAGTGCCCAATCCATACTGTAAAGTGGTCCTGTTGGTGACATGACAAAAAGCACCCAATCCATACTGTAAAGTGGTCCTGTTGGTGACATGACAAAAAGCACCCAATCAATATTGTAAAGTGGTCCTGTTGGTGACATTTCAAAAAGCACCCAATCCATACTGTAAAGTGGTCCTGTTGGGGACATGACAAAAAGCATCCAATCCATACTGTAAAGTGGTCCTGTTGGTGACATGACAAAAAGCACCCAATCCATACTGTAAAGTGGTCCTGTTGGTGACATGACAAAAAGCACCCAATCCATACTGTAAAGTGGTCCTGTTGTGGACATGACAAAAAGTTGCCAGTCCATACTGTACAGTGGTCCTGTTGGTGACATGACAAAAAGCACCCAATCCATACTGTAAAGTGGTCCTGTTGGGGACATGACAAAAAGCACCCAATCCATACTGTAAAGTGGTCCTTTTGGTGACATGACAAAAAGCACCCAATCTATACTGTAAAGTGGTCCTGTTGGTGACATTACAAAAAGCACCCAATCCATACTGTAAAGTGGTCCTGTTAGTGACATGACAAAAAGTGCCCAATCCATACTGTAAAGTAGTCCTGTTGGGGACATGACAAAAAGCATCCAATCCATACTGTAAAGTGGTCCTGTTGGTGACATGACCAAAAGCACCCAATCCATACTGTAAAGTGGTCCTGTTGGTGACATGACAAAAAGCACCCAATCCATATTGTAAAGTGGTCCTGTTGGTGACATGACAAAAAGCACCCAATCCATACTGTAAAGTGGTCCTGTTGGGGACATGACAAAAAGTGCCCAGTCCATACTGTACAGTGGTCCTGTTGGTGACATGACAAAAAGTGCCCAATCCATACTGTAAAGTGGTCCTGTTAGTGACATGACAAAAAGTGCCCAGTCCATACTGTAAAGTGGTCCTGTTAGTGACATGACAAAAAGCACTCAATCCATACTGTAAAGTGGTCCTGTTAGTGACATGACAAAAAGTGCCCAGTCCATACTGTACAGTGGTCCTGTTGGTAACATGACAAAAAGCACCCAATCCATACTGTAAAGTGGTCCTGTTGGTGACATGACAAAAAGTGCCCAGTTCATACTGTACAGTGGTCCTGTTGGTGACATGACAAAAAGCACCCAATCCATACTGTAAAGTGGTCCTGTTGGTGACATGACAAAAAGCACCCAATCCATACTGTAAAGTGGTCCTGTTGGGGACATGACAAAAAGCATCCAATCCATACTGTAAAGTGGTCCTGTTGGTGACATGACAAAAAGTGCCCAGTTCATACTGTACAGTGGTCCTGTTGGTGACATGACAAAAAGCACCCAATCCATACTGTAAAGTGGTCCTGTTGGTGACATGACAAAAAGCACCCAGTCCATACTGTACAGTGGTCCTGTTGGGGACATGACAAAAAGTGCCCAATCCATACTGTAAAGTGGTCCTGTTGGTGACATTACAAAAAGCACCCAATCCATACTGTAAAGTGGTCCTGTTAGTGACATTACAAAAAGTGCCCAATCCATACTGTAAAGTGGTCCTGTTAGTGACATGACAAAAAGCACCCAATCCATACTGTAAAGTGGTCCTGTTGGTGACATGACAAAAAGTGCCCAATCCATACTGTAAAGTGGTCCTGTTAGTGACATGACAAAAAGCACCCAATCCATACTGTAAAGTGGTCCTGTTGGTGACATTACAAAAAGTGCCCAATCCATACTGTAAAGTGGTCCTGTTGGTGACATGACAAAAAGTGCCCAGTCCATACTGTAAAGTGGTCCTGTTAGTGACATGACAAAAAGCACCCAATCCATACTGTACAGTGGTCCTGTTGGTGACATTACAAAAAGTGCCCAATCCATACTGTAAAGTGGTCCTGTTAGTGACATGACAAAAAGCACCCAATCCATACTGTAAAGTGGTCCTGTTGGTGACATGACAAAAAGCACCCAATCCATACTGTAAAGTGGTGCTGTTGGTGACATGACAAAAAGCACCCAATCCATACTGTACAGTGGTCCTGTTGGTGACATTACAAAAAGCATCCAATCCATACTGTAAAGTGGTCCTGTTGGTGACATTACAAAAAGTGCCCAATCCATACTGTAAAGTGGTCCTGTTGGTGACATGCGGTTGGCATTAGTGCAGGCATCCAACTGTAGTAACCAAACTAGAAACAATTCTGTATGAACAAGACATGGTCATCTGATCTGACTTGCCACACAAGACAACTGGTCCAACCCATGCTAGCAAGGAAAATGGATGTTAAACGGTGATGATGATGAAATGTTTCACATAGTATTAACAAAACTATATGAAAACTATACAATATTCTAATTATGATAAATGTATGCAGTTGTATAAGCTATAAACATTTCTTGAATGAAAAATATAATCGTATCTTATACAGGGAATAGACCAAAAATTTGTAAGGTAGAGACAGTTGATTATATCTACTCTAGTGGTAGACTGGTAGTTTATTTTATCAACCCTGGTAGAATGAAATGGTAAGTTAGACTTGGGAAGATTTGAACTTAGAATTTAAAAAGCCTCAACAATTACTGCAAGATATTTTGTTCAATACAATAATCAATTCTGCTCATCAATTTCTTTTGTACTAATAACTATTTCTTACATAGTATAACATGGTTGGTGTTAGGAATGGCATACAACTATAGAAACCAAGCCAATACACAGATCCATATGAGCAAGCTGTGATCTTCAGACCTGACTTGTCTCATGATGTGACAACTCATCTAACCCATGCAAGTGTGGAAAAAATAAATGTTAAATGATGATGATGATAGAAATAAGATGAGAAATTTGTGTCTTATAAACAGACAATTATATTGACTCCTAATACTTGAGAAGTCCTTTATTTTATCAACCCTGAAATGATGAAAGGTAAAATTCAAATGATGAAAGACAAAATTCACCTTTGTAAGATTTGAACTTAGAACAAATATTTGTATATTTTGGACTAAACAGACATGTTTTCTTTCTCTCTTTCCCTCTCTCTGACCTTTGTATTTTTCAGTCTTTTACCACATTTTCTAAGGAATTGGATGCTTATTTTTATATGTTGTGTTATGTAAACTTATTTACAAGGCAAAGTGAGAATTCATTTAATTATTGTACACATCATTTCACACACAAAAAAAGAGTTGTTTTGAACATTTTTGGTTCAACCTGTTCCAAACACAACAATGGTGTCAAAATAAAAATATAACACCCATACAATTGCAACAAAGACGAAAGAGATGCACAAGTTTTATAAACAAAATGTCACTGACGGTTATCATTTAAAAAAACTACATAAGAAAAATGGAATTTTCACCGACAAACATCTTAAACTATAATACACTCAAACAGTGTTACACAAAATCCTAATAGAGAAAATAATAACACATTTTTTATTGTTGTTGTTGCTTCCATTGCTGGCAATAAGGACATTTTGGTATGGACTGTTTTCAATCCAAGAAAATGTAGTAGAATTGTATCTCTAGAAATTCAGTCTCCTTGCCAAAGGAACTTATAAAAGAGTGAGCATAAAGTACCCTATATACTCAAATATCAGCCAATATGAATATAACCTGAGCCCACTGTTTTATGTCTGAGAAATTGGCAGAAAATCCAAATCTGATTTATGTAGGATTTGAAGTTGGTGGAATTCATCAAAATAATTGTTTCTATTTTAGGCACAAGGCCAACAATTACCCAGTAGATTACTGGTACTTTATTTTATCGACCCAGTAAGGATGAAAGGCAAAGTTAACCTCGGCGGGATTTGAACTCAGATCGTAAAGGGATGTAACTCTATGCTTCAAAGCATGGTGTCCGACTCTCTACCGATACTGCCAATCTGACCCCCGAATATAAGCCAACCTCCCCACTATCAACCCTTGAATTTTTGGTCACATATTTCTCAGTTTATATTCAATGTTATAGGGTAAGTAAAAGCTAACACACTTCTGTCTGACAAAAGAAAGGTTGTGTGGGCAGGTGTGTTTCTATGCCTTTGAGAGCTCAAGTAAAAAATGGATAAGCTGAGGTATGGATCAACATATTCATCAACCAAGGCTTATAATATCACCAACTTGACCTTCAAGATCAAGAGGAAAAAACAGTACTCGGTTGAGATAGTGAGAGAAACATTTTCTCATAGGGTCAGACCATAATATATGGTTCAGCATCACAGAAAGTCTCACATATTTTGTAAACCTCATGTTTTAATGTTTACTCTATGTATGTAATGAGTGCTTGTGGCTAATAAAGGTGAAATTTATAATTGTATCCTCATGATAAATATCATTATTGGCGTCATCATTTTAATGTCCACTTTCTCTGCTAGCAATTGTTGAATGGGTCAATACTGAAGAGGAGCTACTGACCTCTCAGACAGGCCTGGGAGAAGTGAAGGTCTACATCTTCCTTACATATGGTCTTACATTCTACAAATGCATAAGAGACGTTGTCATGTCTTTGGGAAGCTTTTTATGGCTGGATCCCCTTCCTGTCACCAACCATTTTACAGCATGTACTGTGTGCATTTATTGTATAGATCACCAACACTAGGGTGACTGTCATGTCATTGACACAACTGAAGAGTCCTCCCAGTCCTTATTTTGGCTAGATGCCCTTCCTAAATAGCAATAATAATTTCTGACTCATAGGTTTGAAAAGGAATTATCAGATTATATTATAAACTGAATACATTTTCATGTGGACTTAAATATTCATAAAGAGGTAAAGTTATTACTCCTAGTTTCCTGTTTGAAAATTAAAGGATTTTAATTTACCCCAGCAATCCCCATTTTTTCCTGGCTGACATTTCAAACATTGTGGCTAAGTTAGGATATGACTCCAACATTTCAACAGTTAAAATAAAAACAAAAATAAAAAATCATGTAAAAAAATCAATACAGGCATTTTTATTTTTAAAAATACACAGAAAGAAAACCAATTTTCACAAGAGAATATATCTTTTCAAACAAATTTTCACACCATAACACTCACAAGCAATGTTAGAAAAAAATGTTAACCAAGATAACAACAGTAACAACTTGTTTGCTTGTGTGGTTAGCAATGAGGAAATTTTAAATATGAGTCAAGTAGCAACGGAAACATAACATGGCACAAATATGTGACCAAACAAATACATCCTTACTCAAGACATTTATCCAATAAAAGAGTAAAAATACAACAACCGAATGATCAACAAAATCTCAGATCTCATTCACTTATCAAGTCGGGTTAAACTCACCAAATCAGACCACAGAAACAATGTTTTCTATGATATATCTATTTCTCATACTATCTATTTGTCGCAAATACTGACAGAAAGAGCAACAAGGACATAATACATCCCTTAGACCAGGAATCAAACTCACAACTGCATGATTGTGACCCCAACTATCTACCCACTAAACCACACACCTTCACAGTAAAAGAAACAGGAACCTTAATCCTGCTTCACAAACAAGGAAGGGGGTTTTCAACCATCAAAATAATATTTAAAGAGAAATTTGGTTGCTATGTGTCAAAATATGCTTAGTTTCTATGAACTAAGTCAAGAGATATCAGTGTTTGTCTAGTTTCCAATTCTATTTTAAGTGGTAAGATTCATCATCATCATCATCATCCTTTTACGTCCGCTTTTCCCTGCTTGCAAGGGTGGGACGGGAACTGATTCTGGCTTGATTTTTACAGCTGGATGCCCTTCCTAACACCAACCTCATTTACAGTGAGTGCTGGGTGCTTTTTTTCTGTGGTGCCTACACGTCCACTTTACAGTGTGGGCTGGGTGCTTTTTTTGCCGTGGCACCTCCACGACCACTTTGCAGTGGAATGATAGGGACCCCAGTCCTATCATCTCATTTCTACAGCTGAGTAAACTGGAGCAATGTGAAATGAAGTGTCTTGCTCAAGGAAACAACACATCACCCGGTCTGAGAATTGAACTCGCAACCTTTCGATTGCAACCCCAATGCTCTAACTACTAAGCTATGTGCCTCCATTCCTGTGATTATTAATTTTCTTTAGACATTAAAAAACATTACACATGACAAAAAAAGTACATTACTAGAAATCCCATACGTTATAAAATAAATAGGATGGGCTGGGGTCTCAATATGTAAACTAAATGCCTAAATCTAGTTTTTAGAAAAATTCAAAGGTTACAACCAAGAAAAATTACCAATTCTCCATCCTCCCACCGCTTATTCCAAGCCCCTCCCCCATAATTTGGGATGTTATGAAAATATCAATAAAATATAGATAACAAATGGGTGGAAAACTGATACCTCGCCTCTCTCACACACACACAAAAGATAAACAAGAAGCCAAGAAGACACAAGAGCCTAAGTAACCAGCATGCAGAAAAACACAGAAAAATGACCAACTCTTCTCCTAAGAAAAGCCTCAATAAAAAAGCATATCTTCATTTTGTAATCCACAGAATTTACAGAGATGAGAATATCCACCAAATACCTGATGGATTTCCTCAATTACATGCAGGAGATGAATAAAATCATGAAGGTGCTGGTTTATCATAATGAGAGATGAGGTTAGAGTATGAAAAATACTCAAACTGTTAGTGAAACTGATATGAGCAGTCTATTGGTAGCTGTACCTGAACAAGAGTTTCTAGTACCACATTATGTACATGGGAGTTCAGGGTTGTCAGAATTGTGGGGAATCCTGACCAAACCCAATTGGCAGTTTCTCAGACTAGATACTTGGGATGTTGTTGTTGTTACAGCTCACACCTATGCAGGTTTAGCTGGCCTCCTCCAAGGTATATCTCATTGGAGGTGTCATGGGTGATTTAATGATAGGGAACCCAGTCCTATTATCTCATTTCTACAGCTGAGTAAACTAGAGCAATGTGGAATAAAGTGTCTTGCTCAAGGAAACAACACATCACCCAGTCCGAGAATTGAACTCACAGCCTTTCAAGCCCAATGCTCTAACTTGGGATAGTAGAGTATTAGAAAGAGTCGGAGTCCAAAAGCTGAGCTCTTGCTAATACAACAGCAAGTTCCATACTGGAACTAGCTGTTGAAATGGCAAAAGTTCAGCTGTCGGGGCCCAAGTCTTTCTAGTATATAAGAGTGTGCTTTTGTTTGCTTGAAGCATTGTGTGCTAAGTATAAAAAGGTATGTAATTCAAAGGCTGTGACAATGCAAAAGGTGTGGTACAATTTAAGATAAAAGAAGGCAACAAGCTGTTCTGTTTTACCTGTTCTTTATTCTGTGTTCATTTGTATAAAACCTTTAATATGTTATTGTATATTGTTCGTACCCCAATCATTGTTTTTCTATAACTACATATTTATACACACACGCCCCAAAAAATATATAAAATAAGAAAGATTATTTATCTTGTTTGATTTTATGTATTTTACCTGATGGCAAAATAGATAATGACTGCCAAAAACAAAATATATATATATATATATCATCATCATCATCGTTTTACGTCCGCTCTTCCACGCTAGCATGGGTTAGATGGGTTATCCTGTTGTGGGCAGTGTCTGGTCGGCTGACCATGCCTTGCTCATACAGGAACTGATTTGGCTTGATTTCTACAGCTGGATGCCCTTCCTAACACCAACCTCATTTACAGTGAGTGCTGGGTGCTTTTTCGTGGCACCTACACGTCCACTTTACAGTGTGGGCTGGGTGCTTTTTTGCCATGGCACCTCCACGACCACCTTGCGGTGGGGGGTGTGGGGGCATATTGTCTATATGCTTCAGCTTGTACCCATGGGAGGTCGGGTACTCTGTATTACTGCATGATGCCAGAAGTCACGGTCGTGTGTCATTGTCTTTGAGAGGTGTAATTGGGTAAGGTCGGCTTTTATCACCTCATCCCAGGTCATCTTAGGTCTCCCCACTCCGCGGTTTCCATCAACTTCTAGTGCTCTGCACCTGTCATCCTTCATACGCATCACATGTCCATACCAGTGCAACCGCCTCTCCTGCACACAGCATTTGATTCCTCTTATGCTCAGTCTCTCTCTCAATTCATTTATGCTTTGTCGTTCACGTATATTACTGTTACACATCCATCGGAGCATGCAGGCTTCGTTTCTCTCTAATCTCCGTAAGTTTTCCACCTTGAGCGCCCAGGTCTCACTACCATGCAACATCACTGTTCGGATACACGCATCATACAGTCTGCCTTTCATTCTGAGGGAGAAGCCTTTTGCAGCTAGCAGTGGCAGTAGTTCCCTAAACTTCTTCCATCCCATTCTTACCCTAGTTATTGTATTTTCTGAACACCCACCTCCGCTGCTAATTCGGTCAGCTAGGTAGCAGAAGCTGTCTACTGTTTCTACAGGGCCCTCCCAGAGATTGGTGGTACTTGATTCCTGTGGCTGTTTGCTGCTTGCTGTCTCAGCACAGCTGCTACATGTGAAGCCTACATTCTTAATTAAGCTTCCTGAGATCCCGCTACATCTCTTGTGTACCCATTGTTTGCATTTGGGGTAGAGAATGGAGTTCCTACCTACACCTTTCCTACATACTGAGCAAGGCCATTTCCATGAGGGGATCTGGGTTCTGTTTTCTCGTCTACTTACAAGGACCTTAGTCTTTGTCATGTTGACTTTGAGACCCTTTCTTTCTAGTCCCTGCTTCCAAGTTTGGAATTTATTCTCTAGTTCTACCATAGATTCAGCTATAAGTGCGAGGTCATCAGCATACAGGAGTTCCCATGGGCATCCGGTCTTAAACTCTTCTGTTATTGCCTGCAGGACTATGATGAACAGGAGAGGGCTAAGAACAGAGCCCTGGTGGACCCCAACCTGTACGCTAAATTCCTCGCTATACTCATTGCTAATCCTAACTTTGCTGACTGCTCCCCTATATATATATATTTATATATATATAAATATAAATTCAGTGAGAATCGCATTTCGGCGGTTAGCGAAACGAAACGCAAAATCAGAGTTATGCTGGCAAGCACTATATATATATATATATATATATATTATTATTATTATTATTATTGTTGTTAACTTTGCCCTGAGGTTAACTTTGCCTTTCATCCCTACGGGGTCGATAAAATAAAGTATCAGTAATGCATTGGATAATTGCTGGCCTTGTGCCAAAAGTAGGAACAATTATTATTATTTAACTTTGCCTTTCATCCTTAAGGGCGAAGGGAGATAAAATAAAGTACCAGTAATGCACTGGGGTTAATTTAGTCGACTTTCCCCTTCCTTTCAAATTGATGGCCTTGTGCCAAATGTAGAAACAATTATTATTATTATCATTAGCATCATTATTTTTATTTTTATTATTGCTCAAAGATATCCTCTCTTTTTTTTAATGACTAAGTCAGGCAGAGAAGGGCTGCGATCCTGAAACCTTTTTCTGACAGTCGGCCAAAAGAAAGCTATCTTCAAACTGAAGACATAGTCCATATTTTTTACAACAGTGTCAATTCCACTAAAGGTACCCAAGGCCAGGGGGGGGGGGGGGGTTAACCCAGGTGATAGGTTAAATCTAGCATATGACAGCATGATTTGAACTTAGAACACAAACCACAGTAACAACTACATCTAGGGATCTTGATTGATGCATTAAAATTCAGCCAATTCAACAGCCTGGACAGCTATTTTATTTTATCATCTTCGAGAAGATAAAAGATTAAGTTGAACTTATCAGGATTTAAACTCAGTGTAGAGAGAGCCCCGCCAAAAATACCACAAGGTATTTTGTCCTATGCCCTAAACATTTTGTCCTAACCATTCTGCTGCAGATCTAATCTCAATGTCATGTCATGTAATTACTAATCCAAAACCTTTTATCTTTACAACCATTCTACTTCAGAAGCAAATATTTGTAATAAAGAATAGCTTAATTTACCTTTCAAACCATCTCTTTGGTATTTTATACCACATCTCTCTCTCTCTCCAGCTCTCCTAAAAGTAGTACAAGCAGCGTCACATTGTTGAATAACTAACATACTTCTTATTATCTTTCAGAAATCCCCCAGTTATCTTTTTTAAAGCCCACGCTGTGTGTAGTAAGGTTTATTAAACTGATATCTGCATACTGCAAGCAAAGATTAACTTATACATTGAATTAAGGATTTGCTTTTGCAGATCAACACATGAATTTTTATCATTCTAAGTATAGAAAAATACACTTTTGTCTTCTGAATAAATAGGAAGGTTTTGATTTCTTGTTAATGTGCACGTGTTTCTGTGTATGAGTGTGTGTATGTGTGTGTATGTGTGTGAGTACATGCTTGCATGTGTTTCAGTGTGTGCTCACATGCCAGCGTGTGTGTGTGTGCGTGTATATATATATATATATATATATATATATATATATATATATATATATATATATATATATATATATATATTTATATATATATATATATATATATATTTATATATTTGTTTTACTTCTTTTTTCGTGATTCTTCCAACCATTGTCACTTTAGCTTCATTTTCTCAAATGCTAATTAAGATTTTTGTTGTTGTTGTCGTTTTTTATATTTTTATTATCATTATTTTTCTTCTCACAGGTAACAACAATTATCTATCATTTCTATAGATTCACTTTCACAGTCAACTTTCTCATTACACAGCTAAATTCTTTTATTAATCTTAGCAAGCATAACTGAATCACCTGAAATGCTATTTCTCAGTATAGAAGCATGGTATATACACTTAACAAAGTTTGCACTGCCTACGAAAATAGCTGATGAACAGCTGTTGAAGTACTTTCCTTGTACAAGAATCATTAATTTTAATGAATGAAAAAATCCTTTCAATGTCCCTCATATTTATCCATTTTAAAACCCTACAATGCTGGGTTTAATGCAAAATTATGAATATGTTTTTAGATCCTCAATCCTCAGAGGCTTTTATGTTTCGTTTGGAATTTACAGTTGTTGATTCTTTTAAGTGAAACATTATCATTATTGCTTTTGTTTTTTGTTTTCCATGCTGACATGGATTGGATGAGATCTTTTGAAGCAGTGTTTCTACAGTTAGATACCCTTCCTTGTACCAGCCTTATTGTATTTACAAGTATAGCATATACTAATAAACTTAGTGATAGTACTGTACTGGGAGATAGTGTTTGTGGCAAATATAAACAAATGTCACCAGTTGCTTTTGGCATTGTTGATAGAGTATTCATGTTAATCTGACACACACACGCAATCACATACACATTTATACACACACACATACACATTTATACACACACACACATACACACAATCACATACACACTCATACACATATACAAACAGAGACAGACACACTCAATTACATATACACACACGCGCACATACATTCACACACTTTCAACCTGATGCAGCCATTTAAACTGTTCAATATCTATTGTTTCTACATTTTTCTTATTTCTTATTAATTTCATACACTACTTCGATATAAGGTTTCATCAGGACATGTCTTCTCTTCCAATCCAATCTGTGGCTTTATCATTCCTGTAGGATGAACCACTCACTGGTTGACCACCACTTTTGGTTGTTGGTCATGTCAGAGGTGTAGTCGTACTCACCACGTTTGGCCAACTATGGTTGTTGGTCATGTCAGAGGTGTAGTCGTATTCACCACGTTTGGCCAACTATGGTTGTTGGTCATGTCAGAGGTGTAGTCGTACTCACCACGTTTGGCCAACTATGGTTGTTGGTCATGTCAGAGGTGTAGTCGTACTCACCACATTTGGCCAACTATGGTTGTTGGTCATGTCAGAGGTGTAGTCGTACTCACCACGTTTGGCCAACTATGGTTGTTGGTCATGTCAGAGGTGTAGTCGTACTCACCACGTTTGGCCAACTATGGTTGTTGGTCATGTCAGAGGTGTAGTCGTACTCACCACATTTGGCCAACTATGGTTGTTGGTCATGTCAGAGGTGTAGTCGTACTCACCACGTTTGGCCAACTATGGTTGTTGGTCATGTCAGAGGTGTAGTCGTACTCACCACATTTGGCCAACTATGGTTGTTGGTCATGTCAGAGGTGTAGTCGTACTCACCACGTTTGGCCAACTATGGTTGTTGGTCATGTCAGAGGTGTAGTCGTACTCACCACGTTTGGCCAACTATGGATTTTGGTCATGTCAGAGGTGTAGTCGTACTCACCACGTTTGGCCAACTATGGTTGTTGGTCATGTCAGAGGTGTAGTCGTACTCACCACGTTTGGCCAACTATGCGTTAGTGAGGCTATTAAACCCATAGTTGGGGTGGATTGAGGAGTTGTTACAAATTTTAACAACTTTTGTTTCTTGAGCTGCTGGAGTTCCAGTTACCCTCCTCACCAGACCAGGTTCTTGTATGGAGCCAGTTTAGTTGCCAACCCCTTGACTATCCTATATAGCATATTTCCACTGTACACATATTGTTCATATTATTTTGCATATATTTTGTCAACCACATATCTTCTTTTTCACTTTTTGTTTGCTATGTTTAAAGTATTTGCTCCTCTGTCTTTTGTGTCATCCTGACTTGTGTATACGTCATCATCTTCATCTCCATTTAACATCTATTTTCTATGCTTGCAACAGTTAGACAGGTTGAAAAGTTATGATACTAGTCAGGCCATGTCTTGCTCATACAGATCTGTTTGGGGCTTGGTTTCTATGGTAGATGCTTTCCCACCGTGGTTCTAGCATAACCACCTAACATGTTGGACTGGGTGCTCTTTTTTTTTGTTGTGACATCAGTAAAACCATCTTACAGGGAATTGGGTGCTTTTGTTGCTGTGGCAGATAGATAGATAAATTGATGGAGAGATACATAAATATAGATAGATAGATCAATAGATAGATAGATAGATGGATGGATAGATACAGCTAGATAGCTAGCTCAATCGATAGATACAATGGTCTTCTGTATAGCTTCCATTTACCAAATTCCCTCACAAGACATTGGTAAGCTCAAGGTTCTAGTAGAAAAATAACTGAAAATGTTTTTCTACATCTCTATTTAAACATCATATATGTATGCATTATTATGGCAGTATTGGTAGAGTGTTGGCCAACATGCTTCGTGGCATAGAGTTATAGTGCTTTACATTCTGAGTTCAAATCCCACCGATGTTAGCTTTGCCTCACATCCTTACAAGGTTGATAAAATAAAGTACCAGTACAGCACTGGGGTTGATTTAATCGACTTTCCTCTCCCCTTCAAATTGCTGGCCTAGAAAAGGGAAAGTTGATTAAATAGATCCTAGTGAATACTTTATTTTATCAACCCTGTGATGATGAAAAGCATAGCTAACCTCCACTGGATTTGAACTCAGTAAGAGGCAGAATAGTTACTACTTAGCATTTGTCCATTGCTCTAACAACTCTGCCAAGCAATCTCCCTCAGCAATCAAATAGAATAATGATAATTGTTTCTACTTTTGGCACAAGGCCAGCAATTACCCAGTACATTACTGGTACTTTATTTTATCGACCCCGTAAGGATGAAAGGCAAAGTTAACCTCGACGGTATTTGAACTCAGAATGGCAAGGGCCGTCAAAGCATGGTGCCCGACCCTCTACCGATACTGCCAATCCACAATGATAATGACAGTTAAGGTTTTGAGAAGATTACACAATGCCTTTAATTACCATAACACATACCCACTGCTACATTTTATATATTTTAGTCTCTCAGTTTAAATTTAAATCTGAGCACAAAATTCTTTTCTTTGTTCCAACTAGTCAAACATTTTGAATATCAATTGGTTTGTTTTTAAGTAGGCACTGACATATTCAAACTTATGACAGATTGGCTTTTAAGGTAAGCCCTGAACATTTTAAACCCATATATTTTAAGCTCCTGTGTTTTAAGCTCTTATATTTTAAGCTTGTGTGTTTTAAGTTTTAAGTAAAGCACTGCCAACATTTCCAAGTTCTGAAGACTTAGATATTTTATGGTCCTATATTCTATATATTTTAAGCTAAACAATTTAAGTTTTGCCTGGCTCTCCCCACTCATACAATCGTCTCTGGGATAAAATAGTTTGATACCTGTCTTTCATATTTCTGGGATTGATAAACTAAAGTAGGTGGTGATCGGGGTGTTATTAGTGTCAGCTAAAATACCTTGCACTCAATGTTCTGACTCTCAGCACTGAATTCAAATCCTGTTCAAGTAAACTTTGCTTCTCATCATAAATAAAGTAGCAATTAAGTACTGAAATCGTTTCTTTTCTCCCTTTTTTAGTCTATCAGTCTGTCTATCAAATCATTCCCTGTGAGTGAAATTGGGTAAACAGAAACTGCTGGGAAGCCCATTGGATGGAATGTACTTCCAACACAAAAAGCAAGTCTTATCACACAGGTGTCTGTAGAATACATTAAGGGCACATGTGTCTGTGGAATACTCAGCCATTTACACAATTTCATGAGCAGGCTATTACATTGTGCAAGTAATTGGAACACTCATTATCAAAATATATTGAAGTTAAACCTCTCTTGGATGTTATTACCATTGTTACTAATGCAATCTGTCATTAGCTTTATTAGATTCTAAATTTATTAAGCAGACTATTAAAAGTATATTTACATATCCTCTGCAGTTAAGTATATGTTAATCTCCCACAGTTTAGATGAAGAAAACAAAAGCTTGGTTGACCAAAGAATACCTGACATAGAAGAGTTGAAACTGAGCTGAGAGAATTACATCTTACATAGGTCAAAACACACACAGTTGCTAAAGATCACTCTAAATGGCAATGAAATGTCAAAGTCATATTTCCCAAAGAGGTAAAAGAGGATTAATAATAATAGTTTTCTAATTTAGAAACAAGAACAATAATAATAAAAATAATAATAATAATATATGTATATAAACAGTGATGATGAGGATAATATATATATATATATATATATATATTTAAATTTGTTATGTTAATATTAATTAAATTATTCCTTTTTGAATGTTAATTTTAACATTTTGATTTTAATGATTTTTAAAAATAAGCAAGTACGAAAAACAAGAAAGGATGTTGTCCGATGCTCCACCACTATGATAATGGCTTCTGATTTAGGCACAAGGTCAACAATTTTGAGGGAAGGGGAAAGTTGATTAAATCGACCCCAGTGTGTTACTGGTGCTTTATTTTACCAACCCCGTAAAGATGAAAGACAAAACTAACCTCCACACTTTTTCAGTTCAGAATGTAAATAGCCTTAATTCTATGCCACAAAGCATGTTGTCTCACATTCTACCAATGCTGCCAATAATAATAACAATATTATAGTTCTTGAGGTAATTCCTCCAGTCTATTTGCCACAATGTATGTCAGCGCATCAATAGTGATGGCACCCCGAGGCCACCATGGAAAGGATGTTGGTAGCAGATGGATTTTCTGACCATTATGACTTGCCCCTTCCATAAAAAGTGAAAGAGCATGCGTCCCAATTTGGCAAGGTATTTGGAGGGCGTATTACACTGGTCAGGTGGTAATATAGCCCCATGGGAATTTCTAAGTTATTAGCAATAATAATTCTTTCTAACATTGGCACAAGGCCAACAACTTTGGGGGAAGAGGATGTTGATTAGATCCAAGTTCGTGACTGGTATTTTATTTTATCCACATCTTCAGAAGGATGAAACCCAATGTTGACTTCAGTGAGATTTGAAGCCAAAATATATAACGAAATAATGCAATGTATTTCATCTGATATGCTAACAATTCTGCCTATCCACCACTCTAATAATAATAATAATAATAATAATAATAATAATGATAATAACGAAAATAATGTTTTCTACTATAGGCACAAGGGGTAACAATTTGGGGAAAGAGGAAAGATGATTAAATCGACTCCAGTGCAATACTGGTGCTTTATTTCATCAACTCTGTAAGGATGAAAAACAAAGCTAACCTCGGTAGGATTTAAACTCAGACCTTAAAGGGCCGTGACTCTATACCGCAAAGCATGGTGTCCGACACTCTACCAATCTACTTCCCTAATAATAATAATTATAATGTATTACCTTGTTTACAATATACATCACTTTTTACTTCCATACCATAAACGTTTATCTTAAAATGTCTTCAGTTAGTTTATGGAAAAAATATACCTGAACAGTCGTATCGCCCTCAAAGAAAGTACTGGATAAGGTGTTATCTGTCTTAGATAGTTAAGCTTTTATTCATTTTATTCTTTTCTCCTTCTAAATTTCCTTTCTAAATTTAGTTGTTAAGTGGAAATAGCATGAAAATCTGAGCAGCTACAAATGATTTATTGGCTGAAAAGCAGCAAAGAATATAAATATTTCTTTAAGAAATTGTTTACAGTGTTTTGTTCTAACGTTGAGATTAATCATGCCAAGAAACCAGGGTGAGTTAATGGAGTTTTTTTTTCTTTTTTTTTTTCTTTGCAGTTGTGAACAAGGATTGTGGGAGGACGGAGTAACAAAAAAAAAAAAAAAAATGAAACTACTCACCACGTTTTACATTTGAGCTCCCAGCTGAAGAATAGAGAAAAACAAAAAATTTGATGTCTAGTTTTCTGGTTTGCTTAAAACTTATTGAAAACATATAGAAAGTACAAGGCATTATTTACACACACACACACACACACATATATATATATATATATATATATAAATATCTAAGTCTAAAGACTGTCTTAAGCCAGAAGGCTCATTTGGCCGGTGCTTATCCCGGTTTCATGGCATGAAGCGACTGAGAGTACAAGACTCCCCCGCTGGACAGGACGCCAATCCATCGCAGGGTTAAGCCTCCAGCTATTGCTGGTACTCATTTTCAGCTGAGTATACTGGAGCAATGTGAAATGAAGTGTTTTGCTCAAGAACACAGCACGCAACCCAGGAATCGAACCCACAACATTATGATCATAAGACCAACACCCTTACCACTAGGCTACGTGCTTCCATTATATATATATATATATATAAATGCATATACATATCATATCATATCATATATATATATATATATATATATATATATATATTTAATACAATAACAGAGAGAGTTTAAAGCTAAACTCTGACTGGTAACCATCTCACTCAACACACATATAAATATAAAAACATTTAGATATCATATATATATATATATACATATAAATATCATATATACATATATACACGCATACACACATATACACACACACACACATACACACACATATATATATATATATACTAGCGTGGAAAATGGACGTTAAACGATGATGATGATGATATATCCTAAACGGACGGTAGTCCGTTTAGTAATATTGTTGTGGTCGTGTTTTCGTTGGCAATCGTCTGTTTACGACAGTACAGCGCGGCTCTACTTTATTTAACTGAGATAAAACTTATATGAGCATGAACAGTAGATCATTACGCATCTTTTGGCTTAAAAATCTAGAAATTTGGTCCAGCGGGAAAAAGTTTATAATCAAAGTTTGCTGATAAATCTTGTGTTCAAGTGAGTGAGTAGTAAGCGTGACGCTAGGGGAGGTAATCCAGAAATGACGACGTTTGGAAAAGTTTAATTACTGCATGAAAGAAATGATTAAAAAATTGAACTTGCCCAATCTTCACAACATTGAAAATTGGTCAAAATTTGACAAATCTGACTTCAAACCAGATATGATTCATTTGAACAATGTTGGAAATCTTAAATTGACACAAATTTTTGCCAATGTTTTTGCCACCTGATCCTTGTTCTATGGCTGACTGACTAATTTTGTGACTTAATAAAATGTCATCATACTATGGTCATTTTTAAATTTAAATTTTATTAAATAGTTGTTGCTTGCATTGCCTTAAAATAGTAACAAGAATGTACACAAACTTTTTAAAAATACATCATTATCAGTCAAATCAGTCAAATGTCACTAAAAGCCAGGTGGTCGATAACAACTTCTATAAGATTAGTTACATGCTCACACATTGGATCACCTCTCATCAATGGCATTGGGTGTCTGAGATAATCGTGGAGATAACTGATGAAGTCACAAATGAAGTGATGGTCTTCCAGTGTGAACAACTCCCTATATCCATTGATATATGTGATGGCTTCCGGTTCATAGGTGCATTTTATGAGGAATTCCATGCATCCGATTTTCAGTGATTCAATGGGCATTTTATCAGAGATGATAAGGTATTTGACCACGTTTTCCTTTGTAAGTAAATTGGAGAGAATCACTGCAGTCAAAATCATTTCTTTGCATGGGTTTTTGTCCATTCTAAAAAGTTAAAATGATAAAGTATTACTACTATATAACTTACATCTATTGTTGTAACACCATTGAAATGCACAAGTTTCACTAATTCACTATTATGCACTAATCATCTCAAATGCATTCATGATTTACTAGCTTTGTCATTAAGCCAGTTGCCTCAACTAGATTGCAATTATACTCAAAAGAACTTTAAAATGTCAATCACTTGTCAGTAATTCACTATGATCATTTAATTATTTGATAGTTGTTGCTTGCATTGCCTTAAAAAATAGTAGACCAGATAGAAAAATGCGTACAGCAAAAAAAAGTAATATTGTTGGAATATAAACCTTTGAAAATACAGGACAAGAAACTAAAATAAAACTTTAAAAGAATAGGACAAGAAACTAAGATAAAACTTTAAAAGAATAGGACAAGAAACTAAGTTAAAACTTTAAAGAATTGGACAAGAAATAAAAAATGTTACAATAATATTAGTGGCAAAATTTTTTTATTCATTTCCTGTGCTATGCCCCAGTATCTTCTTGATTAGTGCATAATAATTGTCATGATCTCATTGTGCGTTGCCCCTGAGCGGTTGGTTCTGGTTGGGGTTGGTTGGCTGAGCAGTTCTGCTCCGTCAGAATGACCATTGCAAGAAGAATTGGCCGATGCAGCTGCAGGTCTCCTCCAAGAATGCACTTCTGGTCCCGCAACACCAGACGAAGATGAAGAAGACGACCGGGACAAGATGTCGACTCTGACCACCGACTACGGCACCTCCCTCAACCACCGGTCCTCCCTCCCTCTGTCCCGTCATCCCTCCAGTCCTCCTGCTCCCCCTTCCTGTACCAGAAAGCTGTGGCACGCATTCATCTGGACTGCCGGACTTGAACTCAAGGACAAGATGCAAGGAGAAGATGGACGGGTTGGTCAAGATCAAGGATGAGCGGGACGACAAGACCGTCCGCTGCTGCTGCTCAAGATCTGTGCTCATGGGCCCATGGGTCCATTCACATTATGCATGACACATGAGGCGTGTCGCCGAATGATGAAATAGGGGTATGGTTATGGCCCAATTGGTGTTCAAACCAGGATCAAATGATCCCCCGGTCTGACGACGACCTCTGAATGTGGAACCCAGAGCCTATGAATGTGGAACTCGATTTTTTACCAATAAAAATTTTGCCACTAATATTATTGTAACATTTTTTATTTCTTGTCCAATTCTTTAAAGTTTTATCTTAGTTTCTTGTCCTATTCTTTTAAAGTTTTATCTTAGTTTCTTGTCCTATTCTTTTAAAGTTTTATTTTAGTTTCTTGTCCTGTATTTTTAAAGGTTTATATTCCAACAATATTACTTTTTTTGCTGTACGCATTTTTCTATCTGGTATATATAAGCCACAAGCAGAATGAAAATAAATACAACTAAAAATGAAACTTTTACATAGAAAATAGAAAAAAAAACAAAATTTGAAACCACACAATTTTTACGAGACAATAAAGACAAAATAGAAAACATATACAAAAAAAAAAATAAAAGCACCTCTCCCTACAAACAAACTTACACTGAAATAAAGAAGACAATTGGAAACATTTATGAAAAAAATAAGCCAAGTTAATAATTCAATTGTTTCATGAAATGACAAAATAGTGAAAAATAAGTTAAAAACAACAAAAAATAAACAACAAATAAAAAGAAAAGGAAAAAGTAAAAAAAAAATAAGAGAGATATATAAATATAAATATTATGTCATGGTATTCAGAAATGAAGAAAATTAATAATAATAACAAAAAAAATAATAATAAAACAATAATGGTAATATAACAACAATAATAATAATGACAATAATGAAAACAATAATAATAATAATTGTTTATACTTCTGGCACAAGGCCAGCAATTACCAAGTGCATTACTGGTACTTTATTTTATCTACCCCGTAAGGATGAAAGGCAAAGTTAACCTCAGCGGGATTTGAACTCAGACCGTAAAGGAATGTAACTATGCTGGAAAGCATGGCGTCCGACTCTCTATACCATGCTTTCCAGCATAATAATAATAATAATAATAATATTTGTGGTAGTAGAAGTAGTAGTAGTAATAATAATAATAATGACAATATCGATGATAAATGTAATTTTCAGGAAGAACAGTGACAATTCCTCAGTATTTTGTGAAACATATAAACTACTTCAGCAATCAAATTTGAAAGATTGTTAAAATTTAGTTAATAAATATATAAAAAAATATCCAAAATATTAAATATATATGCATATGTATGTATCTATTTTATATGTACATATATATGTATGTGTTTTATATGAACATATGTATGTATCTATTTTATATGTACATATGTATATGTGTATTATATGTACATATGCTTGTATGCTTGTATATATGAACATATGTATGTATCTATTTTATATGTACATATGTATGTGTGTATTATATATGTACATATATATGTGTGTGTATTGTATGTGTATATATGCTTGTATGTGTGTATTATATATGTACATGTGTATGTGTGTATTATGTATGTATATGTGTATATATATTTGTATGTATGTATGTACATTTGTATGTATATGTTTATTATATATGCACATATGTATGTCTGTCTGTCTGTATGCATGTATGCATATATAAATATGTATGTATTTATGCATGTATATTTTTCTGGCTTTATTATGTCAGTCTGTATGTATGTATGAATGTATAATTGTGTATATGTGTATATAAACATGTATGTAGTTAACAAATGAATATAGAAAATGGAATATTTTGCAGCTATGATGAAATTAAAAGAAAGCCATCAAGTTTGAAAGATGTTCTCTTAGTATTTAAAGAAAGATAATAGAATGAATATAAATCCTGTGTGTATACATATATACATAAATACATATATATATTCCTTCAAAATGGCTGACTGAATATATATGGGATTTTTTTCAAAAACCTTTTTACTGTTCCTTCATTTTCTCACTCTATTTCATCTTTTAATTTTCATTCTATATTCTGATAAAGGACTAGTGTCCAAAACGTTAAGACACTTTTCCTACTATATTAAGCGTTAAACTAATATATTTCTTCATTGTTCTGCATTGTATGCTTTGTTATTTCTGTTTACCTTTTGCATACATATGCATACACAAATACACACACACACACACACACACACACACACACACACACACACACACATATATGCTGATTGCTAGTTACCCAAGAAGAGGTAACTAGCCAAAACTGCCAAGCTCACAGTAGATCCTCTAATTCCACTAATATATATATATATATATATATTTATATATATATATGAAAAGAGGGTATGTTTAGGAATCCATACAATGCAAATGGGTTAGAATTACCCAGGTAACAAGTCAGAAAGTAAATGAGAGAGATGAGGTAGGAAGCAAAAAATGAAAAAAGAACAAAAACAAAGAAAGAAATGATTGAAAGTTGCCATAGCAATTTATTACTCCAAAAATGTTTTGAATTTACAATCTATTATCAAGGGATGGGGTCCATATGGCAGGGGGTGTAGAGAAATCAGAGATTGCCCTCCTGGTAGCTGTTTATTTGTAAAAATTAAAAACCTTGCTCAAGCATCATTATTCATATAGGCATATTTATCTATCATAATCTGGGAATTGATTAAGAAAATTAGATAGTAATTATACTAATACTTGTATCATCAGAACACCTATGAAATATCTAAAGAAGCAATGCCAATGAGAAAGTATACTTATATTGCAATAATAACATGATTTATGAAACCACACCTCTATCAATAACCATTAACAATAAACCCTAAGCTTTAAACACCAAAAATATTATTATATTTCCCTAATAGAAAGTGAAAGAGAAACAGGTGAGAAAGGACATGATAAAGATTTTAAGATTAATGGATTATCAACTTGAAGATATATGTAGAAAGAAACACACTCACAACAAATTCTCTTTATCATGTTTCACTCGTTTTACTCTATCATAAGATTTGGTTTATCCTTACACAATAGGCATTCCAAAACTATACTGAATGTGTTAAAATATCTTCCTCGTGTCTATTCATAATCCTCTCATATACTTATTTCAACTTAATCTTACACTTGAGGTCCTGTACCACATGAAAGCATGCTAGCAAAATATTTTTGAAAAATATAAAACAGCACTATAATTTCATCCCATCAAATATTAAAGTCTTTTCACTAAGGCTGAAAAAATTCACAAAATTGTCCAGAATTACTATAAATATTTAATTTAATAAACACGTTTTTAGATCTTTTTTGCTAAATCATAGTAGGTTAAGAGTTAATATACATACATATACTAAAATATACATACACATGTATTGTGTGAACAATCCTAGTATTAAATCTAATTGATATTCATAGTCTAAACTATTGTGTATATCATGGTCAGTGCCATGCATAGTTGTTATTGGGAATCATATGAGATAATGGTTTAAAGTGGATAAAATACCAAGATTTCTTTTCTGTTTTTTTTTTTTTTGCGCCGTGGTGGTGGTGGTGGTGGTGGTGGTGGTGGTGGTGGTGGTGGTGTGTGTGTGTGTGGGGGGGGGGGGGGGGGGACAAGACAGAAATTTGTTTTCCCTTGAATTTCATCTCCTGTGTGCCATCCTCATGATTAAATCCATTTCCTATTTTGCAGAGTAAGATAGTGAAGTGCAATAGACACTTGCTGTAAACTATGATTTCTAACAATTAGGAAATAGATTTAATCCCCAAATAAATCACTGGAGAGATAATAAAAAAAAGAGGAAAAAGAAATTTAAAATGTTCTGCCTCGAGTATGAAGGAACAAAAAATTCTTTCAGTTTTATCCCCTTTAAACCATTGTTCATCTAATTTAATTCCCTCTAACAACTCTACACAGCTTTGGAGATGATATACAGAACACAGCAGCTATACACAGACCAGGAAATGTAAGTCTTCTTTGAATCTAACAGACTATTGCTATACAAACTACACACACATTACCAACGAAAGTTATTGAGAGGTTGAAAAGTACAAGTTATATGTATTGTACTTTTCAACCTCTAAGCAGCAACAGTATCAACAGTAGCAATAGCAGCAACATCAACAGCAGCAAAAGCAAATATTTTTGCCTTCACTTAGTTTGGATGAGAAATTTTGAAGTAGAGTTTCATGTCTAGATGGCTTCCTGACACACAGACTTTTAGTTTCCTCTTAAAAATACTGGGATTCAGTCTACATATCTATGTGGGCACACATATATGTATGTACGTTATATAACCCGATTGTATTTTCATTGTTTTGGTGAATTATGTGGCTATGCCCCCTTGCCACAGTTTTCAATTTGTCACGCTATCTAACATATGTTAATTACTCTAAGGTGTAGCCTATCGATTCATTGATAAATCCTTATTGAGTGCTTTTGTGCAAACCTAATTGTATCTCATTAGCTTGGCCACCACCATAACTTCGATTTTACTAATATTCATAATAAATATATATATAATAAAAATGACTTCACCAGGAAAAGAACTGTTTCATTCATAAGAAATTATGAGGACTTTCCTGATGATTTCTTATGAATGAAACAGTTCTAATGCTGTAGAAGTGAAGTCATTTTTATAGTATAATAAATATGCCTATACTCTACTAACGTACTGAGTACCTGTTTTAACTGTTGTTACCTCCCAATATACATCGCAAATCCACACATATGTATATACATGAACATACATACACTTCTACACATACACACACACATTATATATATATAACATACTTATATATACTTCTACACAAACATGGACACACATTATATATGTGTAAGGGCGGTGGATTGGCAGTATCGGTAGAGAGTCAGACGACACCATGCTTTGTAGCAAAGAGTTACGGCCCTTTATGGTCTGAGTTCAAATCCCGCCGAGGTTGACTTTGCCTTTCATCCTTACGGGGTTGATAAAATAAAGTACCAGTAATACACTGGGATACTTGCTGGCCTTGTGCCAAAAGTAGAAACAATTATATATATATAACATACTTACATACACTTCTGCACACACACATATATAGAAGGGCATCCAGCCATAGAAACCTAACCAGAAACAGTTCTATATGAGTAAGAAATGGTCACCTGGCCCAACTTGCCTCAAATTGGACAACCCATCTAACCCATGCTAGCATGGAAAAAGAATGTTAAACAATGATGATGATGATAATATATATAAACATACATGTGTGAGATAATTAGCATATTAGCATATTATGTTCTATGCTTCTACATCCAATAAACTTCATATTACCAAGTATCATGTAATGTGGTTTGAAAACTAAGTCAGAACAAAACAACAGAAAAGCTTCAAATATTCTGGTCTTGTACCATTTACATTCTATGCTTGTATTTTACATTAGGAGCAATGGTATCTAATGGTTGCCAAATGTTATAAAACACCCATGTCAATAGAACAACCAAGTATATATAAACAAGATATTGCTTTATTTTGTTATCAATATTCATTTTTATAATGTTAGTATAATGAATGTTTTTTGTTTATTTTGTAATAATTTCTAACATATGGGGTATTGTGTCTTGTAACAGTTGGTGATTTTCATCTTATATTCAGTTACATATTACCAGTTTAATATGATGTGAGTTTACATTCGTGATTCCTGGTCTGGAAATCAATTTTTCCATCCATTTTTATTTTTTCAAGCTTGCATAGGCTAGACAGCACAGCTTCCATCCATTTCGAGTGTTCTTTTGTGGTCATCACTGTGTAATTTAGAATTTTGATATCAGCTCTAACCACAGGTTTTCTCCAGTTTTCTTCTACTATAGCTTCCATCCATTGACACCACCTCGCATATCAACACAGTTTTCTCTTTTTCCCACTACATCTGATAGCTCTTGTATCCAGCTATTCTCTCATATCATCCACAACCCCTTTGTTCATGCACACTAACATTACACATTCAACAGACCATGCTTGTTTCATTTCTCTCTAGCCTTCATATATCCATGCAGTGAATTATGACAATTCCAACAATTACATAAAATCACCAAATAATGATGCAATATTTTCCATTTTCCGAAGACACTTTATATCACATAAAATTTATTCAATAAATACAAAAAGAATATTTTAAATTGTCTTAATTTTGAATTTACAATTTATTACATAATTTATTATATAATTTAAATGCTTCTAAATATATATTCATCTTGGACTATACATCAGCTACTGTTTTAAATTAGTTTTCAAAATATTAATTAACTTTTTATTATATAGAATCAAAAAAGCTGCCTCTAAACATATGACAATATTTGTCAAAGAAGAACACAAAAGAAAACAATACTGATATAATAATTCCTGGGGAAACCTGTTGCAGAATTATGAATTTGAAAGTGAGTCTAGTGCTGAAGAATCACACACAAAAGAAAAAGAAGAATGAATCTGTTTGCTCTCAGGCATGAAGAGCACTGTCCAGTTTGCTTAATTTTTAATGAATATTTTATGAATTAAAATATGAAACCTGCTAAAGGAAAGAGATATCTTGGCTATAGATATGCTTCCTAGGCTGGCAAATTTCTACATTTTCAGCAAATATGACTGAAATCTATAAAAGTACAAAAAAAAAAAACTCTTTTGAAAGATATACACTGGTTCAAGAATACTGAAAAGCATTGTTTGGAGACATAATGACAACAACTAAGAAACCATACACTATTGACTGGTGTTGCCAGCAGCAGATGGAATCAAAGAAATTATTTATATTAAGATCTGTCTGTGTATGTCTTGTGGCAAAAGTTCCAGTTGATTTGAGCAATGGAAGAACTTGTTTATGAAATTAATGTTTAAGTAGATGAGCATTATATAGACATGAGTTCCACTAATGTAGTTCTCAAGAAAATCCATCATGAAAGAGTGTATGACAATGATAGCTCTTTAAATTGAAGATACAATTCATTTTTGTCTACTAAGTATGCTAAACCAACATCAAATACAAGTGTCTTGCTCAAGCACACAATATGCTGCCTAGTCCAAGAAGCAAACACATGACCTTGAAATCATGAACCCATCAATCTAACCACTAAGTTACACACCTTCACAACTGAAATACCTATGCAGATGAAAGCAAAAAACGAAATTCCATTCTGAAAAGACTCACATGGCATGCCCCCCCCCCCCCCCCCATTTGCTCATAATAATTGTTTCTACTTTTGGCACAAAGCCAGCAATTACCCAGTGCATTACTGGTACTTTATTTTATCGACCCCGTAAGGATGAAAGCCAAAGTTAACCTCGGCGGGATTTGAACTCAGACCATAAGCTTCTACTTTTGGCACAAGGCCAGCGATTACCCCAGTGCACCACTGGTACTTTATTTTATCGACCTCGTAAAGATGAAAGGCAAAGTTAACCTCGGCGGATTTGAACTCAGAACGCAAAGGGCCATTTGCTCATAATAATGAGAGATGGGGAGAGATGAATGCAGTGACAGTGGTAGTTTGGTTCCTCAGTGTTCAGACCTGGTTTGCTACACATACTTTAGTAATTTAGCTATTAGATCATATAAAATGATACTGAAGTTACCTTTGCTTTCTCCCTAAAAAGACTCACTAATTAAAAATTTGCCAAAATTAACAATCACTATTTTGTACAACTTAATATATTAATTTAAATACGTACTAAATTTACGGTTTACTTGGATGAATTTACTAACATTAGAAATACGATGCAACTATTAGTAATTATTAGTATGAAACTAATGTGCATTAGGATTAATTGGTTTATTGGCATTTAGGTGGCCATCATCATCATCATTTATACATCAAATTTCCCCTGCAGGCATAGGTTAAATAGTTTGGTTTGAGACAATGTTTTACAATGGGATTTGTTTCCTCATGCCAATTCTTTTAGTTGCCATTTACAACACGCAGGAATCATCATCATCATCATCAGGTTTAGCGTCCGTGTTCCACGCTTGCATGGGTTTGGACGGGGGTTTTCCCACTTGAGGCAAGAGTGATTGTCTTGCTCGCATAGGACTGTCTGGCGGGTTTTCTACAGTTGGATGCCCTTCCTAACACCAACCACATATGGTAACCTATTCTAAAACCTGAGATAGATACAGCATATTTGGGATGTACATGTCATGCAACAATAAACCATTGTTTTCAAAGTGGCCCATTTTTTTTAGGAGGTACGTCTGGAATGAAATAATAATGCTGGCAAATGTACTAAAGACTAGGAAACATGGTGGTACATGGTAGAAAGCCAAGCTACCACACACGTGGCAATAAGGCCTTCTAAGGGTTATTGTGATTAAGAGCTCCAAGAAGTGATGGAACTGTTGCAAGCAAAGCCAACAGCAATGAAAGCAACCTCTCCCCATAGCCCTCACATCAATAGTATCACCAGTTATACTATGTTACAGCCCTGATGATGACCAGAAAATTTGGTGTCCATCTCAATCCTAAAAACCAACATCTTAATATATTGTATAATGACCTTTTAATCCTCCTCATTTTGATACAAGTTTGTTTATATAACCATTCATATTTTGGAACACTTTTGTGCACAAAGTTTTGTATGTATATATGGCCCTGGTGAAAATAATTGTTTCTACTTTAGGCACAAGGCCAGCAATTACCTAGTGCATTACTAGTACTTTATTTTATCGACCCTGTAAGGATGAAAGGCAAAGTCAACCTCGGTGGGATTTGAACTCAGATCGTAAAGGGACGTAGCTATGCTGGAAAGCATGGCGTCCTACCCTCTACCGATACTGCCAATCAACCGCGGTTTCTGATTAGGTACAAGATCAACAATTTTGGAATGTCGATTAAATCAACCCAAATGCAATACTAGAGCTTAATAATAAAAAAAGGATTATCATTATTATACTTTTATTATTAATATTTTTTTTTTTATCTTACTTTATGTTCATACGAGAAATCACCAAATCACCACCAGTGACCTCAAGAGACAACAAGGTCCGCCATGTTCAAGAACAAAAACACATACACACACATACATGTATCTTTAGGTGTTTACACTTGTGATATACTTATAGTGACAGAATCTTCCTTAGTATATAGCCAGTTCCCATTAGTACTATCTTTTGTATTTCTTCTATTGTTATTATTATTATTAAGGGTGATGGATTGACAGTATCGGTAGAGCATTGGACAATACGCTTTACGGCATAGAATTACAGACCTTTATGTTCTAAGTTCAAATCCTACCGAGGTTAGCTTTGCCTTTCATCCTTCGGTGGTCGATAAAATAAAGTACCAGTAATGTACTGGGGATGATATAACTGACTCCACACCAAATTTGTGCCTGAATCAGAAACCATTATTATTAAAATGCAATTCGTTGAACTTGTGGCTAAATCAGAAACCATTTATATTACTAAAATGCACTTGCCTTTTCTGGGGCTGGGAATATTAAGGGAATTGGCGGCGGGGGGGGGGGGGCGGTCAAATCTCTATATATTGTTTTTGCTTATCGTACTTGCTTATTTTTGAAAATTATTAAAATCAAAATGTTAAAATTAATTTTAAAAAAGGAATAATTTAATTATTATTAACATAACAAATGTAAACAAATGTATATATATATATATATGTGTATATATATATATGCAAGCAGGGAAAAGCGAACGTAAAATGATGATGATGATGATATCATCATTATTATCATAGTTTATAAATATGTATATAAATATATATATATATATATATATATATCATTATTATCATAGTTTATAAATATGTACATAAATATATATATATATATATATATCATTATTATCATAGTTTATAAATATGTATATAAATATATATATATATATATATATCATTATTATCATAGTTTATCAGTAGAGGGTAGGATGCCATGCTTTCTAGCATAGTTACGTCCCTTTACAGTCTGAGTTCAAATCCCGCCGAGGTTAACTTTGCCTTTCATCCTTACGGGGTTGATAAAATAAAGTACCAGTAATGTACTGGGTAATCGCTGGCCTTGTTCCTAAAGTAGAAACAATTATTATCATAGTTTATAAATATGTATATAAATATATATATATATATATATCATCATTATTATCATAGTTTACAAATATATATATATATATATGTATGTGTGTGTGCACACGCATATCTATGTGTGTTGTGCTTTTGTGCATATAATTAAATAAAAGATAAATAAATAAATAACCGAACGAATACATAAATGACCTGCAAGGAAATAAACACAATTAAATTATTATTTAGATATGAAAAAAATATATATATTCCTTTAATCATGAAATATATAATAAAATATATTTTTAAAATTAAAAATAAATTTAAACAGAAATATAGACATAAATAGATTTAAGATAGAAGAAATGCTTTGAGCAATTACGGTCAATAAAATATACATTGTATATTTTATTATGTGAATCATGTACTGTTGTAAATATAACTAGAAGGAATATACAACTGTATTTCGGTTGAAAAGCCTCTTGTAAGATGTTTAAGTAAAAATGATGTTGTTTGATAACAAAATATCTGTGGTCAGTAGTTCTATGACACTGGCTAATATTTTTGTTACTTATTGGGCAGTGGATTGGCAGTATCGGTAGAGCATCAACAACATGCTTTGCAGCATAGTATTATAGCCATTTACGTTCTGAGTTCATATCCTGCCGAGGTTAGCCTTGCCTTTCATCCTTACAGGGCCAATAAAATTAAGTACCAGTAACATACTGATGTCAATTTAATCGACTTAGCCCTCCCCTTCAAATTGTTGATCTTGTGCGTAAATCAGAAGCAATTATTATAAGATAACATTAGGGCAGTGAATTGGCAGTATCAGTTGAGCACAGACACCATGCTTTGCAGCATAGAGTTAACACCCTTTAAATTCTTAATTCAAATCCCACCAAGGTTAGCTTAACTTTCCATCCTTATGGGATTGATAACATAAAGTACCAGTAAGCACTGGGGTTGGTTTAATCGATTTTCCCTTCCCTTTAGAATTGCTAACCTTGTGCCTAAAGTAGAAATAATTATTATAAGATAACATTCTAAAGTTAGACACAAAAATATAATATTTAACCGTGTAGTATTTATATTATTCTATATTTACTATTGTATTTTCACAGTAAACGCTTTATCTCACATAATATCGAATCTACAAGATATTGATATTATTTGTTTCAAAAACAGCACCTTAACATAACTATGAGCAGCTGATTATGGTCAGTTTGACCAGAACAAAGTGAGAGAATTCTGGCCGGATATGGCCGGGTTAAATGCTGAAGGGTTAAATGAAAGAAAAAAAAAAAGACGGGAAAGAGGAAAAAGGAAAAAAGCGAGAATGAAGCAATGAAGGAAAGGGAGAGAAGGAGGGAGGATCAGACCCTACACTATAGTGTGAGAGATCATTTGACTAGGCTCTGCAGACAGAATGGTGAAGGTATTGCCACAGTGAATGGCCACTGATACATGCTGCAAAAGCCACCTCACAGGGCTCCTTCCACTGGCAGGCTGCTATCTTCTGATTTTGCAGAGGAAACAGGCAGCGCAGGGGCCAAGGACACTTGAAATCTCGATGACGACCAGGACAAAAAGGGGAAGAGTCAATTAAATGTGACTTGGTAGCATATACTATACCTTCCTGAGCATTTTAGGTACCTGAATAATTGTGTGCAGACAGAGGTATCATCTCCTCTCATCCCACATGCAGTTGATTCAATAGAATATTAATGGCCTGACAGTTAGAGGAATACAGGGCTCCACTAGTACTGAACTAATTCTTACATTTGATAAATCAAATTGATTGACAAGATCACAGACCTCAATCGCACACTGAGTGGGGTAGAACTCGTCAAATCGAATCAAGGAAACAATGTTTCTATTAGTCTTTCCATTGCTGATACTATCTACCAGTTGCAACTCCTGGCAGAAAGAACAACATGAAATAAAGTGTCTTTCTGAAAGACACGGTGCATTGTTCTGTCCAGGAATCAAACTCACAACCTTACAATTAGAAAAGAATGAAAAGGTAAAGTGAACATCTTGGAAGGATTTGAACTCATGGTCCAGAGTGTCAAAACAAACATTACAGAGAATTCTATCCGATGTCCACATCACTACTGAAAAAAAATATTTTCATATGACATTTCAATAGTTTGATTGGCATTGAACCTCTGACTTTTCAGAAAGAGGAGAGGGACTCTTTCTAAATTCAAATTTTATGATAATACATTGGTTCTGTTAATAAAATTCTAACAAGATTGTTTATTATAAACAGTCTCTGGTATTTTTAGTGAGTACTGTAAACATACAGATGGTCCCTTGCTGCTGAATGGTGGTGTTGGTGGTGGTGGAGAATGTGTTGGTGGTGTTGGGTGTTGTTGTGGTGGGGGTGATAATGTTGGCATTATGTGGCCTGAATTGTTATGCATTCCTACACCACACACCATGTGTGTATGTGTGTGTTTATGCAGATATATATATATACACACACACACACATATATATATATATATTCATATACATATGAATATAAGCTGAAAATCCATACAGAAAAACTCTTATATAAGACAAATATATGACTGCATCTCTACTTCAACAGCTACTTTAGTGGTATGTAATTTCATATATTAAGGTGTATTGCACTAGGAATGCTTGATTGCACAAGAAATTAGAGAATAATATATATATATATATATACAGTGCCCCGCAAAAGTTTACAACACATTAGGAAAAATGTGGTTTTAGGTATTTTTAATAAAGTTAGGTTAATGAAAATTTAACTACTGATAGAACATATAATGAGGCATTTAATGATACAATCATATTTTTAAAAAAATAACAAGGAAATAACACATGAAGAAAAATCAATATTTTTATAACGCAAAAGTTTACAACACATTTTATATTTATCGCTTTTTTTCAAGAAAATTCTTAAATTTTCAGAATTAAAATTCAGTAGAATGTTCTAGATTAGGTTTAAGGTAACTTCTAAGGACTATTAAAAACATTACATCATTATTTGTCTGACAACCATCCTGTAAACATTGACAACCGTCCTGTAAACATGGACAATATGGGGAAAAATAAACTGATTGATCAAGACCTCTGTAAACGCATTGTAGACCTTCATACAAATGGTGTTGGTTATAGAAAGATATCTTGTCAGTTAAATGTGCCATTGAGTTCAGTTGGTACAATAATTCGTCACTGGAAATCTCATCATTCCATCTGTCCTCTAATTAGTTCTGGTTGTCCTAGAAAGATAACGGAACGTGCAGCTCGGTTATTGATGAGAAAGGTTGGCAACGAACCCCGGTGAACTCTTAAAAATCTTCAGGATGACCTAGAAGAAAGTGGAGTAAAAGTGAGCACAGATACAATTAGTCGTTCACTACATCGATATGATATCTTCTCGAGGTTTCCAAGGAAAACACCACTTCTTACGAGGAAACACGTTCTTCGTCGATTAAACTTTGCAAATGAGCATCTCATCAAACCTGCGTCATTTTGGGAAGATGTACTTTAGTCGGACGAAACAAAAATTTAACATTTTGGTCGAAATGGTGTGGCAAAAGTCTGGAGAAAGAAAGGTACTGAATATTCGCTGAAGAATACTATTCCAACTGTAAAATTTGGAGGCGGATCAATCATGGTCTGGGGTTGCTTTAGTGCCACAGGAGTAGGAAATATTGAAATAATAGAAGGAAGAATGGGTGGCACTTATTATAGAGGTATTTTCCAAAGGAATTTACATCAAAGTGCACATTCTCTCAGCTTAAAGCCAGGTTGGTTTTTTCAACAAGATAACAATCCAAAGCATACTGCAAAGCTAACACAATCTTGGTGAAGTACGAATGGAATAAATGTTCTAAAATGACCATGTCAGTCTCCAGATCTTAACCCGATCGAAAATTTGTGGAGAGAATTCAAAAAAGGAAACCCCAAAATATCCCTGAACTAAAGAAAATTTGTTGTGAAGAATGGATAAATATTAGCCAAGAAACATGCAAGAAGTTTGTAGGAGGCTACTCCAAACGCCCTACAGGCTGTAATTAGCAACAAAGGTTACGCTACAAAATATTAAGAGATGATTTAATAAATGTGTTGTAAACTTTTGCGTTATAAAAATATTGATTTTTCTTCATGAGTTATTTCCTTGTTATTATTTTTAAACTATGATTGTATCATTAAATGCCTCATTATATGTTCTATCGGTAGTTAAATTTTCATTACCCTAACTTTATTAAAAATACCTAAAACCGCATTTTTCCTAATGTGTTGTAAACTTTTACGGGGCACTGTATATGATTCTCTAATTTCTCTAACTTCATTCTCGCTAGCTCTGATGAATTGACTAGTTACAACTATGTATTGGTGATCGAATGACGCGAAAACAGGCGGGTAGCGATCTCTAGACCTACCAGCTCAGAGAAACAATTGTCAACAATGTGATTAAAAACCTTTTTTGTATAGCAAACCATGTCACTCTTCTTTCTTGATTTATATATATATATATATATATACCTAAATATATATATATATTACATACATATATTACTAATATGGAGGAGAGTGACTTGGTGGTGGAACAATAAGGTAGATGAGGCAGTTAAGGCCAAGAGACAGGCATGGAAAGAATGGAAGAACAGGGGGAGCAGGGTACATTACATAGAGACCAAGAGGGAAGCTAGGCGACAAGTATACTTAGCTAGGAGGGAACCAGAGGATAGAACATTCAAGCATGTTTTGCAACGTGAGGACCAGAAACAGGAGGTGTTCAAGATTGCGAGGCAGTGCGTCAGAGAGAATTGTGATGTCATTGGAGAGAAGTGTATCCGTAATGATAAAGGTGAGCTTGCCCTCACAAGTGCTGAGAAGAAAGATGCATGGAAAAGCCATTATGATAGATTACTAAATGAGGAGAATGCATGGGAAGAAGAGACCCTACCACAAGTAGACCCTATAGAGGGGCCAGCAGTACAATCAGCAGCAGCGTAGTAAGTAAGGCAATCAAAGATATGAAGATGAGGAAGGCAACCGGTCCATCGGGTATAGCTGCCGAGATGCTGAAGGCATCTGGGTCTGTAGGTCACACTATAACCACACGTATTGTTAACCAGGTAATACTAGAAGGTGTCATACCAAAAGATTGGTGCAGTAGCATCATTGTCAACTGCTACAAAGGTAAAGGCGATGCACTAGATAGAGGAAACTATAGAGGTATAAAGCTGATGGACCAGGTCATGAAAGTAACAGAAAGAGTTATAGCACAGTTGATTAGGGACCAGGTGAAAATAGATGAGATGCAATTTGGGTTTGTACCAGGAAGAGGCACCACTGATGCCCTCTTCCTTGTGAGGCAGTTACAGGAAAAGTACCTAGCTAAAAGTAACCCACTCTACCTGGCATTCGTCAATCTCGAGAAAGCCTTTGACAGAGTTCCACGTGCTGTATTCTGGTGGGCTCTTAGAAAACTAGGAGTAGATGAATGGCTTGTGAAAGCTGTACAAGCCATGTATAGGGGAGCAGTCAGCAAAGTTATGATTAGCAATGAGTATAGCGAGGAATTTAGCGTACAGGTTGGTGTCCACCAGGGCTCTGTTCTTAGCCCTCTCCTGTTCATCATAGTCCTGCAGGCAATAACGGAGGAGTTTAATACCGGATGCCCATGGGAACTCCTGTATGCTGATGACCTCGCACTTATAGCTGAATCTATGGTAGAACTAGAGAAGAAATTCCAAACTTGGAAGCAGGGACTAGAAAGAAAGGGTCTCAAAGTCAACATGACAAAGATTAAGGTCATTGTAAGTAGACGAGGAAACAGAACCCAGATCCCCTCAGGGAAATGGCCTTGCTCAGTATGTAGGAAAGGTGTAGATAGGAACTCCATTCTCTGCTCCAAATGCAAACAATGGGTACAAAAGTGATGTAGCGGGATCTCAGGAAGCTTAATTAAGAATGTAGGCTTCACATGTAGCAGCTGTGCTGGGACAGGAAGCAGCAAACAGCCACAGGAAACAAGTACCACCAATCTCTGGGAGGGCTCTGCAGAAACAGTAGACAGCTTCTGCTACCTAGGTGACCGAATTAGCAGCGCAGGTGGATGTTCAGAAAGTACAATAACTAGCGTAAGAACGGGATGGAAGAAGTTTAGGGAACTACTGCCACTGCTAGCTGCAAAAGGCTTCTCCCTCAAAATGAAAGGCAGACTGTATGATGCGTGTATCCGAACAGCAATGTTACATGGTAGTGAGACCTGGGCGCTGAAGGTGGAAGACTTACGTAGATTAGAAAGAAACAAAGCATGCTCCGATGGATGTGTAATAGTAATATACGCGAACGACAAAGCATAAATGAATTGAGAGAGAGACTGAGCATAAGAGGAATCAAATGCTGTGTGCAGGAGAGGCGGTTGCGTTGGCATGGACATGTGATGCGTATGAAGGATGACAGCTGCATAAAAAGGTGCAGAGCACCAGAAGTCAATGGAAACCGCGGAGTGGGGAGACCCAAGAAGACCTGGGATGAGGTGATAACAGCCGACCTTACCCAATTACACCTCTCAAAGGCGATGACACACGACCGTGACCTCTGGCGTCACGCAGTAATACAGAGTACCCGACCTCCCATGGGTACAAGCTGAAGCATATAGACAATATGCTCCCACACCCTCCCACTGCAAGGTAGTCGTGGAGGTGCCACAGCAAAAAAGCACCCAGCCCACACTGTAAAGTGGATGTGTAGGCGCCACGGAAAAAAGCACCCAGCACTCACTGCAAATGAGGTTGGTGTTAGGAAGGGCATCCAGCTGTAGAAAGCCAAAATCACTTCCTGTATGAGCAAGGCTGGTCAGCCGACCAGACACTGCCCACAACAGGACAACCCCTCTAACCCATGCTGTAATGATGATGATATTGCTAATATACATGTGTGTGTGTATAGAAGGTAGAGTGACTCAAAACAATAAATGATTCTGAGTGTGACAATCCGTCCAACCCATGCCAACAGACTTAAAATGATGGTAATGATGCCAATATTTTATATATATATATACACGTTTCTGTATGTGTGTGTGTGTAAGGGGAGTGGAGGTGTATAAAGAAGTGTGGAACCTTCAACGTGGGCAAAACCTGCAGAAAGGGAGACCAAGTCAGGCATAGGACGAAGTTGTGAAAAATGACATAAAGATATTGAAACTCACAAAGATGATGCATTACTGGAATATTCTTCTCTAATTTCCTCACAACATATATTTAGAAGAATTTCAATAGTTAGTTATCCATCCATTTAGGAAGCCTACTGTATTTTCCACTTCAATTCAATTCATCCTTTGTTAGGACTATAACCCTATAAACTTTTGCCAACATTCTTTTGCATTTGCCATGCCTTTAAATAACTTTTAATATATGTGAATCATTGTCAATTTTGATATGCATGAACTAACTAGTATACACACACACATATATATATATATATACTCACACACACACTCATACATATATATATGTATATATATATATATATACTCACACACACACTCATACATATATATATGTATATATATATACACAAAACGCAGCACCAACAGCTTTGCAAGAGATGTCAACATGAATCAACCTGTTATTTTCATCTAAAGACATTTTTTCCAATTCCAACCCGTCTGTCCCCTCAATCTATCTTATTTCTCATTCTTTCTTCTGATGAAGGACTAGCGTCCAAAACGTTAAGACCCTCTTCCTGCTATATCAAACGTTAACCTAATATATCTCTTCCATATACTGTACCGATTGTGTTGTTATTTCTGTTTACCTTTTACATGTGTGTGTGCGTGAAAGAGAGAGAGAGAGAGAGAGAGAGAGAGAGAGAGAGAGAGAGAGAGAGAGAGAGAGAGAGAGAGAGAGAGAGAGAGAGAGATGAGGTTTTGTTTATGTATATCAAGAGTGCTTAAATAATATAACCAGGCTGGTACATGTCTTTTGCCAGAAAACTTACAACCATTCACCATTGTATTTGTAATGAAATGCACTGCCTATATGTTTTAATAGATTTGAAATAAATAAAAAAATTGGAGTAATTTAAAATTATAATTAACCTTTTCAATAAGCTGATGTTTGGAATGTTACTTCACAAAAATATGTTTGTAGCTTGTAACAAATTAAAAAAAAAAATCTTTTTTATTCGAGTCAACAAGATCTCAGACCTCATTTGCTTACTGAGTGAGGTGAATCCCATCAAAGCAGACCAAGTAAGCAATGTTTCCATTGGTCTTTCCAACTGCTGATACTAC
>OZ024742.1:27673487-27718487 GCA_964016885.1 Eledone cirrhosa
ACGTGTAGGTGCCACGGCAAAAAAGCACCCAGCACTCACTGTAAATGAGGTTGGTGTTAGGAAAGGCATCCAGCTGTAGAAATCAAGCCAGCATCAGTTCCCGTCCCACCCTTGCAAGCAGGGAAAAGCGGACGTAAAATGAAATGAATGAATGAATGAATATATACATATATATATACCTATACATATATATATACACACACACATATATACGTATATATATATACACGTATATATATATATATGTATGTAGATATATGTGTGTGTGTGTGTGGTTTACCACAGGGTAGAATTGGTCATTCTGCAATGTTACTCATGACGTAATATGAGAAAAGCACTCAATGTTATGCAACTCATCCATCTCCAATGATAGATCATGTTGGTGGTGATGCAGGAACAGAGTAAATGTATTATAAAGTCAAATGAGAGGAGGCCCAATATATTAATTATTTATTTCTGCAAACACTATACACATTTCAGTGGCCAGGTTGTGTAATGACCCAAGGACATCTTCAGGTTTAAATTGCGTACTTGAGGTATACCAATGGAATGATGGTAAACTTTAAGGAAACTAGTAAAGAAAAACATAGAGAAGTAAAAATTTGTGTGTTTATGATTTTGACCCAGGGACGAACCAAACGGCGTGCACTACACTGACTCGTTGTCTCTATATATATTACAATTATACTCATGTAATATATATATATATATATATACAATATATTAATAAATGGAAACTATATTTATAAAACCATATTTATTTTATTATACATATTTCAAGGGCAACCAAGGAAAATGATGGTGCGCTTTCATCAGATAAAATACAGATTTATTTTATAAATAAATATTGACATACCCGGAAAAAAAGACAACCTTAACGGTTGGAGCTTCCTGGATAGTGGAGATATTACATTTATTGAGGGTAATACAAAATTATGAGTGAGTATGCATATATATATATATATATATATATATATATATATATTTTTTCCGTATTTCCCGGCATCGAAGATTCTACTCTTTTCCTAAAATGAGTCTCAAAAATCTACCATGCGTCCTGGAGGCCGAAGGTTGTTTATCATCTTTTATCAAATTTTTGGTCGTCAGAATTAGAGTGCGTCCTTGACGACGAAACATCTTCGGCACTGGGAAATACGGTATGTGTATATACATATATATGTATATCTATGTGTGTATGTGTGTGTATATATATATATATACATATATATATATATATATCTAGGGCGGGTAAAATTCCCGAGATCCATGGACGAGTTCTCTCCAGTGGTCTCTGTCCCTCATTATCGCTGCCATGACCTGCGTCTCCAACAGACCAGTGTCTGTCCTTAGGGCATCAACATATGTTAACCTTGGTCTTCCTCTTCCAGTTTTTCCATGCAGGGGCTCCCACATGAGCACTGAGTGCAGTATCAACTCTGGATGTCGGTGAGCATGTCCAGCTAACCTCAGTCTCCTCTGTGTCACATTTGAGCTGACTTTTGGGAGGCTCCCATACAGCTCTGAGTTTTTCATCCTCAGTGTATACTGATTAATGTTCAGAGCCATCCTCTCCATTCTCTTGTAACACCCATCCCCCATCTGAGTGAGTTTCTTGGTCAGTGTCCAAGTCTCAGACCCGTACAGCAGCACAGACTCCACTACAGCAATGAAGAGGCGGATCTTCAGATCTTCACGAAGGTCCGACTTCCACACCGATCTCAAATTGTAGCACGCCACCCAGGCTTTGTTCTTCCTCTCAACCACATCATCTTCCGTACTCCCAATCTTTGCTCCCAAGTACAGGAAGTCCTCAACTAATTCCAGCGGCTTCCCGCCTACATTAGTAATTCCCTCTGGCTTCTCAACATTCTCTACCAGACATTTTGTCTTAGTCTCATTCATTCTCAGCCCCACACTCATCAACACAGTCTCAACTTCCTGCATCAAATCCTCTGCCTCCTTCACTGAATCTGTCACCAAAACTATGTTGTTGGCAAATATATATATATACAAATATATATAAATACATATATATAGAACTAGAGAATAAATTCCAAACCTGGAAGCAGGGACTAGAGAGAAAGGGCCTCAAAGTCAACATGACAAAGACTAAGGTCCTTATAAGTAGACGAGAAAACAGAACCCAGATCCCCTCAGGGAAATGGCCTTGCTCAGTATGTAGGAAAGGTGTAGGTAGGAACTCCATTCTTTGCCCCAAATGCAAACAATGGGTACACAAGAGATGTAGCGGGATCTCAGGAAGCTTAATTAAGAATGTAGGATTCACATGCAGCAGCTGTGCTGAAACAGCAAGCAAACAGCCACAGGAAACAAGTACCACCAATCTCTGGGAGGGCCCTGTAGAAACAGTAGACAGCTTCTGCTACCTAGGTGACCGAATTAGCAACGGAGGTGGGTGCTCAGAAAGTACAATAACTAGGGTAAGAACGGGATGGAAGAAGTTTAGGGAACTACTACCACTGCTAGCTGCAAAAGGCTTCTCCCTCAGAATGAAAGGCAGACTGTATGATGCGTGTATCCGAACAGCGATGTTGCATGGTAGTGAGACCTGGGCGCTGAAGGTGGAAGACTTACGTAGATTAGAGAGAAACGAAGCCTGCATGCTCCGATGGATGTGTAACAGTAATATACGTGAACGACAAAGCATAAATGAATTGAGAGAGAGACTGAGCATAAGAGGAATCAAATGCTGCGTGCAGGAGAGGCGGTTACGCTGGTATGGACATGTGATGCGTATGAAGGATGACAGCTGCATAAAAAGGTGCAGAGCACTAGAAGTTGATGGAAACCGCGGAGTGGGGAGACCCAAGATGACTTGGGATGAGGTGATAAAAGCCGACCTTACCCAACTACACCTCTCAAAGTCAATGACACACGACCGTGACTTCTGGCGTCACGCAGTAATACAGGGTACCCGACCTCCCATGGGTACATGCTGAAGCATATAAACAATATGCCCCCCCCCCCACCGCAAGGTGGTCGTGGAGGTGCCACGGCAAAAAAGCACCCAGCCCACACTGTAAAGTGGACGTGTAGGCGCCACGAAAAAGCACCCAGCACTCACTGTAAATGAGGTTGGTGTTAGGAAGGGCATCCAGCTGTAGAAATCAAGCCAGATCAGTTCCTGTATGAGCAAGGCATGGTCAGCCGACCAGACACTGCCCACAACAGGACAACCCGTCTAACCCATGCTAGCGTGGAAGAACGGACGTAAAACGGTGATGATGATGATGATGATGATATACACACACACACATATATATATATATATATATATATATATAGGAACGAGTAGGACCCCAACGGCTGAGCTCAAGCCGTTTCGACGGCTAATTCTGGACTAAAGTCCAGAATTAGCCGTCGAAACATACACAGATATCATAATCATCATCATCAACTTCATACATATGAATCAAAGAAGTAGTTAATGATTGTATGGTAGCCATTATGGATGTTAAACAATATGAAACCACAAAAAGTATTTACTTCAAGACACAGACTATTATGAAAGACTAAACAATTACCAATAACCCAAAATAAGGAAGAGCCTCACAAACTTCTTCATTCATCAGACCCCAAAAAGTGTTAATAAAAAAAGGAACCTGGAGGGATCCCATTTCGCCTGCTTGTATTAGCAATCATATTCTTTTGCTCATAACCTAAAATTCATAACCAGAGGTGAGGGTTGGCATGAACACCAAATTGAAGATAGTAATTTTGGCTTTTACACCTTCCTCCCTTCTTCTGATGACTAAATTGAAGATAGCAAGTTTGGCTTTTACACCTAATCCCCTTCTTCCGATGACCAAATTGAAGATAGCTAGTTTGGCTTTTACACCTAACCCCCTTCTTCCGATGACCAAATTGAAGATAGCTAGTTTGGCTTTTACACCTAACCCCCTTCTTCCGATGACCAAATTGAAGGTAGCAAGTTGGGCTTTTACACCTAACCCCCTTCTTCTGATGACCAAATTGAAGATAGCTAGTTTGGCTTTTACACCTACCTCCCTTCTTCTGATTGAATTGAAGATAGTGAGTTTGGCTTTTACACCTACCTCCCTTCTTCTGATTGAATTGAAGATAGTAAGTTTGGCATTTATACCCTTCTTGTGTCATGGCATACTTAGAAGCCCAAATAAACAAACATTTCAGATTAAGGTCTGACAACAATTTCCATAAATAACCATTGGACAACTGGAACCATTATATAAATGGTTGATTTAAATTTTGGGCAGGCCATCTGGATCGTCAAACTAATTAGTTGAAAAGCATAATCAAATATATAAACCACATTTATTTCAAATTAATTTTATCTGCAGAATCCTATCTGAAGACGAAATACAAATAGATGCAAGTTAATTTCCACCACTCATGTTTCAGCAGCAGTTTACAACAACTACATAGATAAAATATTGATAATCAATGTTCACAATAGGATTTTAATTCCCAAAAGGAACTGCACAGGTTTTCATCAAAATGTCATTCCCAGTATTCAATTTATAATTGAATACTGCATTGTTTTTTTTTTTAATTCTTAATCATCAAAAGGGTCACCTACACCGAAACTGTCATCTTCAAACCAAATGATTCAATTCAATATTTGTTATTTTCTTTATACATTCCAAAACATACAAGAACAAATGTACTACTTACTATAGCAAGAAGAATGTGCATAATTTTAAAACATGTTTTAATAAACAATTTCCAGAACTAAGGAGTACCTTACTCAAATGACATTACACACTAACATTAATCAATAACAGGATAGAAAGTGCAAAGACAATAGATATTCAGGAATTATAAAACAAAAAACCCAAAGACAGTTCAGATACTTTATATAACAGCACACATCTCAAGGAATACAGATGCATACAACATCCCAACCCCTGCATAACATTAACAATGAAAGGTCCAAGAATGAAAAAGGCTCTCTAACCATACAATACCATTAATAGTAAAAGACAACAAAAATCATCCAAGAAATATATTACCAGCATCAAACTACCCTTCAAAATTATAACTCCAATAGTCAAAAACTGTGGTTGTCTTAATTACAATCTACATGAGTCTTATAGGAAGCACATCTTATGAATTTAAATCATGCACACCAAAGAATTACATTTTTGTTATTAATTATGATTGGTGGAATGTGACAAACAGGACTAAATGTGAGAAACCAAATGACTGGTCACCATCAACAAAATACAGATCTAATAAGTACTAAATAAATGCATATTTATTAAAATCTGGTTTTATCTTTAATACAAAAAATATCTTCAAAATATACCAAATCTTCCTACTATATCAATGTCTTGACAAAACTACAGATCAACTTTGGATGAATAAAGAAAATATCTAGGTGAATATTTCCTGTGAGTAAAACAACAAAAAATCAGCAAAACTAATAAAGAAGGATCAAGATTTTACATGTGGCAACAGTTTTAAGTGACTATGTCTTTTTAAACATCAATCATATAAGGCAACTAATAACAAACAAAACAGAAAACAAACCAATAATCACAATAACACATTCTTCTATGGCTTATAACAGATTTCTTTTGAAATGTGAAACCTTAATCATAGAATCACTCATGAGTGAATTGTAAGTTATTATCATTGGATATAGTTTTAGCTTTAGCCAAACCCATATATATATATTTCTGAAAAGGATTTCTACAATCTCAGACTTAGATTTTCAACTCATTAAAAACTCATCAATCATTCGTTTCCTGGGCTGTCAAATTCAATGACAATATAAACTGCAACACAAAAAATGTAATCTTTATTTCCAGCAGTCAAGAGGTGTATTTGTTGTCTTCAAACTATCAAGCTAGCCTGCAACTATTTCCTTCTATCAACAAAAACAGCCTATTGCACATCATATATAAATGCATGCTACACCACTACAACTACTACACATTGACTTCTGGTAATTATCTGCATAACATGCATATAAATGTAACATGCTAATACAGTGTAACAAACGGCAACTGTTGAACTTTGCGCATAACATGCATTTACATACAGTGTATCACATCAACATAAACAGCTTCTGTGGAACATTCACTTTTGTGAGTTAGTTGCTTGGATACAACCAAACCAATCCAATATATTCATTAAAAGCTGTAGGATGTGTAACATTAAGCTGCTATAAAGTTTTATCATGTTTAATGTTGTTCTTCTTCACCCACGTATCCCTGGGAGGGTCATGGGGGCAGAGTCCTCAAACACCTCCTCCCAGTTATTCCTGTCAGAAGCCCTACCCCCATCTTAAATTGATCCAGCTGGATACCCAAGTGAGATCAGCTGAGCTCATGGATGTTATTTAACCATCTTGCTTGGGGGTTTACTCCTAGGTCACCTACAGATTGGTCTTGCCTGTAAAATCTGTCCAGTAATTTTTTCCTGAGACATTCTAACAACATGCCCATAGTATCGGAGTTATAATCTCTGAATATCAGAGAAGTAGTGTTTCTACATGGAATGACACTGATCTCTAAGTTACACACTCTATCGAGTAACATTGCACCAAAGACCCTTTGGAGGAACTCCATTTCAACCACTTGTATTTGTGACCGTATTCTTTCGGTCATTACCCAAGGTTCATAACTATAGTTAAAGATTGGCACAAATACTGAATTGAAGAGAGTGAGTTTGGCTTTTGCCCCTAACTTCCTTCTTTTGATGACTAGATTTAAGATTGCACGTTTGGCTTTTACACTAACCTCCCTTCTTCTGATGACCAAATATTGAAACTCGCACATTATATCTTGTTTAATCTCACTTATAAATATTCATCTTTGGAAAGCCATATAAAAATAACTAGAATTTTATTAAACAAGAATGTTATTTAACCCTTTTGATATCAACTAGCACCAAAACAACTTTTTTATAGGTTTATATAAATTAAAATCTTCCAACATAGAGAAGCTTTTATCATGTTATGTTACGATGTTATGAATGCCAAAATAACGCAATAAGTTTATAAATTACCCCACATTCATCATTAATTGATTAAAGTAAAGTGCACTTCATTTGAAATAAATGAAAAAAGGAAACATTGCTAAATGATCAATGTATTCTCAACTTATATTTTGTTTTCATATTTCAACTTGCGTGTAAGAAAACATTTTCCAGAATATATATAGATATAAATATGGCTATATTGTTAGGTACAGAAATGGCAGTGTTGTTAGGTAAAGATAAGGCTGTGTTGTTAGTTGTAGATATGGCTGTGTTGTTAGCTGTAGATATGGCTGTGTTGATAGCTGTAGATATGGCTGAGCTTTTAGGTACAAATATGGCTGTGTTGTTAAGTAATTCATTTAATCCTGGGTTTAGTTCTAATGTGTGGCACCTTGGGCAAGTGTCTTATATCAACCAGTGACTCGTGAGTGGAGTTTCGTAGACATAACTGTGTTGTAGTCCATCTTATATACATGTACTTGTGTGCTTGTGTGTGCGTGCGTGTGAGTCTGTGTGCATGTGTGTGTGTGTGTGAGTATGTGTGCATTTGTGTGTTTGTGTGTCTATGTTTGTGTGTGTTTGTGTGTATGTGTGTCTGTGCTTGTGCATTTGTCTCTGTGCATGTATGTGTGTGTGTGTCTCTTCTTGTGTATTAGTGTGTATATATGTGTATGTGTGGGTGTGCTTGTGTGTCCATGTGTGTCTGTGTTACTGTGTGCATGTGTGTATGTGCTTGTGTGTGTATCTGTGCTGGAATGTATGTGTTTATATTTATTGTTTAGTCATGTACTGTAATAGTTCAATGCAAAAAGATGGAGTACCAGGCAAACAAATATATATCAGGTTCAAAGGGGGGTCAACTATTGAGTAGCTCAGTGTGGCCACAGTCTAATGGCTGAAACACATAAAAATTTAGAATACATACATATATATACATATATATATACACACGCATATATATACATATACACACACATATATATATATACATATACACACATATATATGCACACACATATATACATATACACACACATATATATATACATGTATGCATATACATATACACATGTATACATGCATATACAATTATACATACATGCTAGCGTGGAAGATGGATGTTAAATGATGATGAGGATGATGATGATACACATCTATCCATATATATCATCATCATCATCATCATCATCATTTTACGTCCGCTTTTCCCTGCTTGTATATACTTGTATATACACATATACATATATACAAATACATATACACATGTATATATACATATACATATATACACAAATACATACACATATATACATATACAAATACACACAAATACATACACATATATACAAATACACATACACATATACACATATATATATATATACACAGACATATATATATATACATATACATATCCATATACACATATATATATATACATATACACACATATATGTATATATACATATACACATCCATATACACATATATATAAATACACATATATATATACACACATATATGTATATATACATATACACATATATATTCATATATATCATCATCATCATCATCATCGTTTAACGTCCATGTTCCACGCTTGCATGGGTTTATATTTATATATATATATACACATATACATATATATATGTATGTATATATATTACTACATACATACACACATATATATACATATATATATACATACATACATACATATATATATACATACATACACACATACATATACATATATATATATATACATACATACACATATATATACATATATATATATATACATACATACACATATATATGCATATATATACATACACATATATAATATATATATATATATATATATACTTACATACACACATACATATATATATATACATATATATATATACATGCATACGTATATATATATACAGAGAGGGAGAGGGAGAGAGATAAATACATACAAATATATATACATTTACATATGCACACACAATTACACACACACACACATACACACACACATGTATATATATATATATATATATGTAGATGCTCATATGTATATGTGTATGTAAAGGTATTTTGCAATATGCCTAACCATAGAACCATAATCATGGGATTGGAATGGTAATGTATGCAGTAATGGTGAATGTGGTACTGGTGGTGGAATGGGGGGTAATGTTGATGAAGGTGGTGGAGGGGATAGTGGTAATTGTCATGTCTGTGTGTTGCTATATTTACACACATTTTGTGAAAAGCCAGAAACGGAAATATCCTATTATTGAGCTGAATGAATGCTGGCTGATTATTGAACCTTCAGAGTTGACCATTAATGGAACCTTAGGTATGATGTTGTTGTTATTGTTGTTGTTGTCGTTAAGTACAGTCTGCAATCTCAACCATTTCTCTCATGCTTCTTCTTCTTCTGTAACTCACAACACTGGTCTCTCTCTCATTTGTAAGCCAATCCTTTGGCTTATATGTCCATCATCCCTCTATAGACCGCTCCTTCACTTTCTGCTCTCTATACAGGCTTTATCTACAGGATAACTCAGAGTTTCCTGTCAGGCCTATATAACTTCCTCAATGAAACAAAAGTCTTCCTGAAACAGTATTCAACAGGTGGAATAAAATGGAATATAATGGATCTCCACCTGTTTCCATGATGAGTGTTCCAGTTAATCAATCAACCAATCAAATAAATAAACAGCCAGCCTTCTCATGAAATTAACCAGTAAATGACTGAGCACTCCATAGACACACGTACCAATATGGTAATTCTCAGGGAGATTCAGCCTAACACAGTGTGTGTCAAGGTTGTTCCTTTGGATACAAGTATGGTTCATTTGATAGGCTTCCAAACAGTTTCTGTCTACCAAACTTCACCCACAAAGTATCAGATAAAAATTACATATGGCAATATAGTATATACACAGCCCTGCTGCAATACTACATGCTACTACTACTATTACTACTACTATCACTACTACTACCACCAGTACTGCTACAACTATTATCACTACCACTACTACTACAACTACTACTACCACCACTACTACTACCACCACTACCAGTACTACTACCTCCACCATTACTATCACTACCACTACTTCTACAACTACTACCACCACCACTACTACTAATACCACCACACACCACCACCACTACTACTACTACTACTACTACTACTACACTACTACTACTAAATAAAGTACCAGTAATACACTGGAGTTGATTTAATCGACTTTCCCCTTCCCCCCAAATTGTTGACCTTGTGTCTAAATCTGAAACCATTTCAGGTTTGAGAAGCATCATATTATTTTTGTGAGGGATGTGCAGATATTTTGTCAACCCCCAAGAATGTTGGTGGGGATAACTACATAGGTTGTAAGGTTAGACCAGTGTTGAAAGGGTTAAGGATCTTTACTTCGGCTACATCACAACACAGTATCTACCCAATAAGGAATGACATAGTAAACATTTGATTGATTGTCACTACCACCCTATCAATATAATCATTCCACATTATCACAAACCTTTTTGAGAAATTCTTGTATTTTTTCATAGGTTTTTGGGTGGGGTTGGGGGGTGGGTGGGTGGGGGGATTAAAAGGAATTAAGAATAGCTACATGCCATCTCCTACTGCACAAATACAACAATAATAACAGCAACAACAATAAAATGAACAACTCGTAGATTCTAACTAACAAGGTAAAATTAAAAATTTTTTAAATAAATTTAAAAATAAATAAAAATTCTATCAATTTTGAAAGTAAATTGAGATTTTATTGGATTCCTTAAGCTGAAAGGAATGGTTGAGATAAACAGGAGTTAGATAACAGTTTTAGAATTACAATACTCTGGAATCAACAACAAACTGTTATCAGCCTTATCACCATCATCATCAGCGTCATCAACATCACAGTCATTATTGTCATCAATATTATCATCATCAGTGTCATCACCATCACAATCATTATTGTCATCACAATTATCATCATCACCGTCCTCACCATTACAATCATTATTGTCATCACAATCATCATTGCAGCCAGCATTATTATCATCATCATCTGCATTACCATTACAATCATTATTGTCATCACAATCATCATTGCAGCCAGCATTATCGTCATCATCATTTGCATCACCATCACAATCATTATTGTCATCACAATCATTATTCCAGTTAACATTATCATCATCAGTGTCATCACCATCACAATCATCATTGCAGCCAGCGTTATCATCACCTACATCACCATCACAATCATCATTGTTATTTTCACCATCACAATCATTATTATCATCAATATTATCATCATCAACTGCATCACCATCACAATCATTATTATCATCAGAAGATTAGCAGTATCGGTAGAGCGTCGGACAATATGCTTTGCAGCATAGAGTTACATCTCTTTATGGTCTGAGTTCAAATCCCGCCGAAGCTAACTTTGCCTTTTATCCTTACGGGGTCGATAAAATAAAGTACCAGTCACACACTGGGGTCGATTTAGTCAACTTCCTCCTCCCCCAAAATTGCTGGCCTTCTGTCTATATAAGAAACCATTATCATCACAATCATCATTGCAGCCAGCATTATCATCATCACCGTCATCACCATCATAATCATTATTGTCATCACAATCATCATTGCAGTCAACATTATCGTCATCACCATCATAATCATTATTGTCATCACAATCATCATCATTGTCCCCACCGTCACAATCATCATCATTGTCCCCACCATCACAATCATCATCATTGTCCTCACCATCACAATCATCATCATTGTCCCCACCATCACAATCATCATCATTGTCACCACCGTCACAATCATCATCATTGTCCTCACCATCACAATCATCATCATTGTCCTCACCATCACAATCATCATCATTGTCCCCACCATCACAATCATCATCATTGTCCCCACCGTCACAATCATCATCATTGTCCTCACCATCACAATCATCATCATTGTCCCCACCCACCGTCACAATCATCATCATTGTCCCCACCGTCACAATCATCATCATTGTCCTCACCGTCACAATCATCATCATTGTCCTCACCATCACAATCATCATCATTGTCCCCACCGTCACAATCATCATCATTGTCCCCACCGTCACAATCATCATCATTGTCCTCATCATCACAATCATCATCATTGTCCCCACCGTCACAATCTTCATCATTGTCCTCACCATCACAATCATCATCATTGTCCCCACCGTCACAATCATCATCATTGTCCTCATCATCACAATCATCATCATTGTCCCCACCGTCACAATCATCATCATTGTCCCCACCGTCACAATCATCATCATTGTCCTCACCATCACAATCATCATCATTGTCCCCACCGTCACAATCATCATCATTGTCCCCACCGTCACAATCATCATTATTGTCCCCACCGTCACAATCACCATTATTGTCCCCACCGTCACGATCATCATCATTGTCCCCACCGTCACAGTCACCATTATTGTCCCCAACGTCACAATCATCATCATTGTCCCCACCGTCACAATCACAATTATTTTCCCCACCGTAACAGACATCATCATCCCCAATATTATTATCCTTGTCTACATCATCATCATCACCATCATCATTATCATCATGACCATCATCATTATCATCATTACCATCAACACTATTATCATCATCACAACATTATTATCATCACCTGTATCACCATCACAATCATTATTGTCGCCAATATTATCATCCTCGTCTACATCACAATCATTATCATTCACACCGTCATTATCATTCCCACCGTCATTATCATTGCCACAGTCATCATGTTGTCAACATTATCATCCTCGTCTACATCATCATCATTATCATCACCACCATCAGTATTCACATCATTCTCATCACTATCAGTATTATTTCACTATCATCATCATCATCATCATCATCCTCACCACCACCACATTATCCTAAATTTTACATCCCCACCATTGAAATCATTATCATCATTATCTTTGCTGTCACCACAATAACCATCACCATCACCATCATCATGACATGTAATGTTATCTTCACAATCATCAACATTTGTTGGCTGTGCAAAATAAATGTGAAAGAAAGGCAGGGTTTGTATGAACTGATAGAGAAACTGGGTTTAAGAGGAATGCTAGGTGGCATGTAAGAGAGAAGACTGCATTGTTACAGACATGACTGGGTTTAAGAGGAATGCTAGGTGGCATGTGCAAGAGAAGACTGCATTGTTACAGACATGACTGGGTTTAAGAGGAATGCTAGGTGGCATGTAAGAGAGAAGACTGCATTATTACAGACATGACTGGGTGTAAGAGGAATGCTAGGTAGCATGTAAGAGAGAAGACTGCATTATTACAGGCATGACTGGGTTTAAGAGGAATACTAGGTGGCATGTAAGAGAGAAGACTTCATTATTATAGACATGACTGAGTTTAAGAGGAATACTAGGTGGCATGTAAGAGAGAAGACTGCATTATTACAGACATGACTGGGTTTAACAGGAATGCTAGTAGGCATGTAAGAGAGAAGACTGCATTGTTACAGACATGACTGAGTTTAAGAGGAATGCTAGGTGGCATGTACGAGAGAAGACTGCTTTGTTACAGAGATGACTGGGTTTAAGAGGAATACTAGGTGGCATGTAAGAGAGAAGACTACATTGTTACAGACATGACTGGGTTTAAGAGGAATGCTAGGTGGCATGTAAGATAGAAGACTGCATTGTTACAGACATGACTGGGTTTTAGAGGAATGCTAGGTGGTATGTAAGAGAGAAGACTGCATTGTTACAGACATGACTGGGTTTAAGAGGAATGCTAGGTGGCATGTAAGAGAGAAGACTGCATTGTTACAGACATGACTGGGTTTAAGAGGAATGCTAGGTGGCATGTAAGAGAGAAAACTGCATTGTTACAGAAATGACTGGGTTTAAGAGGAATGCTAGGTGGCATATAAGAGAGAAGACTGCATTGTTACAGAGATGACTGGGTTTAAGAGGAATGATAGGTGGCATGTAAGAGAGAAGACTGCATTGTTACAGACATGACTGGGTTTAAGAGGAATACTAGGTGCCATGTAAGAGAGAAGACTGCATTATTACAGACATGACTGGGTTTAAGAGGAATGCTAGGTGGCATGTAAGAGAGAAGACTGCATTGTTACAGACATGACTGGGTGTAAGAGGAATACTATGTGGCATGTAAGAGAGAAGACTGCATTGTTAGAGACATGACTGGGTTTAAGAGGAATACTAGGTGGCATGTAAGAGAGAAGACTGCATTATTACAGACATGACTGGGTTTAAGAGGAATGCTGGGTGGCATGTAAGAGAGAAGACTGCATTGTTACAGACATGACTGGGTTTAAGAGAAATGCTAGGTGGCATGTAAGAGTGAAGACTGCATTGTTACAGACATGACTGGGTTTAAGAGGAATGCTAGGTGGCATGTAAGAGAGAAGACTGCATTGTTAGAGACATGACTGGGTTTAAGAGGAATACTAGGTGGCATGTAAGAGAGAAGACTTCATTATTATAGACATGACTGAGTTTAAGAGGAATACTAGGTGGCATGTAAGAGAGAAGACTGCATTGTTACAGACATGACTGGGTTTAACAGGAATGCTAGTAGGCATGTAAGAGAGAAGACTGCATTGTTACAGACATGACTGAGTTTAAGAGGAATGCTAGGTGGCATGTAAGAGAGAAGACTGCTTTGTTACAGAGATGACTGGGTTTAAGAGGAATACTAGGTGGCATGTAAGAGAGAAGACTACATTGTTACAGACATGACTGGGTTTAAGAGGAATGCTAGGTGGCATGTAAGATAGAAGACTGCATTGTTACAGACATGACTGGGTTTTAGAGGAATGCTAGGTGGCATGTAAGAGAGAAGACTGCATTGTTACAGACATGACTGGGTTTAAGAGGAATGCTAGGTGGCATGTAAGAGAGAAGACTGCATTGTTACAGACATGACTGGGTTTAAGAGGAATGCTAGGTGGCATGTAAGATAGAAGACTGCATTGTTACAGACATGACTGGGTTTAAGAGGAAAGCTAGGTGGCATGTGAGAGAGAAGACTGCATTGTTACAGACATGACTGGGTTTAAGAGGAATGCTAGGTGGCATGTAAGAGAGAAGACTGCATTGTTACAGACATGACTGGGTTTAAGAGGAATGCTAGGTGGCATGTAAGAGAGAAGACTGCATTGTTACAGACATGACTGGGTTTAAGAGGAATGCTAGGTGGCATGTAAGAGAGAAGACTGCATTGTTAGAGACATGACTGGGTTTAAGAGGAATACTAGGTGGCATGTAAGAGAGAAGACTTCATTATTATAGACATGACTGAGTTTAAGAGGAATACTAAGTGGCATGTAAGAGAGAAGACTGCATTATTACAGACATGACTGGGTTTAACAGGAATGCTAGTAGGCATGTAAGAGAGAAGACTGCATTGTTACAGACATGACTGAGTTTAAGAGGAATGCTAGGTGGCATGTACGAGAGAAGACTGCTTTGTTACAGAGATGACTGGGTTTAAGAGGAATACTAGGTGGCATGTAAGAGAGAAGACTACATTGTTACAGACATGACTGGGTTTAAGAGGAATGCTAGGTGGCATGTAAGATAGAAGACTGCATTGTTACAGACATGACTGGGTTTTAGAGGAATGCTAGGTGGTATGTAAGAGAGAAGACTGCATTGTTACAGACATGACTGGGTTTAAGAGGAATGCTAGGTGGCATGTAAGAGAGAAGACTGCATTGTTACAGACATGACTGGGTTTAAGAGGAATGCTAGGTGGCATGTAAGAGAGAAAACTGCATTGTTACAGAAATGACTGGGTTTAAGAGGAATGCTAGGTGGCATATAAGAGAGAAGACTGCATTGTTACAGAGATGACTGGGTTTAAGAGGAATGATAGGTGGCATGTAAGAGAGAAGACTGCATTGTTACAGACATGACTGGGTTTAAGAGGAATGCTAGGTGGCATGTAAGAGAGAAGACTGCATTGTTACAGACATGACTGGGTTTAAGAGGAATACTAGGTGGCATGTAAGAGAGAAGACTGCATTATTACAGACATGACTGGGTTTAAGAGGAATGCTAGGTGGCATGTAAGAGAGAAGACTGCATTGTTACAGACATGACTGGGTGTAAGAGGAATACTATGTGGCATGTAAGAGAGAAGACTGCATTGTTAGAGACATGACTGGGTTTAAGAGGAATACTAGGTGGCATGTAACAGAGAAGACTGCATTATTACAGACATGACTGGGTTTAAGAGGAATGCTGGGTGGCATGTAAGAGAGAAGACTGCATTGTTACAGACATGACTGGGTTTAAGAGAAATGCTAGGTGGCATGTAAGAGTGAAGACTGCATTGTTACAGACATGACTGGGTTTAAGAGGAATGCTAGGTGGCATGTAAGAGAGAAGACTGCATTGTTAGAGACATGACTGGGTTTAAGAGGAATACTAGGTGGCATGTAAGAGAGAAGACTTCATTATTATAGACATGACTGAGTTTAAGAGGAATACTAGGTGGCATGTAAGAGAGAAGACTGCATTGTTACAGACATGACTGGGTTTAACAGGAATGCTAGTAGGCATGTAAGAGAGAAGACTGCATTGTTACAGACATGACTGAGTTTAAGAGGAATGCTAGGTGGCATGTAAGAGAGAAGACTGCTTTGTTACAGAGATGACTGGGTTTAAGAGGAATACTAGGTGGCATGTAAGAGAGAAGACTACATTGTTACAGACATGACTGGGTTTAAGAGGAATGCTAGGTGGCATGTAAGATAGAAGACTGCATTGTTACAGACATGACTGGGTTTTAGAGGAATGCTAGGTGGCATGTAAGAGAGAAGACTGCATTGTTACAGACATGACTGGGTTTAAGAGGAATGCTAGGTGGCATGTAAGAGAGAAGACTGCATTGTTACAGACATGACTGGGTTTAAGAGGAATGCTAGGTGGCATGTAAGATAGAAGACTGCATTGTTACAGACATGACTGGGTTTAAGAGGAATGCTAGGTGGCATGTGAGAGAGAAGACTGCATTGTTACAGACATGACTGGGTTTAAGAGGAATGCTAGGTGGCATGTAAGAGAGAAGACTGCATTGTTACAGACATGACTGGGTTTAAGAGGAATGCTAGGTGGCATGTAAGAGAGAAGACTGCATTGTTACAGACATGACTGGGTTTAAGAGGAATGCTAGGTGGCATGTAAGAGAGAAGACTGCATTGTTACAGACATGACTGGGTTTAACAGGAATGCTAGTAGGCATGTAAGAGAGAAGACTGCATTGTTACAGACATGATTGGGTTTAAGAGGAATGCTAGGTGGCATGTAAGAGAGAAGACTGCATTGTTACAGACATGACTGGGTTTAAAAGGAATACTAGGTGGCATGTAAGAGATAAGACTGCATTGTTACAGACATGACTGGGTTTAAAAGGAATACTAGGTGGCATGTAAGAGAGAAGACTGCATTGTTACAGACATGACTGGGTGTAAGAGGAATACTATGTGGCATGTAAGAGAGAAGACTGCATTGTTAGAGACATGACTGGGTTTAAGAGGAATACTAGGTGGCATGTAAGAGAGAAGACTGCATTATTACAGACATGACTGGGTTTAAGAGGAATGCTGGGTGGCATGTAAGAGAGAAGACTGCATTGTTACAGACATGACTGGGTTTAAGAGAAATGCTAGGTGGCATGTAAGAGTGAAGACTGCATTGTTACAGACATGACTGGGTTTAAGAGGAATGCTAGGTGGCATGTAAGAGAAAAGACTGCATTGTTAGAGACATGACTGGGTTTAAGAGGAATACTAGGTGGCATGTAAGAGAGAAGACTTCATTATTATAGACATGACTGAGTTTAAGAGGAATACTAGGTGGCATGTAAGAGAGAAGACTGCATTGTTACAGACATGACTGGGTTTAACAGGAATGCTAGTAGGCATGTAAGAGAGAAGACTGCATTGTTACAGACATGACTGAGTTTAAGAGGAATGCTAGGTGGCATGTAAGAGAGAAGACTGCTTTGTTACAGAGATGACTGGGTTTAAGAGGAATACTAGGTGGCATGTAAGAGAGAAGACTACATTGTTACAGACATGACTGGGTTTAAGAGGAATGCTAGGTGGCATGTAAGATAGAAGGCTGCATTGTTACAGACATGACTGGGTTTTAGAGGAATGCTAGGTGGTATGTAAGAGAGAAGACTGCATTGTTACAGACATGACTGGGTTTAAGAGGAATGCTAGGTGGCATGTAAGAGAGAAGACTGCATTGTTACAGACATGACTGGGTTTAAGAGGAATGCTAGGTGGCATGTAAGAGAGAAGACTGCATTGTTACGGAGATGACTGGGTTTAAGAGGAATGATAGGTGGCATGTAAGAGAGAAGACTGCATTGTTACAGACATGACTGGGTTTAAGAGGAATGCTAGGTGGCATGTAAGAGAGAAGACTGCATTGTTACAGACTTGACTGGGTTTAAGAGGAATGCTAGGTGGCATGTAAGAGAGAAAACTGCATTGTTACAGAAATGACTGGGTTTAAGAGGAATGCTAGGTGGCATATAAGAGAGAAGAATGCATTGTTACAGAGATGACTGGGTTTAAGAGAAATGATAGGTGGCATGTAAGAGAGAAGACTGCATTGTTACAGACAAGACTGGGTTTAAGAGGAATGCTAGGTGGCATGTAAGAGAGAAGACTGCATTGTTACAGACATGACTGGGTTTAAGAGGAATACTAGGTGGCATGTAAGAGAGAAGACTGCATTATTACAGACATGACTGGGTTTAAGAGGAATGCTGGGTGGCATGTAAGAGAGAAGACTGCATTGTTACAGACATGACTGGGTTTAAGAGAAATGCTAGGTGGCATGTAAGAGTGAAGACTGCATTGTTACAGACATGACTGGGTTTAAGAGGAATGCTAGGTGGCATGTAAGAGAGAAGACTGCATTGTTAGAGACATGACTGGGTTTAAGAGGAATACTAGGTGGCATGTAAGAGAGAAGACTTCATTATTATAGACATGACTGGGTTTAAGAGGAATGCTAGGTGGCATGTAAGAGAGAAGACTGCATTGTTACAGACATGACTGGGTTTAAGAGGAATACTAGGTGGCATGTAAGAGCGAAGACTGCATTGTTACAGACATGACTGAGTTTAAGAGGAATGCTAGGTGGCATGTAAGAGAATAAATTGCATTGTTACAGACATGACTGGGTTTAAGAGGAATACTAGGTGACATGTAAGAGAGAAGACTGCATTGTTACAGACATGACTGGATTTTAGAGGAATACTAGGTGGCATGTAAGAGAGAAGACTGCATTGTTACAGACATGACTGGGTTTAAGAGGAATGATAGGTGGCATGTAAGAGAGAAGACTGCATTGTTACAGACATGACTGGGTTTAAGAGGAATGCTAGGTGGCATGTAAGAGAGAAGACTGCATTGTTACAGACATGACTGGGTTTAAGAGGAATGCTAGGTGGCATGTAACAGAGAAGACTGCATTGTTACAGACATGACTGGGTTTAAGAGGAATGCTAGGTTGCATGTAAGAGAGAAGACTGCATTGTTACAGACATGACTGGGTTTAAGAGGAATGCTAGGTGGCATGTAAGAGTGAAGACTGCATTGTTACAGACATGACTGGGTTTAAGAGGAATGCTAGGTGGCATGTAAGAGAGAAGACTGCATTGTTACAGACATGACTGGGTTTAACAGGAATGCTAGGTGGCATGTAAGAGAGAATACTGCATTGTTACAGACATGACTGGGTTTAATAGGAATGCTAGGTGGCATGTAAGAGTGAAGACTGCATTGTTACAGACATGACTGGGTTTAAGAGGAATGCTAGGTGGCATGTAAGAGTGAAGACTGCATTGTTACAGACATGACTGGGTTTACGAGGAATACTAGGTGGCATGTAAGAGTGAAGACTGCATTGTTACAGACATGACTGGGTTTAAGAGGAATGCTAGGTGGCATGTAAGAGAGAAGACTGTATTGTTGCAGACATGACTGGGTTTAAGAGGAATGCTAGGTGGCATTTAAGATAGAAGACTGCATTGTTACAGACATGACTGGGTTTAAGAGGAATGCTAGGTGGCACGTAAGAGTGAAGACTGCATTGTTACAGACATGACTGGGTTTAAGAGGAATGCTAGGTGGCATGTAAGAGTGAAGACTGCATTGTTACAGACATGACTGGGTTTAACAGGAATGCTAGGTGGCATGTAAGAGTGAAGACTGCATTGTTACAAACATGACTGGGTTTAAGAGGAATACTAGGTGGCATGTAAGAGAGAAGACTGCATTGTTACAGACATGACTGGGTTTAAGAGGAATGCTAGGTGGCATGTAAGAGAGAAGACTGCATTGTTACAGACATGACTGGGTTTAAGAGAAATGCTAGGTGGCATGTAAGAGTGAAGACTGCATTGTTACAGACATGACTGGGTTTAAGAGGAATGCTAGGTGGCATGTAAGAGAGAAGACTGCATTGTTAGAGACATGACTGGGTTTAAGAGGAATACTAGGTGGCATGTAAGAGAGAAGACTTCATTATTATAGACATGACTGGGTTTAAGAAGAATGCTAGGTGGCATGTAAGAGAGAAGACTGCATTGTTACAGACATGACTGGGTTTAAGAGGAATACTAGGTGGCATGTAAGAGCGAAGACTGCATTGTTACAGACATGACTGAGTTTAAGAGGAATGCTAGGTGGCATGTAAGAGAAAAAATTGCATTGTTACAGACATGACTGGGTTTAAGAGGAATACTAGGTGACATGTAAGAGAGAAGACTGCATTGTTACAGACATGACTGGATTTTAGAGGAATACTAGGTGGCATGTAAGAGAGAAGACTGCATTGTTACAGACATGACTGGGTTTAAGAGGAATGATAGGTGGCATGTAAGAGAGAAGACTGCATTGTTACAGACATGACTGGGTTTAAGAGGAATGCTAGGTGGCATGTAAGAGAGAAGACTGCATTGTTACAGACATGACTGGGTTTAAGAGGAATGCTAGGTGGCATGTAACAGAGAAGACTGCATTGTTACAGACATGACTGGGTTTAAGAGGAATGCTAGGTTGCATGTAAGAGAGAAGACTGCATTGTTACAGACATGACTGGGTTTAAGAGGAATGCTAGGTGGCATGTAAGAGTGAAGACTGCATTGTTACAGACATGACTGGGTTTAAGAGGAATGCTAGGTGGCATGTAAGAGAGAAGACTGCATTGTTACAGACATGACTGGGTTTAACAGGAATGCTAGGTGGCATGTAAGAGAGAATACTGCATTGTTACAGACATGACTGGGTTTAAGAGGAATGATAGGTGGCATGTAAGAGAGAAGACTGCATTGTTACAGACATGACTGGGTTTAAGAGGAATGCTAGGTGGCATGTAAGAGAGAAGACTGCATTGTTACAGACATGACTGGGTTTAAGAGGAATGCTAGGTGGCATGTAACAGAGAAGACTGCATTGTTACAGACATGACTGGGTTTAAGAGGAATGCTAGGTTGCATGTAAGAGAGAAGACTGCATTGTTACAGACATGACTGGGTTTAAGAGGAATGCTAGGTGGCATGTAAGAGTGAAGACTGCATTGTTACAGACATGACTGGGTTTAAGAGGAATGCTAGGTGGCATGTAAGAGAGAAGACTGCATTGTTACAGACATGACTGGGTTTAACAGGAATGCTAGGTGGCATGTAAGAGAGAATACTGCATTGTTACAGACATGACTGGGTTTAATAGGAATGCTAGGTGGCATGTAAGAGTGAAGACTGCATTGTTACAGACATGACTGGGTTTAAGAGGAATGCTAGGTGGCATGTAAGAGTGAAGACTGCATTGTTACAGACATGACTGGGTTTACGAGGAATACTAGGTGGCATGTAAGAGTGAAGACTGCATTGTTACAGACATGACTGGGTTTAAGAGGAATGCTAGGTGGCATGTAAGAGAGAAGACTGTATTGTTGCAGACATGACTGGGTTTAAGAGGAATGCTAGGTGGCATTTAAGATAGAAGACTGCATTGTTACAGACATGACTGGGTTTAAGAGGAATGCTAGGTGGCACGTAAGAGTGAAGACTGCATTGTTACAGACATGACTGGGTTTAAGAGGAATGCTAGGTGGCATGTAAGAGTGAAGACTGCATTGTTACAGACATGACTGGGTTTAACAGGAATGCTAGGTGGCATGTAAGAGTGAAGACTGCATTGTTACAAACATGACTGGGTTTAAGAGGAATACTAGGTGGCATGTAAGAGAGAAGACTGCATTGTTACAGACATGACTGGGTTTAAGAGGAATGCTAGGTGGCATGTAACAGAGAAGACTGCATTGTTACAGACATGACTGGGTTTAAGAGAAATGCTAGGTGGCATGTAAGAGTGAAGACTGCATTGTTACAGACATGACTGGGTTTAAGAGGAATGCTAGGTGGCATGTAAGAGAGAAGACTGCATTGTTAGAGACATGACTGGGTTTAAGAGGAATACTAGGTGGCATGTAAGAGAGAAGACTTCATTATTATAGACATGACTGGGTTTAAGAAGAATGCTAGGTGGCATGTAAGAGAGAAGACTGCATTGTTACAGACATGACTGGGTTTAAGAGGAATACTAGGTGGCATGTAAGAGCGAAGACTGCATTGTTACAGACATGACTGAGTTTAAGAGGAATGCTAGGTGGCATGTAAGAGAAAAAATTGCATTGTTACAGACATGACTGGGTTTAAGAGGAATACTAGGTGACATGTAAGAGAGAAGACTGCATTGTTACAGACATGACTGGATTTTAGAGGAATACTAGGTGGCATGTAAGAGAGAAGACTGCATTGTTACAGACATGACTGGGTTTAAGAGGAATGATAGGTGGCATGTAAGAGAGAAGACTGCATTGTTACAGACATGACTGGGTTTAAGAGGAATGCTAGGTGGCATGTAAGAGAGAAGACTGCATTGTTACAGACATGACTGGGTTTAAGAGGAATGCTAGGTGGCATGTAACAGAGAAGACTGCATTGTTACAGACATGACTGGGTTTAAGAGGAATGCTAGGTTGCATGTAAGAGAGAAGACTGCATTGTTACAGACATGACTGGGTTTAAGAGGAATGCTAGGTGGCATGTAAGAGTGAAGACTGCATTGTTACAGACATGACTGGGTTTAAGAGGAATGCTAGGTGGCATGTAAGAGAGAAGACTGCATTGTTACAGACATGACTGGGTTTAACAGGAATGCTAGGTGGCATGTAAGAGAGAATACTGCATTGTTACAGACATGACTGGGTTTAATAGGAATGCTAGGTGGCATGTAAGAGTGAAGACTGCATTGTTACAGACATGACTGGGTTTAAGAGGAATGCTAGGTGGCATGTAAGAGTGAAGACTGCAGTGTTACAGACATGACTGGGTTTACGAGGAATACTAGGTGGCATGTAAGAGTGAAGACTGCATTGTTACAGACATGACTGGGTTTAAGAGGAATGCTAGGTGGCATGTAAGAGAGAAGACTGTATTGTTGCAGACATGACTGGGTTTAAGAGGAATGCTAGGTGGCATTTAAGATAGAAGACTGCATTGTTACAGACATGACTGGGTTTAAGAGGAATGCTAGGTGGCACGTAAGAGTGAAGACTGCATTGTTACAGACATGACTGGGTTTAAGAGGAATGCTAGGTGGCATGTAAGAGTGAAGACTGCATTGTTACAGACATGACTGGGTTTAACAGGAATGCTAGGTGGCATGTAAGAGTGAAGACTGCATTGTTACAAACATGACTGGGTTTAAGAGGAATACTAGGTGGCATGTAAGAGAGAAGACTGCATTGTTACAGACATGACTGGGTTTAAGAGGAATGCTAGGTGGGATGTAAGAGAGAAGACTGCATTGTTACAGACATGACTGGGTTTAAGAGGAATGCTAGGTGGCATGTAAGAGAGAAGACTGCATTGTTACAGACATGACTGGGTTTAACAGGAATGCTAGGTGGCATGTAAGAGAGAAGACTGCATTGTTAGAGACATGACTGGGTTTAAGAGGAATACTAGGTGGCATGTAAGAGAGAAGACTTCATTATTATAGGCATGACTGGGTTTAAGAGGAATGCTAGGTGGCATGTAAGAGAGAAGACTGCATTGTTACAGACATGACTGGGTTTAAGAGGAATACTAGGTGGCATGTAAGAGCGAAGACTGCATTGTTACAGGCATGACTGAGTTTAAGAGGAATGCTAGGTGGCATGTAAGAGAAAAAATTGCATTGTTACAGACATGACTGGGTTTAAGAGGAATACTAGGTGACATGTAAGAGAGAAGACTGCATTGTTACAGACATGACTGGATTTTAGAGGAATACTAGGTGGCATGTAAGAGAGAAGACTGCATTGTTACAGACATGACTGGGTTTAAGAGGAATACTAGGTGGCATGTAAGAGTGAAGACTGCATTGTTACAGACATGACTGGATTTTAGAGGAATACTAGGTGGCATGTAAGAGTGAAGACTGCATTGTTACAGACATGACTGGGTTTACGAGGAATACTAGGTGGCATGTAAGAGTGAAGACTGCATTGTTACAGACATGACTGGGTTTAAGAGGAATGCTAGGTGGCATTTAAGATAGAAGACTGCATTGTTACAGACATGACTGGGTTTAAGAGGAATGCTAGGTGGCACGTAAGAGTGAAGACTGCATTGTTACAGACATGACTGGGTTTAAGAGGAATGCTAGGTGGCATGTAAGAGTGAAGACTGCATTGTTACAGACATGACTGGGTTTAACAGGAATGCTAGGTGGCATGTAAGAGTGAAGACTGCATTGTTACAAACATGACTGGGTTTAAGAGGAATACTAGGTGGCATGTAAGAGAGAAGACTGCATTGTTACAGACATGACTGGGTTTAAGAGGAATGCTAGGTGGGATGTAAGAGAGAAGACTGCATTGTTACAGACATGACTGGGTTTAAGAGGAATGCTAGGTGGCATGTAAGAGAGAAGACTGCATTGTTACAGACATGACTGGGTTTAACAGGAATGCTAGGTGGCATGTAAGAGAGAAGACTGCATTGTTAGAGACATGACTGGGTTTAAGAGGAATACTAGGTGGCATGTAAGAGAGAAGACTTCATTATTATAGACATGACTGGGTTTAAGAGGAATGCTAGGTGGCATGTAAGAGAGAAGACTGCATTGTTACAGACATGACTGGGTTTAAGAGGAATACTAGGTGGCATGTAAGAGCGAAGACTGCATTGTTACAGACATGACTGAGTTTAAGAGGAATGCTAGGTGGCATGTAAGAGAAAAAATTGCATTGTTACAGACATGACTGGGTTTAAGAGGAATACTAGGTGACATGTAAGAGAGAAGACTGCATTGTTACAGACATGACTGGATTTTAGAGGAATACTAGGTGGCATGTAAGAGAGAAGACTGCATTGTTACAGACATGACTGGGTTTAAGAGGAATGATAGGTGGCATGTAAGAGAGAAGACTGCATTGTTACAGACATGACTGGGTTTAAGAGGAATGCTAGGTGGCATGTAAGAGAGAAGACTGCATTGTTACAGACATGACTGGGTTTAAGAGGAATGCTAGGTGGCATGTAAGAGAGAAGACTGCATTGTTACAGACATGACTGGGTTTAAGAGGAATGCTAGGTGGCATGTAAGAGAGAAGACTGCATTGTTACAGACATGACTGGGTTTAAGAGGAATGCTAGGTGGCATGTAAGAGTGAAGACTGCATTGTTACAGACATGACTGGGTTTAAGAGGAATGCTAGGTGGCATGTAAGAGAAAAGACTGCATTGTTACAGACATGACTGGGTTTAACAGGAATGCTAGGTGGCATGTAAGAGAGAATACTGCATTGTTACAGACATGACTGGGTTTAATAAGAATGCTAGGTGGCATGTAAGAGTGAAGACTGCATTGTTACAGACATGACTGGGTTTAAGAGGAATGCTAGGTGGCATGTAAGAGTGAAGACTGCATTGTTACAGACATGACTGGGTTTACGAGGAATACTAGGTGGCATGTAAGAGTGAAGACTGCATTGTTACAGACATGACTGGGTTTAAGAGGAATGCTAGGTGGCATGTAAGAGAGAAGACTGTATTGTTGCAGACATGACTGGGTTTAAGAGGAATGCTAGGTGGCATTTAAGATAGAAGACTGCATTGTTACAGACATGACTGGGTTTAAGAGGAATGCTAGGTGGCACGTAAGAGTGAAGACTGCATTGTTACAGACATGACTGGGTTTAAGAGGAATGCTAGGTGGCATGTAAGAGTGAAGACTGCATTGTTACAGACATGACTGGGTTTACCAGGAATGCTAGGTGGCATGTAAGAGTGAAGACTGCATTGTTACAAACATGACTGGGTTTAAGAGGAATACTAGGTGGCATGTAAGAGAGAAGACTGCATTGTTACAGACATGACTGGGATTAAGAGGAATGCTAGGTGGGATGTAAGAGAGAAGACTGCATTGTTACAGACATGACTGGGTTTAAGAGGAATGCTAGGTGGCATGTAAGAGAGAAGACTGCATTGTTACAGACATGACTGGGTTTAAGAGGAATGCTAGGTGGCATGTAAGAGAGAAGACTGCATTGTTACAGACATGACTGGGTTTAAGAGGAATGCTAGGTGGCATGTAAGAGAGAAGACTGCATTGTTACAGACATAACTGGGTTTAAGAGGAATGCTAGGTGGCATGTAAGAGAGAAGACTGTATTGTTACAGACATGACTGGGTTTAAGAGGAATGCTAGGTGGCATGTAAGAGAGAAGACTGTATTGTTGCAGACATGACTGGGTTTAAGAGGAATGCTAGGTGGCATGTAAGATAGAAGACTGCATTGTTACAGACATGACTGGGTTTAAGAGGAATGCTAGGTGGCACGTAAGAGTGAAGACTGCATTGTTACAGACATGACTGGGTTTAAGAGGAATGCTAGGTGGCATGTAAGAGTGAAGACTTCATTGTTACAGACATGACTGGGTTTAAGAGGAATACTAGTTGGCATGTAAGAGTGAAGACTGCATTGTTACAGACATGACTGGGTTTAAGAGGAATGCTAGGTGGCATGTAAGAGAGAAGACTGCATTGTTACAGACATGACTGGGTTTAAGAATAATGCTAGGTGGCATGTAAGAGTGAAGACTGCATTGTTAGAGACATGACTGGGTTTAAGAGGAATGCTAGGTGGAATGTAAGAGAGAAGACTGCATTGTTACAGACATGACTGGGTTTAAGAATAATGCTAGGTGGCATGTAAGAGTGAAGACTGCATTGTTAGAGACATGACTGGGTTTAAGAGGAATGCTAGGTGGCATGTAAGAGTGAAGACTGCATTGTTACAAACATGACTGGGTTTAAAAGGAATACTAGGTGGCATGTAAGAGAGAAGACTGCATTGTTACAGACATGACTGGGTTTAAGAGGAATGCTAGGTGGGATGGAAGAGAGAAGACTGCATTGTTACAGACATGACTGGGTTTAAGAGGAATGCTAGGTGGCATGTAAGAGAGAAGACTGTATTGTTACAGACATGACTGGGTTTAAGAGGAATGCTAGGTGGCATGTAAGAGAGAAGACTGTATTGTTGCAGACATGACTGGGTTTAAGAGGAATGCTAGGTGGCATGTAAGATAGAAGACTGCATTGTTACAGACATGACTGGGTTTAAGAGGAATGTTAGGTGGCACGTAAGAGTGAAGACTGCATTGTTACAGACATGACTGGGTTTAAGAGGAATACTAGGTGGCATGTAAGAGTGAAGACTTCATTGTTACAGACATGACTGGGTTTAAGAGGAATGCTAGGTGGCATGTAAGAGAGAAGACTGCATTGTTACAGACCTGACTGGGTTTAAGAGGAATAGTAGCTGGCATGTAAGAGTGAAGACTGCATTGTTACAGACATGACTGGGTTTAAGAGGAATCCTCGGTGGCATGTAAGAGAGAAGACTGCATTGTTACAGACATGACTGGGTTTAAGAGGAATGCTAGGTGGCATGTAAGAGAAAAAACTGCATTGTTACAGACATGACTGGGTTTAAGAGGAATACTGAGTGGCATGTAAGAGAGAAGACTGCATCGTTACAGACATGACTGGGTTTAAGAGGAATGCTAGGTGGCATGTAAGAGATAAGACTGCATTTTTACAGACATGACTGGGTTTAAGAGGAATGTTAGGGGGCATGTAAGAGAGAAGACTGCATTGTTACAGACATGACTGGGTTTAAGAGGAATACTAAGTGGCACGTAAGAGAGAACACTGCATTGTTACAGACATGACTGGGTTTAAGAGGAATGCTAGGTGGCATGTAAGAGAGAAGACTGCATTGTTACAGACATGACTGGGTTTAAGAGGATGCTAGGTGGCACGTAAGAGTGAAGACTGCATTGTTACAGACATGACTGGGTTTAAGAGGAATGCTAGGTGGCATGTAAGAGTGAAGACTGCATTGTTACAGACATGACTGGGTTTACCAGGAATGCTAGGTGGCATGTAAGAGTGAAGACTGCATTGTTACAAACATGACTGGGTTTAAGAGGAATACTAGGTGGCATGTAAGAGAGAAGACTGCATTGTTACAGACATGACTGGGTTTAAGAGGAATGCTAGGTGGGATGTAAGAGAGAAGACTGCATTGTTACAGACATGACTGGGTTTAAGAGGAATGCTAGGTGGCATGTAAGAGAGAAGACTGCATTGTTACAGACATGACTGGGTTTAAGAGGAATGCTAGGTGGCATGTAAGAGAGAAGACTGCATTGTTACAGACATGACTGGGTTTAAGAGGAATGCTAGGTGGCATGTAAGAGAGAAGACTGCATTGTTACAGACATAACTGGGTTTAAGAGGAATGCTAGGTGGCATGTAAGAGAGAAGACTGTATTGTTACAGACATGACTGGGTTTAAGAGGAATGCTAGGTGGCATGTAAGAGAGAAGACTGTATTGTTACAGACATGACTGGGTTTAAGAGGAATGCTAGGTGGCATGTAAGATAGAAGACTGCATTGTTACAGACATGACTGGGTTTAAGAGGAATGCTAGGTGGCACGTAAGAGTGAAGACTGCATTGTTACAGACATGACTGGGTTTAAGAGGAATGCTAGGTGGCATGTAAGAGTGAAGACTTCATTGTTACAGACATGACTGGGTTTAAGAGGAATACTAGTTGGCATGTAAGAGTGAAGACTGCATTGTTACAGACATGACTGGGTTTAAGAGGAATGCTAGGTGGCATGTAAGAGAGAAGACTGCATTGTTACAGACATGACTGGGTTTAAGAATAATGCTAGGTGGCATGTAAGAGTGAAGACTGCATTGTTAGAGACATGACTGGGTTTAAGAGGAATGCTAGGTGGAATGTAAGAGAGAAGACTGCATTGTTACAGACATGACTGGGTTTAAGAATAATGCTAGGTGGCATGTAAGAGTGAAGACTGCATTGTTAGAGACATGACTGGGTTTAAGAGGAATGCTAGGTGGCATGTAAGAGTGAAGACTGCATTGTTACAAACATGACTGGGTTTAAAAGGAATACTAGGTGGCATGTAAGAGAGAAGACTGCATTGTTACAGACATGACTGGGTTTAAGAGGAATGCTAGGTGGGATGGAAGAGAGAAGACTGCATTGTTACAGACATGACTGGGTTTAAGAGGAATGCTAGGTGGCATGTAAGAGAGAAGACTGTATTGTTACAGACATGACTGGGTTTAAGAGGAATGCTAGGTGGCATGTAAGAGAGAAGACTGTATTGTTGCAGACATGACTGGGTTTAAGAGGAATGCTAGGTGGCATGTAAGATAGAAGACTGCATTGTTACAGACATGACTGGGTTTAAGAGGAATGTTAGGTGGCACGTAAGAGTGAAGACTGCATTGTTACAGACATGACTGGGTTTAAGAGGAATACTAGGTGGCATGTAAGAGTGAAGACTTCATTGTTACAGACATGACTGGGTTTAAGAGGAATGCTAGGTGGCATGTAAGAGAGAAGACTGCATTGTTACAGACCTGACTGGGTTTAAGAGGAATAGTAGCTGGCATGTAAGAGTGAAGACTGCATTGTTACAGACATGACTGGGTTTAAGAGGAATCCTCGGTGGCATGTAAGAGAGAAGACTGCATTGTTACAGACATGACTGGGTTTAAGAGGAATGCTAGGTGGCATGTAAGAGAAAAAACTGCATTGTTACAGACATGACTGGGTTTAAGAGGAATACTGAGTGGCATGTAAGAGAGAAGACTGCATCGTTACAGACATGACTGGGTTTAAGAGGAATGCTAGGTGGCATGTAAGAGATAAGACTGCATTTTTACAGACATGACTGGGTTTAAGAGGAATGTTAGGGAGCATGTAAGAGAGAAGACTGCATTGTTACAGACATGACTGGGTTTAAGAGGAATACTAAGTGGCACGTAAGAGAGAACACTGCATTGTTACAGACATGACTGGGTTTAAGAGGAATGCTAGGTGGCATGTAAGAGAGAAGACTGCATTGTTACAGACATGACTGGGTTTAAGAGGATGCTAGGTTGCATGTAAGAGAGAAGACTGCATTGTTAAAGACATGACTGGGTTTAAGAGGAATGCTAGGTGGCATGTAAGACGAAAAACTGCATTGTTACAAACATGACTGGGTTTAAGAGGAATACTAAGTGGCATGTAAGAGAGAAGACTGCATTGTTACAGACATGACTTGGTTTAAGAGGAATGCTAGGGGGCATGTAAGAGAGAAGACTGCATTGTTACAGACATGGCTTGGTTTAAGAGGAATGCTAGGGGGCATGTAAGAGAGAAGACTGCATTGTTACAGACATAACTGGGTTTAAGAGGAATACTATGTGGCATGTAAGAGAGAAGACTGCATTGTTACAGACATGACTGGGTTTAAGAGGAATGCTAGGTGGCATGTAAGAGAGAAGACTGCATTGTTACAGACATGACTGGGTTTAAGAGGAATGCTAGGTGGCATGTAAGAGAGAAGACTGCATTGTTACAGACATGACTGGGTTTAAGAGGAATACTATGTTGTATGTAAGAGAGAAGACTTCATTATTATAGACATGACTGGGTTTAAGACGAATGCTAGGTGGCATGTAAGAGAGAAGACTGCATTGTTAGAGACATGACTGGGTTTAAGAGGAATACTAGGTGACATGTAAGAGAGAAGACTGCATTGTTACAGACATGACTGGGTTTAAGAGGAATGCTAGGTGGCATGTAAGAGAGAAGACTGCATTGTTACAGACATGACTGGGTTTAAGAGGAATGCTCGGTGGCATGTAAGAGTGAAGACTGCATTGTTACAGACATGACTGGGTTTAAGAGGAATGCTCGGTGGCATGTAAGAGAGAAGACTGCATTGTTACAGACATGACTGGGTTTAAGAGGAATGCTAGGTGGCATGTAAGAGAAAAAACTGCATTGTTACAGACATGACTGGGTTTAAGAGGAATACTGAGTGGCATGTAACAGAGAAGACTGCATTGTTACAGACATGACTGGGTTTAAGAGGACTGCTAGGTGGCATGTAAGAGAGAAGACTGCATTGTTACAGACATGAATGGGTTTAAGAGGAATACTAGGTGGCATGTAAGAGTGAAGACTGCATTGTTACAGACATGACTGGGTTTAAGAGGAATGCTCGGTGGCATGTAAGAGAGAAGACTGCATTGTTACAGACATGACTGGGTTTAAGAGGAATGCTAGGTGGCATGTAAGAGAAAAACTACATTGTTACAGACATGACTGGGTTTAAGAGTAATACTGAGTGGCATGTAAGAGAGAAGACTGCATTGTTACAGACATGACTGGGTTTAAGAGGAATGCTAGGTGGCATGTAAGAGATAAGACTGCATTTTTACAGACATGACTGGGTTTAAGAGGAATGCTAGGGGGCATGTAAGAGAGAAGACTGCATTGTTACAGACATGACTGGGTTTAAGAGGAATACTGAGTGGCATGTAAGAGAGAAGACTGCATTGTTACAGACATGACTGGGTTTAAGAGGAATGCTAGGTGGCATGTAAGAGTGAAGACTGCATTGTTACAGACATGACTGGGTTTAAGAGGAATGCTCGGTGGCATGTAAGAGATAAGACTGCATTGTTACAGACGTGACTGGGTTTAAGAGGAATACTGAGTGGCATGTAACAGAGAAGACTGCATTGTTACAGACATGACTGGGTTTAAGTGGACTGCTAGGTGGCATGTAAGAGATAAGACTGCATTGTTACAGACATGACTGGGTTTAAGAGGAATGCTAGGGGGCATGTAAGAGAGAAGACTGCATTGTTACAGACATGACTGGGTTTAAGAGGAATACTAAGTGGCATGTAAGAGAGAACACTGCATTGTTACAGACATGACTGGGTTTAAGAGGAATGCTAGGGGGCATGTAAGAGAGAAGACTGCATTGTTACAGACATGACTTGGTTTAAGAGGAAAGCTAGGGGGCATGTAAGAGAGAAGACTGCATTGTTACAGACATAACTGGGTTTAAGAGGAATACTATGTGGCATGTAAGAGAGAAGACTGCATTGTTACAGTCATGACGGGGTTTAAGAGGAATGCTAGGTGGCATGTAAGAGAGAAGACTGCATTGTTACAGACATGACTGGGTTTAAGAGGAATGCTAGGTGGCATGTAAGAGAGAAGACTGCATTATTACAGACATGACTGGGTTTAAGAGGAATACTAGGTGGCATGTAAGAGAGAAGACTGCATTGTTAAAGACATGATTGGGTTTAAGAGGAATACTAGGTGACATGTATAAGAGAAGACTGTATTGTTACAGACATGACTGGGTTTAAGAGGAATGCTAGGTGGCATGTAAGAGAGAAGACTGCATTGTTACAGACATGACTGGGTTTAAGAGGAATACTATGTTGCATGTAAGAGAGAAGACATCATTATTATAGACATGACTGGGTTTAAGAGGAATGCTAGGTGGCATGTAAGAGAGAAGACTGCATTGTTAGAGACATGACTGGGTTTAAGAGGAATACCAGGTGACATGTAAGAGAGAAGACTGTATTGTTACAGACATGACTGGGTTTAAGAGGAATACTAGGTGGCATGTTAGAGAGAAGACTTCATTATTATAGACATGACTGGGTTTAAGAAGAATGCTAGGTGGCACGTAAGAGTGAAGACTGCATTGTTACAGACATGACTGGGTTTAAGAGGAATGCTAGGTGGCATGTAAGAGTGAAGACTTCATTGTTACAGACATGACTGGGTTTAAGAGGACTGCTAGGTGGCATGTAAGAGAGCAGACTGCATTGTTACAGACATGACTGGGTTTAAGAGGAATACTAGGTGGCATGTAAGAGTGAAGACTGCATTGTTACAGACATGACTGGGTTTAAGAGGAATGCTCGGTGGCATGTAAGAGAGAAGACTGCATTGTTACAGACATGACTGGGTTTAAGAGGAATGCTAGGTGGCATGTAAGAGAAAAACTGCATTGTTACAGACATTACTGGGTTTAAGAGGAATACTGAGTGGCATGTAAGAGAGAAGACTGCATTGTTACAGACATGACTGGGTTTAAGAGGAATGCTAGGTGGCATGTAAGAGTGAAGACTGCATTGTTACAGACATGACTGGGTTTAAGAGGAATGCTCGGTGGCATGTAAGAGAGAAGACTGCATTGTTACAGACATGACTGGGTTTAAGAGGAATACTGAGTGGCATGTAAGAGAGAAGACTGCATTGTTACAGACATGACTGGGTTTAAGAGGAATGCTAGGTGGCATGTAAGAGTGAAGACTGCATTGTTACAGACATGACTGGGTTTAAGAGTAATGCTCGGTGGCATGTAAGAGAGAAGACTGCATTGTTACAGACATGACTGGGTTTAAGAGGAAAGCTAGGTGGCATGTAAGAGAAAAAACTGCATTGTTACAGACATGACTGGGTTTAAGAGGAATACTGAGTGGCATGTAACAGAGAAGACTGCATTGTTACAGACATGACTGGGTTTAAGAGGACTGCTAGGTGGCATGTAAGAGATAAGACTGCATTGTTACAGACATGACTGGGTTTAAGAGGAATGCTAGGGGGCATGTAAGAAAGAAGACTGCATTGTTACAGACATGACTGGGTTTAAGAGGAATACTAAGTGGCATGTAAGAGAGAACACTGCATTGTTACAGACATGACTGGGTTTAAGAGGAATGCTAGGGGGCATGTAAGAGAGAAGACTGCATTGTTACAGACATGACTGGGTTTAAGAGGAATGCTAGGTGGCATGTAAGAGAGAAGACTGCATTATTACAGACATGACTGGGTTTAAGAGGAATACTAGGTGGCATGTAAGAGAGAAGACTGCATTGTTAAAGACATGATTGGATTTAAGAGGAATACTAGGTGACATGTAAGAGAGAAGACTGTATTGTTACAGACATGACTGGGTTTAAGAGGAATGCTAGGTGGCATGTAAGAGAGAAGAATGCATTGTTACAGACATGACTGGGTTTAAGAGGAATACTATGTTGCATGTAAGAGAGAAGACATCATTATTATAGACATGACTGGGTTTAAGAGGAATGCTAGGTGGCATGTAAGAGAGAAGACTGCATTGTTAGAGACATGACTGGGTTTAAGAGGAATACTAGGTGACATGTAAGAGAGAAGACTGTATTGTTACAGACATGACTGGGTTTAAGAGGAATACTAGGTGGCATGTAAGAGAGAAGACTTCATTATTATAGACATGACTGGGTTTAAGAAGAATGCTAGGTGGCACGTAAGAGTGAAGACTGCATTGTTACAGACATGACTGGGTTTAAGAGGAATGCTAGGTGGCATGTAAGAGTGAAGACTTCATTGTTACAGACATGACTGGGTTTAAGAGGACTGCTAGGTGGCATGTAAGAGAGAAGACTGCATTGTTACAGACATGACTGGGTTTAAGAGGAATACTAGGTGGCATGTAAGAGTGAAGACTGCATTGTTACAGACATGACTGGGTTTAAGAGGAATGCTCGGTGGCATGTAAGAGAGAAGACTGCATTGTTACAGACATGACTGGGTTTAAGAGGAATGCTAGGTGGCATGTAAGAGAAAAACTGCATTGTTACAGACATGACTGGGTTTAAGAGGAATACTGAGTGGCATGTAAGAGAGAAGACTGCATTGTTACAGACATGACTGGGTTTAAGAGGAATGCTAGGTGGCATGTAAGAGATAAGACTGCATTGTTACAGACATGACTGGGTTTAAGAGGAATGCTAGGGGGCATGTAAGATAGAAGACTGCATTGTTAGAGACATGACTGGGTTTAAGAGGAATACTAGGTGGCATGTAAGAGATAAGACTGTATTGTTACAGACATGACTGGGTTTAAGAGGAATGTTAGGTGGCATGTAAGAGAGAAGACTGCATTGTTACAGACATGACTGGGTTTAAGAGGAATACTAGGTGGCATGTAAGAGAGAAGACTGCATTGTTACAGACATGACTGGGTTTAAGAGGAATACTAGGTGGCATGTAAGAGAGAAGACTGCATCGTTACAGACACTACTGGGCTTAAGAGGAATACTAGGTGGCATGTAAGAGAGAAGACTGTATTGTTACAGACATGACTGGGTTTAAGAGGAATGCTAGGTGGCATGTAAGAGAGAAGACTGCATTGTTACAGACATGACTAGGTTTAAGAGGAATGCTAGTTGGCATGTACGAGAAAAGACTGTATTGTTACAGACATGACTGGGTTTAAGAGGAATGCTAGGTGGCATGTAAGAGAGAAGACTGCATTGCTAGAGACATGACTGGGTTTAAGAGGAATACTATGTTGCATGTAAGAGAGAAGACTTCATTATTATAGACATGACTGGGTTTAAGAGGAATGCTAGGTGGCATGTAAGAGAGAAGACTGCATTGTTAGAGACATGACTGGGTTTAAGAGGAATACTAGGTGACATGTAAGAGAGAAGACTGCATTGTTACAGACATGACTGGGTTTAAGAGGAATGCTAGGTGGCATGTAAGAGAGAAGACTGTATTGTTACAGACATGACTGGGTTTAAAAGGAATGCTAGGTGGCATGTAAGAGAGAAGACTGTATTGTTACAGACATGACTCGGTTTAAGAGGAATGCTAGGTGGCATGTAAGAGAGAAGACTGCATTGTTACAGACATGACTAGGTTTAAGAGGAATGCTAGTTGGCATGTAAGAGAAAAGACTCTATTGTTACAGACATGACTGGGTTTAAGAGGAATGCTAGGTGGCATGTAAGAGAGAAGACTGCATCGTTAGAGACATGACTGGGTTTAAGAGGAATACTAGGTGACATGTAAGAGAGAAGACTGCATTGTTACAGACATGACTGGGTTTAAGAGGAATACTAGGTGGCATGTAAGAGAGAAGACTGCATTGTTACAGACATGACTGGGTTTAAGAGGAATACTAGGTGGCATGTAAGAGAGAAGACTGCATCGTTACAGCCATGACTGGGTTTAAGAGGAATGCTACGTGGCATGTAAGAGAGAAGACTGCATTGTTACAGACATGACTGGGTTTAAGAGGAATGCTAGGTGGCATGTAAGAGAGAAGACTGCATTGTTACAGGATGTGATGTGCTGGAAGAACATGTACAAAGAAATTCCAATTGTAGGAAGCCATAGTAGAGGTCATGGTAAACCAAGGGAACCCTGGATGGAGGTGGTGAGAGCTAATCTCAGATTACTGAGACTCACAGACGAGATGACAAAGGAATACGACAAGTAGAAAGATGATGTGCTGAAAAGGACCTGTCCAACCAATGCAAGCAAGAAAAAACTGGCATAAAAACGATGATGATTATCATTATTATTATTACAATGATTGGGAGAGTCTGTAGAGTGTTGGACATATTTTGTGGCATATAGTTACGTCCCTTTATGTTCTGATTTCAAAACTCAGTGAGGTTAGCTTTGCCTTTCATCATTACAGGGTCGATAAAATAAAGTACCAGTAATACACTGATGTTAATCTAATTGACATTCCCCTTCTCCCTCCTCCAAAATTGCTGGCCTTGTGCCTAAATCAGAGACCATTATTATCATTATTATTATAGTTTTGGCGGTGAATTGGTCGTATCAGTAGAGCGTCAGACGCCATGCTTTCCAGCAGAGTTACGGCCCTTTATGATCTGAGTTCAAATCCCGACGAGGTTAACTTTGCCTTTCATCCTTAAAGGATCGATAAAATAAAGTACTAGTAATACACTGGGTAATTGCTGGCCTTGTGCCAAATGTAGAAACAATTATTATAGTTTTGGTTAAAAGAAAATTACAGACTACATAGGTACTGAGTAATTAAATAAAAGCATGATATATCTCTCCAAAGAACAAACAGGAAAGGTTCTATCATTTCTTAAATACCCAACTAGTGAACCCCAGCAGCACCAAGATACAAATAACTTCCTACATTGCTACTGTTATTATTATTATTATTATTATTATGATTATCATTGATAATAATAATATTGTTAACATTTTTTTTGTTAATATTGTTGTAGTTGTGTGTGTGTCTCAGTGGGATTGTTATAAATTAATGTTGAAAGTAAGCTATTGTCGAGATAACGTTAAGAAAGTTCTTGATTTCCTTTGAGAGTTTTACCTTGGATAATATGGTGGGGGGGGGGAATTGTTGTTGAAAGAAATGTGTTGATGAGACCATGCAGGATCTTTCTTTCAGTTTTTAGCTCTGTATTATGTAGCATGTAGTATGGAGCAAATTAGAAACTTCTTTCATCAAACCACCTGGATGAGTAGCTAGCCTATCTTTAGGATTCTTTAACTACAAACATTTGACAGCTGTTCTTTAACCCTTTTCTTACTCTATTTCAAATAAAAGACATTCCCTAATAATTTTTTTAATAATTGAGAATTTGGAGGGATTTTGTAATATAGAAACAAAACCAGAGGAAAACAATGATAATCACTGAAGATGCCACGGAAAAATGTATGAAAAAAGAACTTTGAGAGATTATATTTATGTTTATATTTCTAACTGTTGGTCAATCAATGATAAAAATTGATTGCCAACTAAATTATTTATGAAAAAATAAAATATAAAAATATATTGAAACTGAAGTGAAAACCAAACCAAACAGTGTGTTTTACTATTTTTGACAATTTTAGGACAACATGACCCTCCTCATATATAACAATATAAAAAATGTTCATATGTTGATCTTTGGAACATAACAAATTTTCTAATATAAATCATCAGGGAAGGTTTATAGATAAATATAAGACCTGGATAGAAGTGTTTGAGAGCTGATCTCAGATTGCTAAAGCTCATGGAGGAGATGACAAAGGAATAGAACAATTGGAGAGATGCTGTACTGAGAAGGACCTGTCCAACCCATGCAAGTTTGGAACAATTGGACTAAAATGATGATGATAATGATGATAAGCATTTCAAAACAAACAGTTTTGTATCATAAAACCATGGGGAGGTCACAGGCTGTTTAGTATCAACAGAATTTATTACCCTATTTTGAGGTTTGTAAGATAAAATGCACTCATGTATAAGACATACCTTTATTTTAAATAAAGATGTTTATGAATAAATTCTAGTAGTACTTAAAGGATATTCTTTTAACAAAAATTCCGCTTACTACAAATCTTTTCATTGCCATATTTCTAATGAAAGGCACAATGATTTGAAAATCATTTAAAAAATAATCATGAATTTTAATATAACTTTCTTATTATTAAGCTGATGTTTGGAACATTATGTTTTTTACATAAAATTATGATGAAAAATATTTAGATAAAAAAGAACACTTTAAAATAAAGTTTTCTATCATAGAACCAGTAGTGGTTACAAGTGATTCAGTGCTAAAAGGGTTAAAAGCTTAAAAGAGTTATTTTGCACAACATTGGTCAGTGATTGCCATATATTTGCAAATATTACCTACAATTGACTCACTTTTAGAAAATTAGTAAATAGTGTAAATGATTGTTTTTCTATAAAGAAATATCAATAAACTAACTTATACAGCGCGCGCGTGTGTGTGTGTGTGTGTGTGTGTGTGTGTGTGTGTGTGTGTGTGTGTGTGTGTGTGTGTGTGTGTGTGTGTGTGTGTGTGTGTGAGAGAGTGTGTGTGTGTGTGTGTGTGTGTGTATATATATATATATATATTTGCTCTTGCTCAATGAGACTGGGGTCATCTGAGGTCAGTGAGCCAACAGTATCATCATGTGAGAGCTGACCAGGCTCACCGGTGCCCTCATTCACTGGTGATCCCATGCCAGCCCTCTGCATCCCCCAAGATGATGTCAAGCCTCTGGAAAAGAGGATCTATCATGTCTGACATAAAGCAATTGACAGGTGGTACATAGTTGGAACACCATTGTTATCCATCAACTAAATCATTTGACGAGTTCCCAGACCTCAATTGCTTACCAAGTGGGGGGAAAAGCATCAATTAAGACCAAGGAAACAATGTTTCCATTGGTCTTTCCATTGCTGATACTATCTACCTTGTAAAAAGAGCAGTGTGAAAAAAATCATCTTGCTCAAGGCCATAATGCATCACTTGGTCTGGGAATTGAACTCTCAACCTCATGATTGAAAATCCATTTCTCTAATCACCTATTGTTATAGACCTACTTAATCATGGCTTACCTGGGACTAGACAACAATGTTAACTTTTAACATCCTGTACCACATGAAACTACATTAACAAAACATTCTTGAAAAGTATAAAACAACACTATGATTACTTTGTATTAAAAATTGATATCTTTAATATGGAAAATGTTCACAACAAACTGTCCACTAGTAAAAATACTATAAACATTTAAAGTAACAAACTACAAGAAACCAATTAGCAAAAGAGGACTGACTACATCACATTAACAAATTAAAGTCTAATGCTGCACATGTTTTATAATGATCTTCCACTAGTAACGATATTATACATATTTGAATTAACAAATCTGTTTTTAGATATTTTCTGCTAAATTATTACAGGAAGTTAAGAGTTAACTCTGCCAATATGACTCCCACATTTGACTTCTCCCTTTATATAAACTAATATATTAAGACTGCTCATGACACCCAAGCTGTATATTACATGATATGATATTATATAATATAATATATGTGTCTCTCACTCCCATCTTTCTTGTGAATGTTTCTATGGATTCTCTGTGGAAATAATTAATCTACTATGGCAGCACATCATCTAATATTGGAATCCTACAACAACACAAGATTATTCTCCCTTGAAGAATTTAAAATTCATATATTTATTTATCCTACATGTATAATCTCTTGCTGATGTTTATGTGTATGCCCACACTCACATGTATGTATATGTGTTTATGGATGTGTGTGTATGTGTGTGTGTGTACACACATATATATATATATATATATATATATATATATATATATATACACCACACAAACACATGTATGTGTATACGTCTGTTTTCCTTGCCAGCATGGAGTGGATGGGTTGTCACATTCCAAGACTAAACATGTAAAATGACCACACCTAGCTCATACATTTCATTCTGGCATGGTTTCTGCAGCTGGATGCTCTTTTTAATGGCACCCACCCTACAACATGTACTGGGTACATTTTATCATGACATCACCACTACCATTTCAGAGTATTGGCTGGGTGTATTCTATCATGGAACCAGCTCTACTACTTTAGAATGTGATCTAGTGTGTACTTTATCATAACATCAGCTATATAATTTTGTAGTATGAGTTATGTGTATTCTATTGTGGAACCAACACCATCACTTTCCAATATGAACTAGGGTGTATTTTATCATAAGACCAGCTATAAAGTTTGTAGCATGGACTGGGTATATTCTATCATGGTACCAGCACTAGCACTTTACAATGTGAGCTAAGTTGTATTTTAAAATAACACATGCTATATATTTTTGTAGTATGAACTGGGTGTATTTTATCATGGAACAAGCACTATCATGTTCCAATGTGTGATAGGTGTATTTTGGTTTCTGATTTAGGCACAAGGTGATCAATATTTGGGGAAAAGGAAAGTCAATTAAATCCACTCTAGTGCATTACTGGTTCTTTATTTTATCGTCCCTGTAATGAAAAAAGCAAAGCTAACCTTGGTGTGATTTGATCTCAGAACGGAAATGGTTGTAGCTATATGCCACAGAGCATGTTATTTGATGCTCTGCTGCTACTGACAATCCAATAATAGAAGATATGATACAAAATAAAACAGGAGGAAGATATTATATAGAAAGCATAGCAAAGGAAGCTGGATCATAAAATAGGTGGTAAAGGTAGATAAAGGTAAAAGGATGAGATAAATAAAGGTGAGATAGAAAAAGAATAATATAGGGAGGGATAGATAGAATGATATATATATGAGTTACCATTAATGGATATAAGCCAAATGTGAGGGGCTGTGTGTGTGTGTGTGTGTAGCGGGATGTATGGATTTGTGTATGTGTGTGTGAGGGGGATGTATGAATATGTATATGTGAGGGGCGATGTATGGATATGTGTATGTATTTGTGTGTGTGGTGGGAGGTTGTGTGTGTGTATGAGTGTATGTCTGTTTTAGGTGTGTGTATGTCTATTATGGGTGTGCATGTGTGTTGTGTATTTTGTCTGTGTTGTGTATGTGTCCGTGTCTGTGTGTGTTGTGTGTGTGTTCTCTGTGTGTTATGTGTGTAATGGAATATCTAATGGCACCAATTATGATCCATCTAGACATCCTAACATCACTTACAAAGATCCAAAGATCCAAAAGAATAATTTCCACTAAAACCTATCAGTCAGATAAACCCAACTAAAAGAAACATAGGAGTCAATAGAGGCTACAAAAATATTCAACAGAACCTCCTAGCTACTTTACATCTTCCCTTGCCTCCCAGTTTTTCTTTTTTTTTTGCCTATTTTGTCCCCCAATTAGACTTCCATATTTAATTTTTTTTATTCTATATTCACTTATCTCAGTATATCTTTTTTTTTTTTGTTTCTCAACTGTAAAAAGTACTAGATACTTCCTGTAGTCTGTCATCGCTTACTAACTCTTTACGGACCTTTATTTTTATTTTTATATTCACTTAACTCTATATTTCTTGTTTGTATTTTTTTGTTTCTCAACTGTATGAAGTACTAGAACCTTCCCGTGGTCTGTCATGGCTTACTAGCTCTATACAGATGTTTAAATGGATTAAATAAATAAATAACAACCTATTCCTGTCTGAATCATACCTAAATGTAATGAGGCTTTGTCACTACTATTATGGAACTCTACCCAAGTGGTTATGAATTGGTTCCCATCTCTTCCTAACAATACAAACTGAGAAGTCTTACACTATAACATAAAATGTTATTATCCTTCTATCTCAAAACAATTACTGGTAAATGTACTTTTGTTAGCTAAACCACTCACCAATATCAAAGATACAGAAATTGAAATTATCCTTCATCATCATCATCATCGTTTAACGTCCATCTTCCATGCATCTATGTAAAACTAAAACTATGCTATTTGGATGAAAACCTTTCAAATTTACCAATCAATGTCAGTATAGGGTCAAAAAGAGATGGCTGAGTGATATTGTAGGTTTCAACAGCTTATTTAAATTAAAGTACACATGTTCTCATATTTAAGGCTCTTCTCGTCGTATGACATATGCAAAATGGTGAGAGAGACACATTGAGAATAGTGAGCCTGACTAAAGAGTCATTTGTAGTATTATGGATTGCCTCCAGGTCACAGAAAAATGCCTGAGGAGCAATCCCAAACAACATGCAAAACTATCTAGTTAGGATCCCTACAGTCACATGCTGGGCTGTCCGATTAAGGAACACCCATCGCTTTCTAGGAAGGTCAAAGACAGCTGGTTCAGATGTGGGTTCCTGGACAAGGTCTTGGATGATTTAAAGCCCTTACTGTGATGAAGGTCTTCTATTCTTGAAATGTCTATAGAAACAGTTTCTGGGGAAAATTAGCATACTTTATTTAGAATGATGGGCCTACATATTATTGTAGAAACTAACATTACAGCTGTCAATTCCTTTTGATGTCAACTTGTAATTAAATAGTTTTTATATTTACTTTATAGCAGAGGAATTATCAGAGTAATTAGAATGTCGGATAGAATGCTTTGCAGTATTTGTTCTAGATCTTTGCTCTCTGAGATGTCAACTTTTCCTTTCGTCCTTTCGAGGTTGATAAAATTAAGTACCAGTAATGCACTGGGGTTAATTAAGCCTTGTGCCTAAATCAGAAACCATTATTAACATCATTATTAAAATTATTATTCACTTCACTATTAAAATGGTATTTGTAACATAACTAAGTAAAATTAGATTGGGAGATTTTAATTTAAATAGTAATTTGAACTCAGAATGTAAAGGGATGTAACTATATGCTGCAAAGTATGTTGTCTGACGCTCTACTGATACCGCCAATCCATTGTGCCAATCCGTTGTCCTTATATAATGATGTAAATGATATGTGTAGTAAATAATTCACAGTGGAGATGACAAAGGATCACGATGAGTGGTGAGATGCTGAGAAGGACCCATCCAACCCGTGGAAAAACGAACAGGAAAACGATGATAATGATGATGTCTCCAAAAATTCTTCAATAACTAATTCAAATATAGCATATTGCTTTAGAAACATGGTAACGAAAGAGTTAAAACTGACTGTAAACATCAACTTCAAGACATTGTGTATCAAACAATGGTATATGCTAAAAATATAATTGTCTTGCTGCTAACTATTTCAAATTTAGACATTATAACTACACTCATTCTCTCCACAATCACCATGGAAGAAATGATACAGCGCTATCAAAATTCATATTGAATTTAACAACAAGTAACATCAACCATAATTTAAAATGGAAGATACAGCCTTCAATAGGTCCTAAAGTGAAAATATAAACTCATGCAATATCTGTGTAACAAAATATTCTGAAATCCTGTTTGCTAAATATTACTCATCGATTAATCAATTAATTAACAAGATCTGACCTCATTTGCTTACCGAGTAGGGTGGAACTCATTAAAGTTGACCAAGGAAACAACGTTTTCATTGGTCTTTTCATTGTTGATAATATCTACCAATTGCAACTCTTGACAGAAAGAGCAACAGGCAACAAAGTATCTTGCTCAAGGACATAATGCATCACCCAAACTGGGAATCCAACTTGCAACCTCACAATTGCAAATCTGATTCACTGTCCACTAAGCCATGTGCCTTCATCAATACTCAATCAATATTTTTAACAAAATTCAAAGATAGAACATTAAAAAATTTAATCATTTTAAAGCAATGATATACTCTAACAGGTAAAGTATCATAGACAACTATTTAATTTATAGAAGCATCATCTCTAATAACAAACGAATTTCTTTCATCTATGACTGTTATGTATAGCTTTTCATTGTCCACATTTTTTCTTATTGTACAACTAGTCTGTTATGCTTATTCTTTTTACAATTAGCTATCATTGAGCAATCCTCATACACAAACACACACACCTACAAACACGCACAAATACACACACATATAAACACACACACACACACAAATACATAAACACATACAAATACACAAACACACAAATACACACACACAAACACACATACATACATTTATATTTTATTCTTTAAACTTTAGTTTTATCCTTAGACTTGATATTTATTAGTTTCTAACTTCTCAAGAAGAGAAGCCAATTTGCCATAAGTTCCACATTAAACTGACAAACAACTATATATGATATACACACAAACTAATCTCATTAATCACCATTTCTTTTTCCCTTCCCCATTCTCACTTACCAAATCTAACATTGATATAAAAACCACACCCCCACAGATTTATGTTTAGTTGACCAGTACGTATTGATAACAAGATTAAAAC
>OZ024742.1:27725987-27728487 GCA_964016885.1 Eledone cirrhosa
TATATAGATATATGTATATATATACATATATTAAGCTTTTTATTATCACCATCTATTATATTATATTATATTCTATATCGTACTGTAATTCTCGCATTATATTACTATTTGTGTTTCAAGTTTTTGCATTATACAATATTTGCAGTGTGGGTTCAACATGTTAATCACTTCCTTGCTATTTGGTCCATATCTATGTTTGTAACTGCTGACTCTTAATCTTAGACAACTTTTCCTTCATCTCTTTCCTAAGCTTTAATAGATGTATACTCCATATTCTTCTGAGTTTTTGGCTTGTATTGGCCGATAGTGCTTCTTGTAGCTTTACTTGCCCTGATGAGTCCTTAATAGGACGAAACATTGTTGACTAATAAAGACTTTTGATGTATTGAAGGCTTCTTTGGTTTATTTTTTATAATTCTTCGGCTCTGTTTAATTACATTGAGCTATATCCGATACTGTCATTTCTATAATATGAAGAGGGTGTTTAACTCCAACACACTCTAGTATTTTAATTCTTATATATACATATATATATATATATACATATATATATATGAAATAGGAATAAATGCTCTGAAATAGCGATATATATGTGAATATAGACATAGAATATTCGAAAATATTCTGTATGTTTATAATAAACATTTTGAAGACCTAATCGCTATAGAATAGAATACGTCACGTATTACAATTAGATTCTCGATAAAAGCAAGGGAAGTAATCTACGCGTTTCATTCTTATTAGAAATCTTCAGGACCACATATCCAGTGCTTCTATCGAGAATGACACAGCTAGAGACTTATAGAATACTTAGCTGTGTACAGGAACTGGTTTGAAAGAGCGGTTGCCGGTCCGGCAGAAATTAGAAATAGGAATAAATGCTCTGAAATAGCGATATATATGTGAATATAGACATAGAATATTCGAAAATATTCTGTATGTTTATAATAAACATTTTGAAGACCTAATCGCTATAGAATAGAATACGTCACGTATTACAATTAGATTCTCGATAAAAGCAAGGGAAGTAATCTACGCGTTTCATTCTTATTAGAAATCTTCAGGACCACATATCCAGTGCTTCTATCGAGAATGACACAGCTAGAGACTTATAGAATACTTAGCTGTGTACAGGAACTGGTTTGAAAGAGCGGTTGCCGGTCCGGCAGAAATTAGAAATAGGAATAAATGCTCTGAAATAGCGATATATATGTGAATATAGACATAGAATATTCGAAAATATTCTGTATGTTTATAATAAACATTTTGAAGACCTAATCGCTATAGAATAGAATACGTCACGTATTACAATTAGATTCTCGATAAAAGCAAGGGAAGTAATCTACGCGTTTCATTCTTATTAGAAATCTTCAGGACCACATATCCAGTGCTTCTATCGGCAACCGCTCTTTCAAACCAGTTCCTGTACACAGCTAAGTATTCTATAAGTCTCTAGCTGTGTCATTCTCGATAGAAGCACTGGATATGTGGTCCTGAAGATTTCTAATAAGAATGAAACGCGTAGATTACTTCCCTTGCTTTTATCGAGAATCTAATTGTAATACGTGACGTATTCTATTCTATAGCGATTAGGTCTTCAAAATGTTTATTATAAACATACAGAATATTTTCGAATATTCTATGTCTATATTCACATATATATCGCTATTTCAGAGCATTTATTCCTATTTCTAATTTCTGCCGGACCGGCAACCGCTCTTTCAAACCAGTTCCTGTACACAGCTAAGTATTCTATAAGTCTCTAGCTGTGTCATTCTCGATAGAAGCACTGGATATGTGGTCCTGAAGATTTCTAATAAGAATGAAACGCGTAGATTACTTCCCTTGCTTTTATCGAGAATCTAATTGTAATACGTGACGTATTCTATTCTATAGCGATTAGGTCTTCAAAATGTTTATTATAAACATACAGAATATTTTCGAATATTCTATGTCTATATTCATATATATATATATACATATATACATATGGAGGCATATGGCTTAGTGGTTAGAACATTGGCCTTGCACTCGAAAGGTTGTGAGTTCAATTCTCGGACCGGGTGATGTGTTGTTTCCTTGAGCAAGAGACTTTATTTCACATTATTCCAGTTTACTCAGCTGTAAAAATGAGATGATAGGGACTGGGGTCCTTATCATTCCACTGCAAAGTGGTCGTGGACGGGCCACGGCAAAAAAGCACCCACCACTCACTGTAAATGAGGTTGGTGTTAGGAAGGGCATCCAGCTGTAGAAATCAAGCCAGTATCAGTTCCCGTCCCACCCTTGCAAGCAGGGAAAAGCGGACGTAAAATGATGATGATATATATATATATATATATATATATATATTTATTTTTTTATCTGTTATCTGTTTATATATACATATATATAACTTGGATAGGTTTCGGCCAGTATTGGCCCAGGCCATGACTAACTTAATAGCACCACCTGGCGAATTCTTACAATTCAGTGTTTGGGCACCATGGCCCACGCGAGC
>OZ024742.1:27733487-27770987 GCA_964016885.1 Eledone cirrhosa
CACTACTCTCCTGAGCCATCAATCTAAAATTGGTTTATTTAGAGACCACTGGATTGTAGATTATGGGAGTTTGTTAACTACCTTCTCCAGATCAACAAAAGCTAAAAGGGCTTGTCTCAATTAAGAATTTCTCCCCAAGTTGTCTCATTACACAAAAGGGCATCGGTGGTACTCAAAACTGTCACAAATATAAACTGCATCACATCTAATCTAATTTTGTTCCTAATCAGTTGTGTTAAAACTCTTTTGATTACTTTCATAACTTGTACCAACAGCTTGATGGCAGTACATATATACATATATATATATACATGTGTGTGTGTGTACATATATATATATATATATATATATATATATATATATATACATGTTTGTGAATATATATATATACTTCCATACAAGCGAGAGACGGTCGCCTGACCAACCCCGCATCAAATTGAATAAGAACTGTCTAACCCATGCTAGCGTGGAAAATGTACGTTAAACGGTGATGATGATGATGATGATATATCTATCTATATATATATATAATTATATTATCAAAATCACAAATATTACGAGACTGATTCCAGCATTCTGAGCTATATAATTTAGGAAATGGAACTGTATATCTATACACATATATGAGTATATATATATAGTAATAATTATAAATGTGAAGACTAAAATCTGAAGAGGGCTCGATAAGGATAAATATATATTAAAAAATCCCATTGAGGGTGAAAGCAGCGATTCTTTGCTTAAACTTTAATCTGTTATTTTAATAAATATATATATATAAATATATATATATCAGTATATATATGAGTATATAATATATATACATATATATATATATGAGTATATATATATATATATATATATATGGGATAACAAATTATCGTTATAGGTAATCCAGTTAGAAGTTGTGAATACTCCGTTTTGTGGATAGTTTTAGCATACGGCGTTGTTTGACTCAACAAGAGGTTTCCTTAGGTAGTGAGTTTGTGAGTTCTTGGAATTCCTATGTAAGTTAATCTTGGAGTAATAATAGTGAAAGAGTGAAGAATAACATGGTCAACAGTACAAAAAGGGTTTTATTTACAGTATTAACAATTGTTTCATTGATTAAGTTGTCTTAAAATTGCTAATCACTTGAAGTTATGTCACTCAATTTTAAATACAATGTATGCTTCACCAAATCATCAGAAAAACTGATTAAAATTATACACGGCGTTTGTAATATACTAGGGAAATTCAAATTACAACATCAGTAATAAAGAAAGAAAAATAAAAAAAATAAAAAAGATAGAGAAAAAGAAAGAAGAAAGAAAAAAGAGAAAGAAAAAAGATAGGGGAAAAAGAAAAGAAAAAGAAAAAGAAAAAGAAAAAGAAAAAGAAAAAGAAAAAGAAAAAGAAAAAGAAACAGAAAAAGAAAAAGAAAAAGAAAAAGAAAAAGAAAAAGAAAAAGAAAAAGAAAAAATAATAAATAAATAATAATAAATAAGTTATAATGAAGATGATAAAAATAAATAAAAAAATGTATGTGTGCGAAGAAAAGTGAACATAATATGATTGTTGAAAATAGTTGTGGTGTTGGTGGTTAAAATATAAAGATGTGATGGTATAATCATGAAAATAGTTAATATATACATATATGTATTGGTTAAATTAATAAATTAATAAATTGGAAGTTATGTTAGAAGTGAAGAGAATACGATAGGTTATAATGTAAGAGGCGAAATATATTGAGTGAAAGAGAGAAAAGTTAGGAGGTTATGATGTTGATTCATGTATTAGTTAATTTATTTAACAATAATGGGTTATTATAATAGACTCAGGTGGTACAATTTGAATTATGGAATTGTTGGGTCGAATCAAGTTGGTTTGAAATTAACGAATTTAGTAGTTGCTTTATGACTACAGAAAATTGACCGTTCAATTTTGCTGTTAAGCAGCATTTTGTCATATTTTAAAATATGGAGCAGTGGGACATTCCATTTCTGTAGGCCTTTGCTCCTACAATTTCGACCAGCTAATCCAGTATTCTTGGTTTGTATCTTTAAGCCGCCAGATTTTATTGGCGAGCGTTGTTGTGTTCATTAGTCTACGGTTCTTTATAGAGTGTCTATGGACGTACCATCTTTTTTTGAACTCCCCCACCATAGAATCTAAGTTGCCTGAATTTATAGTACACAGGTAAACTATATTTGACTCCAGGCATCTATTTTGTAGTGGGCACTTATCCAGTAAGTAACAGTTATATTCTGAGGCCTTCCTATGTGCCGGTTCAATGATGCGGTTTTGTATGTTGTTATGTATGGGCTGAGATTTGGGTTTGTCGTTGTTTTATTGTGATGCGTTTTGACGTGTGTGTGGTTGTGATGTTGTTATGTGTTTGTGTTTTGTATTTGGTGTTATGGTGTTTGTTTGTAGGTTATTTGCATTAGAGATTCTTTTATAGTTAATTTACTGTATGTGTGATTCTATGTTGGTTGCAGTAGAGTAAAATAGTTTGATAGTATTTCTATTAAAAATTTTTATGTATTTGTGAAGTTTAGGGAATTAATTTAAAGAATGTAGAAGGTAGTTTTTTCTTTTTCCATTTCTTTATTTTTTTTCTTTCTTCTTTCTTTATCTCTCTATCTTTTTCTTTCTTTCTAATTGATGTTGTAATTTGAATTTCCCTAGTATATTACAAATGCTGTGTATAATCTTAATCAATTTTTCTGATGATTTGGTTAATCATACATTGTATTTAAAATTGAGTGACACAAATTCAAGTGATGAGCAATTTTAAGACAACTTAATCAATGAAACAATTGTTAATACTGTAAATAAAACCTTTTTTGTACTGTTGACCATGTTATTCTTCACTCTTTCACTATATATATACATATATATATATATATATATATATATATATATATATATCAGTATATATATATATATATCAGTATATATATATATATATATCAGTATATATATATATATATATATCAGTATATATATATATATATATATATCGTAGCGGTGATGAATTAGTTTAGCGAGGTTTTTTATATGAAATCGTGTTTATATGAAATTGTTATACTTGGGGAGGGTCATATTTGTGTAATATTGCCAGAATTAATAACAGAACACACTCACTGTTTGGTTGGTTTTCGCTTCTCGCTGTCTTTTATATCTGCGATCTAAATTAATCGGTCCTCAATGTTGCCATTGACTGACCGACGGTCAAAAATAATACAGATACAATATAGACACAAACACATATATATAGTTTACATAATTTACATAAATCTTTCGTTGCACATCTGCAACATCGTCAGTGGTGTTATATTTTTTCCTCCTGTTGTGTTGTATGTCTACGCCATTTTTTATTCAGTCTGTCTATATATTTATTTATTTGCTTGTTTGTTTATTTTATTTTGTCTTCTTTGCGCATGCATTTGCGTGTGTGTATATATCAGTATATATATATATATATATATATATATATATATATATATATATATATATATATCAGTATATATATGTATATATATATATTGCCCTTCAGGCTATAACAGAGGAGTTCAAGACAGGCTGCCCGTGGGAACTCCTATACGCAGATGACCTGACACTCATAGCGGAATCAATGGCCGAGCTAGAGAAGAAATTCCAAACATGGAAGCACGGCCTAGAGTCAAAAGGACTTAAAATTAACCTGGCTAAGACCAAAGTTCTAGTTTGTAGGAAAGAAAACAAGGCGGCAGTCCCTTCTGGGAAATGGTCGTGCTCGGTGTGTAGGAAAGGCGTAGGTAGAAACTCCATTTTATGTCCTAAATGCAAAGTATGGGTGCATAAAAGATGTAGTGGGATCACAGGTAAGCTAACTGAGAACATAGATTTTACATGTGGCCGGTGTTCTGGTGCAATAAGTAGCAGCAAGTGCCCACAAATACTAGCTCTTTCAATTGCGCAGAGGGTTCTATAGAAATAGTGGACAGCTTCCGTTACCTGGGCGATAAAATCAGCAGTGGGGGAGGGTGCTCTGAAAGTACTGTAGCTAGAGTCAGAACTGGTTGGAAAAAGTTCAGAGAGCTTATACCACTATTAGCTGCTAAAGGGTTCTCCTTAAAAATGAAAGGCAGGTTGTACGATGCCTGCATACGAACAGCAATGTTGCATGGCAGTGAGACCTGGGCATTGTGTGCAGAGGATATACGCAGACTAGAGAGGAACGAAGCTTGCATGCTCCGCTGGATGTGTAACAGTAATATACGTGAATGGCAAAGCATAAACGAACTAAGGAAAAAATTAGAGATAAGAGGGATCAGATGTTGTTTACTCGAGAGAAGGCTACGTTGGTATGGACACGTGATGCGCATGAAAGTCGATAGCTGTATAACAAAGTGCAGGGCAATAAAGATAGACGGTAGTCACGGAATAGGCTGACCTAGAAAAACCTGGGACGAGCTGATAAACTCCGACATCACACACTTACACCTCTCCAAGACAATGTCACTGGACCGAGACCTTTGGCGGTACTCAGTAACAGAGAAGACCCGCCTTACCTAAATATATAGTAAAACCTACTCCAGCCAGTAGGCATCTCTAACAAAATACACCCCGTCCCACCACCACCACCCCCACCCCATCCACATCACCCCGTTCTATGTAAAGTTATGTTGGTGCCGCGCCATCCAGGCCGAAACAAATGAGATCGTGTAGGTGTCACGACAAAAAACACACAGTCCACGCTGTAATGTGGCCGTGTAGGCAACACGGTAAAAACCTCCCAGACCCACACTGTAAATGTGGTTGGTGTTAGGAAGGGCATCCAACTGTAGAAAACCTGCCAGACAGTCCTATGCGAGCAAGACAATCACTCTTGCCTCAAGTGGGACTACCCCCATCCAAACCCATGCAAGCATGGAACACGGACGTTAAACGTTGATGATGATTGATGATGATGATATATATATATATATCAGTATATATATATATCATCATCATCATCATCATCAACGTTTAACGTCCGTGTTCCACGCTTGCATGGGTTTGGACGGGGGTAGTCCCACTTGAGGCAAGAGTGATTGTCTTGCTCGCATAGGACTGTCTGGCAGGTTTTCTACAGTTGGATGCCCTTCCTAACACCAACCACATTTACAGTGTGGGTCTGGGAGGTTTTTACCGTGTTGCCTACACGGCCACATTACAGCGTGGACTGTGTGTTTTTTTAGTCGTGACACCTACACGATCTCATTTGTTTCGGCCTGGATGTTGTGGCACCAACATAACTTTACATAGAACGGGGTGGTGTGGATGGGGTGGGGGTGGTGGTGGTGGGACGGGGTGTATTTTGTTAGAGATGCCTACTGGCTGGAGTAGGTTTTACTATATATTTAGGTAAGGCGGGTCTTCTCTGTTACTGAGTACCGCCAAAGGTCTCGGTCCAGTGACATTGTCTTGGAGAGGTGTAAGTGTGTGATGTCGGAGTTTATCAGCTCGTCCCAGGTTTTTCTAGGTCTGCCTATTCCGTGACTACTGTCTATCTTTATTGCCCTGCACTTTGTTATACAGCTATCGACTTTCATGCGCATCACGTGTCCATACCAACGTAGCCTTCTCTCGAGTAAATAACATCTGATCCCTCTTATCTCTAATTTTTTCCTTAGTTCGTTTATGCTTTGCCGTTCACGTATATTACTGTTACACATCCAGCGGAGCATGCAAGCTTCGTTCCTCTCTAGTCTGCGTATATCCTCTGCACACAATGCCCAGGTCTCACTGCCATGCAGCATTGCTGTTCGTATGCAGGCATCGTACAACCTGCCTTTCATTTTTAGGGAGAACCCTTTAGCAGCTAATAGTGGTATAAGCTCTCTGAACTTTTTCCAACCAGTTCTGACTCTAGCTACAGTACTTTCAGAGCACCCTCCCCCACTGCTGATTTTATCGCCCAGGTAACGGAAGCTGTCCACTATTTCTATAGAACCATACTGATATATATCATCATCATCATCATCATCAACGTTTAACGTCCGTGTTCCACGCTTGCATGGGTTTGGACGGGGGTAGTCCCACTTGAGGCAAGAGTGATTGTCTTGCTCGCATAGGACTGTCTGGCAGGTTTTCTACAGTTGGATGCCCTTCCTAACACCAACCACATTTACAGTGTGGGTCTGGGAGGTTTTTACCGTGTTGCCTACACGGCCACATTACAGCGTGGACTGTGTGTTTTTTGTCGTGACACCTACACGATTATATATATATATATATATATATATATATATATATATATATATATATATATATATCAGTATATATATATATATATATATATATATATATATATATATATATTGTTATACTTAGGGAGGATCATATTGTTGTAATACTATTGCCAGAAATAATAACATAATAACAGAACACACTCACTGTTTCGTTGGTTTTCGCAAAACAAAAAGTATGTATATATATATATGAGTATATATATATATATATGTGTGTGTCCGTCCCAATATTGATCAAATAAACCCTATATCAACTGAAACATATTAAATGTTGTTGAAATATGCTGTTGTTTGTATATACATCGTATACACATGTACAGACGTGGTTATTGTATTCACAGATGGGAAGTGGAACACAGATAGATAGACTTACAACACAGACATCATCTACACAAACATGTACACAAGCACACACAACCACTATGTCAATGATATTAATAAGTCTCATGTGGAAATCTGTATATGATGCATATGTATGTTTATGTACAAATATGTGTGTATATATATATATATATATATATAGATCTATGTATGTGTATATATATATATATAGAGAGATCTATGTATGTATATATATATATATACACATATATATGTATATATGTATGTGTATATATATATAGATAGCTGTATGTATGTGTATATATAAAATGTATGTATATATGATTAATTTGTGTGTGTATATATATATATATATATATATATATACATACACACATATATATATATATATATTCTATTTCTACACCATGATATCAACCAACAAATATTAATGTTAGTGTAAAAGACATAAACAAAAACACAAAAGAAAGTAAATAAGTAAATAAATAAATACCCCCCCTCCTCCCGAAACAAAAGCCAGCAACAACAACAGCAAGAACAGCAGCAGCAACAACAATGCTGTCCCCTTCTATATATTTGGCAGCCAATATTGAAAGTGATTCAATATTATGACATCTGTATTATTCACTGTAACTGGCATTTGTGTGTTGAGTGTGGGGGGAGGCACAGTGACCAAAACCTTCACCCTTCTTTCCTCTGCCACCAGCTTCATAAAATATTTGGTTTTTTTTTGTGTTTGTCTTGTTTTTTTATTTGTATCTCATTATATTTTGGAAAGATATAATCAAATAATCAGAATTGTAGCAGAAATTGGTATTTTGCAGTGAGAAGAGAAGTGTTCAAGTCCGATATAGGTCAACTAAATACAGTAAAATACAGAAGTTTTAGTGTAAAGTTGTCATGTTGGTATCATGACTAAAAGCACCCTGTCCATACTGTAAAGTGGTCATGCAGGTGTCACGATAAAAAGCAACCAGTGCACACTGTAAAGTGGTTATGTAGGTGTCACGATAAAAAGAACCCAGTCCACATTGTAAAGTGGTTGTGTAGCTGTCGCAATAAAAAGTAACCAGTCCACACTGTAAAGTGGCCAAGTAGGTGTCACGATAAAAATCATCCAGTCCACACTGTAAAGTGGCCAAGTAGGTGCTATGATAAAAAGCACCCAGTCCACACTATAAAGGGGTCATGTAGGTGTCAAGATAAAAAGCACTCAGTCCACACTGTAAAGTAGTCATGTAGGTGTTATGATAAAAAGCAACCAGTCCACACTGTAAATTGGTCATGTAGGTGTCACGATAAAAAGCAATCAGCCTACACTGTAAATAGTGTTGGTGTTAGGAAGAGCATCCAGCCATACAAACAAAACCAGAAACAGTTCTGTATGAGCAAGACACTGTCACCTGACCTAACTTGTCTCAAATTGAACAACTCATCTAACCCATGCCAGCATGGTGAATGGATGTTAAACAATGATGGTGAGGAGAATCCTGTAAACATTATTATAGTTTTACAACAAATGTTTTATACAGTTGGAGACAGTTGCGTCTGACAGGACCTGCTGGAATGAGTGTTTGAGGACTCTGCCCCAATGACCCTCTCAGGAAAGAGGGGAGGAGGAGAAGAAGGAGAAGTCTATATATATATATATATATATATTAGTAAAAGGAAAAGAAAATGCTGACAAATTTTTCCCAGTGAAAAATAGTTTAATTAGGAATAAGTATAAATTAGTAATAAGTATTGGTTAGTATTCAGTTTTAGTTTTAAGTTCTTACTGCTTGCGCATTTCTAATGCTTTTCAAAAATAATTTTGAGATAGAGCGCCCGTGACGTTTCAAACATCACGGGCGCTCTATCTCAAAATTATTTTTGAAAAGCATTAGAAATGCGCAAGCAGTAAGAACTTAAAACTAAAACTGAATACTAACCAATACTTATTACTAATTTATACTTATTCCTAATTAAACTATTTTTCACTGGGAAAAATTTGTCAGCATTTTCTTTTCCTTTTACTAATATATCACAACTCGTGTGTTACACCTCTATTCTTTTATATATATATATATATATATATATATATATATATATATATATATATAGCCCACTAAATATTAACACTTCGAATATTTAATACTGCCGGCACTTGTATCGAGCACCTTTGGCATACGCTACTTGGCAAATAACTATATGTATCACCTATCCCCCCTTTTTTTCTCTTTCTCGATACGTAAATACTATATATATATATATATATATATATATATATATATATAGTAAAGCTTCAGTCATTTCTTTTCAGTAGCTTGATATTTGAGATAGTATAATGTAAGAAATATTTTGTTAGGTTGAAATTAATATGTAAGAACTATTAATCAGAATGTAATTAATACATTAGAATTATTTTTTACATAGTAATTAATATGATAGAACTGTTTGTTACACAGTAATTAATATGTTAGAACCGCTCATTAAATATAGAAATGTCTAGGATCATTTATTGTTAAAGAGATTCTAATTTTTCGGTCTATTAACTTTAGTAATTATTATCCTCAGTAATGAAACATTGTTTTAACATTTATATTTACACTCAGTACAGTGTGTCAAGGGTTGAATGGATGGGAGATTTATTTTATTTAGGGTAGAAAAACAAAGGTTATATAGTCGAATCAAGTCTGGTACTATGTATGTGTATATGTCTGTATGTATTTCAAGATTTATCAAGATCAGACAACTCAGGCTGTTGAAGCTACACTGAAATTAAGGAGCAATTTATGCGGACAACATTTTAAAGTATGTCTGGTCCAGAAAGCCACATAGGTTCTCATGCCAGAACTGAGCTTCATGTACATTGAGGCAGTCAAGTTTTGTGTTGAGCAGACAACCATCATGTATGTAGTTACGTTAATCACCTGAAGTCACATGACAGGACAACCACCCTCCACACTACTCAACAAAGACCTGGTGATATGCAACCAAGTGCATAGAACTTGTTCCTTACTAAAAAAAAACAAAAAAACACATGGTGATACATAAAGACTGTATCTCACAAAATGACCCCTCCAATCCTGTGGAAAGCACAATCCTCTTCTGTCACCTGTGATGTAAAAACATGCAGATGTGCAGCTGATCTACAAAGTCATCTACGGAGTCATGGAGGTGGATGGGATGACAATGAAGAATCAATAAGAGACAGCAATCATTTGTGAAGACACTGCAATCATCGTGTATGTATGTATGTGTGTAAGCAATGCCCTGGTGAATCTCTCGAAACAATCAGAGTCTCCATTGAATTGGTGTGTGCTGAGTGTGGAAAGATTTGCTTGAGCAAATCTGGTCTCAGGAGCCACAGTCGCAGCCATGCTCAGAGAGAACCAGTGAACTATGATCTCCATGGTATTGTGAAGCTTCACAGGCAACCTGATGGAAGACCTGAGGCCAGGGTGATCCATAGTTGTCATCAATGTGCAAAGGAGTGCAAGTGTCTAGCAGTCTCTAGCGTCACACATCTGAATCTGACAAGCAAATGCTATACTCTTAGCAGATTTTGCAGCCATCATATGTATGTATGTGTATATATATATATGTATGTATAGACACATAGCTCCTGGTGGATTCATAGGGGCACCTTAGTGACATATGGTGTATCTTGTACATTTGAACCTAGTGGAGCCCACCTCTCTCCAGCCAATAAAAACAGCCAATATGTAGAAAGGGAAAGAGAATGAGAGAAAAAAGAAGTATTGCCTGATGCTCTACTTATCCTAGTAATCCACTGCCCATAAATAATAAATAATAATGGTTTCTGATTTAGGCACAAGGTCAACAATTTTAGGTGGTGGGAAAAATCGATTGGATCGGCTCCCAGTACATTACAGGTGCATTATTTTATTGACCTTGGTGGATTGGCAGTATCGGTAGAGGGTCAGACGCCATGCTTTGACGCATAGAGTTACGCCCCTTGCCATTCAGAGTTCAAATCCCGCCGAGGTTAACTTTGCCTTTCATCCTTACGGGGTCAATAAAATAAAGTACCAGTAATGCACTGGGTAATTACTGGCCTTGTGCCAAAAGTAGAAACAATTATTTTATTGACCTTGTAAGGATGGATGAAAGACAAAGCTAACCTTGGAAAGATTTGAACACAGAAATTAAAGGGCCAAAACTATGCTGCAATGCATGTTGTTCAATGTTCCACAGTTACTGTCAGTCCACAGCCTTCCACTAATAAAGGTTTATGGTTACGGCCCTTAATGCTCTGAGTTCAAATCCTGCCAAAGTTAGTTTTGCCTTTCGTCCTTACAGGGTCAATAAAATAAAGTACCAGTAACACACTGGGGTCGATTTAATCAACTTTCTCTTCCTCCGAAATGTTTGGCATTGTGTCTAAATCAGATACCTTTATTAAAGACAGTGGATTGGCAGTATCACTAGAACATTGAACAGCATGCTTTGTGACATAATTACATCCTTTTACATTCTGAGTTCAAATCACACAAAGGTTAACTTTGCCTTTCATCCTTACAGGATTGATAAAATAAAGTACCAATAATGCACTAGGGTCAATTTAATCGACTTTCCCTCCCCACAAATTGTTGCCATTGTGCCTACATCAGGAATCATTATTTATGAGTTCAAATCCCGCCGAGGTTAACTTTGCCTTTCATCCTTACGGGGTCGATAAAATAAAGTACCAGTAATGTACTGGGTAATTGCTGGCCTTGTGCCAAAAGTAGAAACAATTATTTATGAGTTCAAATCCTGCCAAAGTTAGTTTTGCTTTTCATCCTTACAGGGTCAATAAAATAAAGTACCAATAACACACTGGGGTTGATTTAATCAATTTTTCCTTCCCTTAAAATAGTTGGCCTTGTGCCTAAATTATAAACCATTATTTACTAAAGCAAGGGCGGTGGATTGGCAGTATCGGTAGAGAGTCGGACGCCATGCTTTCCAGCATAGTTACGTCCCTTTACGATCTGCGTTCAAATCCCGCCGAGGTTGACTTTGCCTTTCATCCTTACGGGGTCGATAAAATAAAGTACCAGTAATGCACTGGATAATTGCTGGCCTTGTGCCAAAAAGTAGAAACAATTATTTACTAAAGCATCTCAAAGTTCTTTGTTTTGAAACTTAATTGAATCACACTGGCATTCAGAGATTTCTTCTTAGAAATATGGTAATGGAAGTTTTTAGCATTACTCCAAGAATTTAGGAGAATCAACAAAGACTCCATCATTTTCTAATTGCCAAACTATAACATTTTTTTGCTGGCTTTTTAAAATTTTTTTTCTTTTCATCTTCATTCAACAGAAAATGATAGTAATTGTTGATTTAGCATAGACTCAGACAGACATGCACACTGAGGCATAAACATACAGAGGCACACACATACACATATATACATAGAGGAATGCAGATATACACTGACACACACATTGACATAGAGATAGACAGACACACTCATAGACACACAGAGACATACACACTCATAGACACACCGACACACACACTGACACACAGTAACATACAAAGTGACATAGAATCAGACAGACACTCATAGACACACAGAGAATACACACAAGTACACACACACACACACGCACACACATACATACACACACTGACACACACACAGTGCCACACAAAGAGGCATAGCAGACAGACATACAGATAAATGCATACAGATATATATAGGAGTACACAGAGTCATACAGTGATATATATACACACATACAGAAAAACACAAAATCACACTGTGGTGCACACACCCATACACACACATATAAAGATACAGACTCATGAAGAACAGTCTCAAATATTTACACACTCATATACAGGTTAACACATACACATGGCAACACATATATACATGTTCAGAAACACATATGCAGCTATCTCTTGGTTGTCCATCGTAAACGATGATGACATCTTCTTTATTTTAGTTCCCATCTGCCATGGGCACGAAGGTGGCTGTGGAGGCCGATCCTTGACTTGCAGGTCCGGGGCAGGGGAAGAGACCGGAGTCGCTTGGGGCAGCTGTTGATGCCTTTCTCCTCCTTTCACGGGCCTCAGTGACCTCTGTCGCTTTCGTTTTCCCGAACAGAGTTCCCCAAACATCAGTTGCTTCAAAAGCCTGTGATCGTCCATCCAGATGACATGTTCCACCCATCGAAGTTGGCTCTTCATATATATATATATACATGTTTACACACACACATGAAGCTACACACTTATATACACACAAACACATATGCAGCTTCACGCATATATACAGGTTAAAACACACACATATGCAGCTACACACACACATATATACAGGTTAAGACACACACATCTGCAGCTACACACACACATATATACAGGTTAAGACACACACATCTGCAGCTACACACATATATATAAGTTAACACACATCTGCAGCAATACACACATATATACAGGTTAACACACACATCTGCAGCTACACACACATATATACAGGTTAATACACACATGGCAATATATAATATATATATTAACACACACACACAGAAGCAGATGCTTTCATAGCAACACAATACATGTACATAAATACAACCCACTGCTAAATTCAATTAATTTTATTTGTTATAATGATACCTTTAGGTTCTCATAGTTATACTTTTTACCTTATATGGGAATAAACAGATATATTAGACTCTGCACTCTCAGCTAATATATTGAGCACTTTTATATCATTGATAAATACAAAATAAAATTACAAACCATATCTATATAGAGATAAGCACAGACTACTTTATATATATATTGAGTATCTTTTTTAACTGTGGTCATTTTCTGACCACCACCCGGAATCCATCTTTATATAACTCCAGCCAATTCGACAGCTAGAACTGAACTGGCTGTTTGGATCTAGCTGCCGAAACAGCCAGAGCTCAGCCATTAGGGGACCTGAATATTTTCATATTCCCCACTCTACTACACCAAATATCGAGTACTCTGGTGGGTTATGGTCTTCCTGTTTTTTTACCACACCCTATCATATATATATATATGTTATAACAAGCTGCAAAACTGACTTCCTATAGTCACTCTTTCTCTTTCTCTATATATGTATATGTTATAACAAGCTGGAAATATGACTTCCTATTCTCACTCTTTCTTTCTCTCTCTCTATATATATATATATAGTGGTGGAACACTGGAAGGTAATATCCGTAGTGATAGAGCACTCTGACCAAGGGACGAGTTAGGTAGAAGTGGTTACACAACAGTTAGTTCACCATACCGAGAACAATTGCTTCACCTTCGCGGATCTTCAGCTCGGGATGTGTATGGTTATAGGAACAGGAAGGACAACCGTACGAACGCGCATGCGCAGAAACTCGATCACTTCACACAGGCAATACTAGACTGCGTGCGGGGGTGGGGGTGTAAGGGAGATAACTGCGAAAGTCCGGAAAGTTTTTTGGTTGAAAATAAAATAAAAAAATTAAAAATAAAATTACAAAGAATCAGTCCGGAGCCTTGTAGTTATGTGACGTGTGGACAACGTGTGAACAATTCACTTCTCGTGTTTAGGCAATCACTATTGCGTAATCTCTTTAGGATAGTTATTCGTTCGTCTTTTTTAACCTAAAAAGATTACACAATAGTGATTGCCTAAACACGAGAAGTGAATTTTTCACATGTTATCTCCCTTACAACCCCCGCACGCAGTCTAGTATTGCCTGTAAAGTGACCGAGTTTCTGCACATGCGCGTTCGTACGGTTGTTCTTCCTGTTCCTATAATCATACACATCCCGAGCTGAAGATCCGCGAAGGTGAAACAATTGTTCTCAATATGGTGAACTAACTGTTGTGTAACCACTTCCATATATATATATATATATATCATCATCATCATTTTACGTCCGCTTTTCCCTGCTTGCAAGGGTGGGACGGGAACTGATTTTGGCTTGATTTCTACAGGTCGATGCCCTTCCTAACACCAACCTCATTTACAGTGAGTGCTGGGTGCTTTTTTTCCCGTGGCGCCTACACTTCCACTTTAGAGTGTGGGCTGGGCGCTTTTTTCCCGTGGCACCTCCACGACCACTTTGCAGTGGAATGATAGGGAACCCTGTCCTATCATCTCATTTCTACAGCTGAGTAAACTGGAGCAATGTGAAATAAAGTGTCTTGCTCAAGGAAACAACGCATCACCCGGTCTGAGAATTGAACTCATAACCTTTCGATTGCAAAGCCAATGCTCTAACCACTAAGCCAAGTGCCTCCATATATATATATGATAACAACAACAAAAATTAATAAAATTAGGATAATTGACAATAGAAGACAATGAATAAAAACAAGGTAGAACAAGAAAAATTGCTTCAAAGGGGAAAACTTAAAGAGATTTTTTTTTTTTTAAATAAAGACAAATGAAAGTCACAAAACTCTAAAGACTTCTGTTATTGAGATGGACTTTGGCAGTTTTGACCCTTACCATTGTTAATGCTGTCCACCTGGTATCACAGCATCTGATTAACAAGCCAAAGAACTGTCCAGTGGAGTTCTGTGACTTTTGTTTGTCTTTTTATTTTCAAAATAATATATATATATATATCATCATCATCATCATCTTCGTCTAATGTCCATCTTCGACGCTAGCATATATATGTAAAAGGTAAACAGAAATAACAACACAATCGGTACAGTATATATTATGTTAATGCTTGAAATAACAGGAAGAGGGTCTTAACGTTTCGGACGCTAGTTCTTTATCAGATTTATATATATAATCTCTCTTCTGCACTCAGTAGATTGTGTGACTGTACGTAAGTGAGATGCAGATCCCTGTCCTGCTTTGGAGATCAGTAGTCCTGCTTCAGTACTGACTTGGTCTATGTAGACCCATCCAAACCTTTCTTACAAAGAAAGTGGATGTTAAAATGGACAAAGCTTAACTGTAGGGCAGATAATCCTTTTGATAATTTACAGATAGATAGACATACAGACAGACAAATAGACAAACAACAGATAGAGAGACAAACAGACAGATAGATCGATAGATTGACAGACATGCCGTCTGATAACCAGCAATGAAGTACAGAGGAATTGATAGAAAAACTGGACATAAGAGGAATCAGATGCAGTGTACAAGAACATATTTGCAGACCTATGACAGGATATGTTACTATGGTATAGAGATCTCTCACCAACCAAATGCTCTAGCTCTATAGGAAGCGAAAGGAATGAAAGAAGAAAGAATGTGTATAGCAGTGCAGTAATTAGCACCGAAAATTAATTAATTAATTATAGAATCACTACACAACATTCATATAAAGAAAGATATAATGTGAACTTGAAAGTGTTTTAGACGAAAGCATTGTATACCTAACAAAACACAAACAGTTAATACTAACTACAAAGTCATGAAACAGAAAATTATTGATGATGTGAAGAAAGAAATAGAATTTAGTACCTAGACTATGTTAATTAGTAAAGAAAAACAAAAAATTAGTTTCAGCTCACAGACACTGAAAAATAAATAGCTGGTTTAAAATAAATATTAATAAATCGTTTTATTTTCCAAAAATGAACAGAAAACTATTCTGAAACAATATTAGATTAATTCTGAATAAAACAACAACAAAGAAAACAAAAAAACAAACAAAAAAAAAACAGGAATATAAGAATATGTAAATATATATATATATATATATATATATATATATATACATATATATATATATATTTCTTTCTTTTTTTGTTTGTAGAATGTTTATCTTGGTGATAGTTTCAAGCTATGTAGGTTATCTAATTTACATTAGTTCATCTCAAAATACATATTTAGAATATTTAGTTGAATGTCTAATATATTTACTTCTACTCTACCTCTTGTCTTTTATACACCTATCAAACTTTCAACTGTGCACTTTCAACAAACTGCTTACTATATAATAACACCATTGGTGATGATGATTTATAAACATATAAAATGCCAACAGCATCTACATGCCCCCTCAACACACTCATACAAGTCTTTATTTTTGTCTATCCAATCTTCTTTTCTCCCCATAACTACATCAGGTATTATACTGAACTTACAACATCCTAAAGTTCACATCACCTTTATAAAGCTTCTGCTAAGTATTTCCATTCTGCATCCCCATCATTCCACCAGTCAAACACCAACTCCAATATATTCACTCACCAAATAAATTAGCTGCCACCTCTATTGTCATATATGTTAGCATGATTAACTGAGGGTTTGTTTCTTTGTTTGAAAGTCGTGAGTTCCATCCTACTGTGTGGCATCTTCAGCATTTATCTTTTACTATAAGTTTGGGTTGGGGAGGTACATTGCCTAGTGGTATGGGTGCTGGATTTATGATGATAATGTTGGGGGTTCATATATGTTCAAGAAAAAGGGGAAGGTACCTTTCAAAGCAGACACTTCAAATCTAAAAAATATTATATCATAATATCATACCATTACAACAGGTGATGTCTCATTATGGCTGTGTTTTATCATATATATATATCATGTCATCATCATCATCATCATCAACGTTTAACGTCCGTGTTCCACGCTTGCATGGGTTTGGACGGGGGTTTTCCCACTTGAGGCAAGAGTGATTGTCTTGCTCGCATAGGACTGTCTGGCGGGTTTTCTACAGCTGGATGCCCTTCCTAACACCAACCACATTTACAGTGTGGGGCTGGGAGGTTTTTATCGTGTTGCCTACACTGCCACATTACAGCGTGGACTGTGTGTTTTTTTGTCGTGACACCTACACGATCTCATTTGTTTCGGCCTGGATGTTGTGGCACCAACATAACTTTACATTGAAAGGGGCGGTGTGGATGGGGTGGGGGTGGTGGGACGGGGGTGTATTTTGTTAGAGATGCCTACTGACTGTAGTAGGTTTTACTTTGTATTTAGGTAAGGCAGGTCTTCTCTATTACTGAGTACTGCCAAAGGTCTCGGTCCAGTGACATTGTCTTGGAGAGGTGTAAGTGTGTGAGGTCGGAATTTATCAGCTCGTCCCAGGTTTTTCTGGGTCTGCCTACTCCGTAGCTACCGTCTATCTTTATTGCCCTGCACCCTGTTATACAGCTGTCGTCTTTCATGCGCATCACGTGACCATACCAACGTAGCCTTCTCTCAAGTAAACAACATCTGATCCCTCTTATTTCTAATTTTTTCCTTAGTTCGCTTATGCTTTGCCGTTCACGTATGTTACTATTACACATCCAGTGGAGCATGCAAGCTTCGTTCCTCTCTAGTCTGCGTATATCCTCTGCACACAATGCCCAGGTCTCACTGCCATGCAACATTGCTGTTCGTATGCAGGCATCATACAACCTGCCTTTCATTTTTAGGGAGAACCCTTTAGTGGCTAATAGTGGTATAAGCTCTCTGAACTTTTTCCATCCAGTTCTGACTCTAGCTACTGTACTTTCAGAGCACCCTCCCCCACTGCTGATTTTGTCACCCAGGTAACGGAAGCTGTCCACTATTTCTATAGAACCCTCTGCGCAATTGAAAGAGCTAGTATTTTGTGGGCACTTGCTGCTAATTATTGCACCAGAGCACCGGCCACATGTAAAATCTATGTTCTTAGTTAGCTTACCTGTGATCCCACTACATCTTTTATGCACCCATACTTTGCATTTGGGACATAAAATGTAGTTTCTACCTACGCCTTTCCTACACACTGAGCATGGCCATTTCCCGGAAGGGACCGCCGCCTTATTTTCTTTCCTACAAACTAGATCTTTAGTCTTAGCCAGGTTAATTTTAAGGCCTTTTGATTCTAGGCCGTGCTTCCATGTTTGGAATTTCTTCTCTAGCTCGGCCATTGATTAAGCTATGAGCGTTAGATCATCTGCGTATAGGAGTTCCCATGGGCAGCCGGTCTTGAACTCCACTGTTATAGCCTGAAGGGCAATAATAAATAGTAGGGGGCTAAGAACAGAGCCCTGATGAACACCAACTTTTACACTAAACTCTTCACTATATTCGTTGTTAATTCTAACCTTGCTGACTGTTTCTTTATACATGGCTTGTATAGCTCTCACAAGCCATTCCCCAACACCTAGTTTTCTAAGAGCCCACCAGATAATGGAACGGGGGACTCTGTTGAAGGCTTTCTCCGAGTCAACAAAAGCTAAGTATAGGGGTTTACTTTTAGCTAGGTACTTCTCCTGTAGTTGTCGTACAATGAAAAGAGCGTCTGTGGTACTTTTGCCTGACACAAAACCGAACTGCATTTCATCTAGATCAATTCTCTCTCTGATTAGTTGCGCTATAACTTTTTCCGTGACCTTCATGACCTGGTCGATTAATTTAATGCCTCTATAGTTACTCCTATCTAGGGCATCTCCTTTACCCTTGTAACAGTTAATGATGATGCTGCTACGCCAGTCCTTCGGAACAACCCCATTCTGTATGACTTGGTTTACTATCCGGGTGACCATGGTATGTCCCACCATTCCAGAGGCTTTAGGCATCTCAGCAACTATTTCCGAAGGCCCAGCATATATAGAAATGGCTTCTACAGGACTAGAACTGTTTCATTCAAAAGAAATCACCAGGAAAGCCCGGTGATTTCTTTTGAATTAAGAGGTTCTAGTTCTATAGGCACCATTTCTATATTAAACATGATGTTTATACATTACTAATGTATTGAGTACCTTCCTTACTATAGTTATACCCAACTGAACCTGGGATTCACTCACACACATATCATTTATGTTCACTCATTACTTAAGTATTTCTTGTTCTGTTAAAGTTCTTGACAAAATGTTTAGCTGTACCCAACTGTTGACAGTGATATATGTGCAGGGTGTGATGTGTTAGGGTGGTGGTGGAGTATAAACCAGGTGATATTGAATTTTCTGTGTTCATTATTTTGCTTATGACATTTTGGGAATAAGTTATATTTTTACATTTACATCTTCAGTTCAGTATTCGTGTCAGTCCTTATCTATGGTCATGGATCTTATGTAATAACTGAAAGAATACAATCGCCAATACATGCAGCCGAATTGGGGTTCCCCCGAAAAGTCTTTGGAATAACATTACTAATAGAGTACGTAGCTTGAAAATTAGAGAGTCACTCCAGGTAGAGTTGCTACTTCTCTGAATTGAGAGATCACACGAATTGGAAGAAGAAGAAGAAGAAGAAGAAGAAGAAGAAGAAGAAGAAAAAAGAAAAGAAGAAGAAGAAGAAGAAGAAGAAGAAGAAGAAGAAAAAAAAAGAAAAAGAAGAAGAAAAAGAAAAGAAGAAGAAGAAGTTACATTTTTATATTTAAAGTTACATTTTCAAATGGATTAGCAGTCAACGGACGAGTCAGTCTCCTGAGTAGTGATGTCACAAGGAAATACATTTAGTACCCACACACACTGTAAAATGATGAAACTTAGATAAGCACCGACTTAATCATCATCATCATCATTTCATTTTACGTCCGCTTTTTCCCTGCTTGCAAGGGTGGGACGGGAACTGATTCTGGCTTGATTTCTACAGCTGGATGCCTTTCCTAACACCAACCTCATTTACAGTGAATGCTGGGTGCTTTTTTGCCATGGCACCTCCACGACCACTTTGCAGTGGAATGATATGGACCTCAGTCCCTATCATCTCATTTCTACAGCTGAGTAAACTGGAGCAATGTGAAATAAAGTGTCTTGCTCAAGGAAACAACACATCACCCGGTCTGAGAATTGAACTCACAACCTTTCGATTGCAAGGCCAATGCTCTAACCACTAAGCCATGTGCCTTCAATGAGTGTCCAATCTAGAAACGGGCATTAGACTAATTATTTGGGTAGATTTAATCATCGAACATCTCTCCTCAAATACCTGGCTTTGAACCAAATACAAGAGTCTACCATTTTTACTGAGCCATGGTCACATTTACTTTTCTCCTCTCTAATAAAGAAATTACAAGTAAAGGATCTTATTATAATTCTTGGTGTGTTTTGTCCATTTATTCATACATTACACTTTAGTTACATGCACACATAAATACATAAACAGATACACAGACAACTGAAATGCAAACACACACACAATCTACTCATATATATTCATAAATAGACACATTATATAAAATAATTATTACATACACACATCTATGTAATGATTGAGGAAGGAAGAAGCTGGTGAAACGCTATAAGAATGAGAGTTCAAAGATTAGCTAAACTTGTGTGTGTTTGTGTGAGTGTAAGTGTGTGTGTGTTTTGTGTGAGTGTGTGTGCTTGCACATTTATATTTATATACTCATACATAGAAATGTATACATATACACATACATACACAATTGTAATGAATTGTGTGTGTGTGTGTGTGTTTGTGTACAGAGACATGAGGAAATGAATGAAGAACAGAGGTGTGTCGTTTTAGAGCAAGGTAGACTAAGACACCAGGAAAGAAGAGATAATATACAGCTAAATGAATGTTTCTTAAATAACTCCTCTTAATATTTTCGTCTGTGGAATTTCCATGGGTCCCACAAGTTAGAATAAATATACCGTCTAACCCATGCTAGCGTGGAAGATGGACATTAAACGATGATGATGATGATGACGATACTCAACTGTACCTCAACTTTTCTAAAATTTCTGGACTTGTGCCAATGCTTGAAATTATTATTATCATTATTATGTAAAACAGGATTAGCAGGATCGGTAGAGCACAGGACAACATTATTTGTGACATAGAGTTTCATCCCTTTACATTCTGATTTCAAAATATAAAGGGCAATGATGAAAATAAAACAAAACAAAGTAATGTTTTCCCCAATATATTTCAACATTAGTCCTGAAATATCATGTTGAAATATATTGGGGAAAACATTACTTTGTTTTGTTTTATTTTCATCATTCGCCCTTTCGGTGGATTGGCAGTATCGGTAGAGGGTCGGACGCCATGCTTTGCAGCAGAGTCGCGGCCCTTTACGGTCTGAGTTCAAATCCCACCGAGGTTAACTTTGCCTTTCATCCTTACGGGGTCGATAAAATAAAGTACCAGTAATGTACTGGGTAATTGCTGGCCTTGTGCCAAAAGTAGAAACAATTATTATTATTATTTATAAAATGGTGGATTGGCAGTATTGTTAGAGCATGCAACACCATGCTTTGCAGGATAAAGTTACAACTTTTTACAATCTGAGCTCAAATCCCACTGAGTTCAACTTTGCTTTTCATCCTTACAGGGTCGATAAAATAAAGTACCAGTAATGCAACTGGGGAATTTAAACAACTTTCCCCTCCCCTAAAACTGTTGGCCTTGTGCCTAAATCAGAAACCGTTATTATTAGTAGTAGTGGGGGTGGGGTTGTGGTGGGGAGGGGGTCACCTTGAGAATTTTGGTATATTTCATGTAATGATTCATTGTCCTTTAAAATCATAAATATAGTCTATCTATAATTCCTCATTTATACTCATACACACACACATACACACACACACATACATTTATATATATATATATATGTATGTGTGTATATATATATATATGTGTATGTATAGATAGATAACACACACACACATATATATGTATATATGAGGGAGTAGAGATAGTGCATATACATATACATATATAAATACATACATGTATGTATGTATGTGTGTATATATGTAATTATATGCATATATATATATATGTATGTATGGATGGGCATTTGTGTGGGTGTATATATATATATACACACACACCACACATACATACACACACACTTAAACCCATGTATATAGTGTCTTGAAGCATGACAGGAACTAATAATTTAAAATGAAGAATTTCTCCATTAAACATTTTTTTCAGGTTTCCATTTTTCAAAATGTTATGTTCAGTTTTTCAAGTGTGCTAATTTTAAAATTCTGTTGAACCACTGAATGTCTATAACAATTGTTTAAACATCACCGCCGTACTTTGAGTGTTCTGCAATCTTTGTCAAGACACCTTGTCAAACTTTCATTTTGGCAGACATTAATATATATCCTACCTACATACAAATACAGACACAGATATATATATATGTGTATGTGTGAATATATATATATATAGGTTAGATGTTTATATACATATATACATACACACATCATCATCATCATTGTTTAACATCTATCTTCCACGCTAGCATGGGTTTAGACAGGAATTGTCCAACATGAGGCAAGATTGGTTGTCTTGCTCGTATAGGACTGTCTGGCGGGTTTTCTATGGGTGGATGCCCTTCCTAACACCAACCACGTTTACAGTGTGGACTGGGAGGTTTTTACCATGTTACCTACACGGCCACATTACAGCGTGGATTGTGTGTTTTTTTGTCGTGACACCTACACAACCTCATTTATTTAGGACTGGATGTTGTGACACCAACATAACTTTACAGAGAAAGGGGTGGTGTAGATGAGGGGGGGGAGGCTAAGGATAGTGGGATGGGGTGTATTTTTGATTAGGAGGTGCCTACTGACTGTAGTAGGTTTCGCTTTGTACTTAGGCAAGACGGGTCTTCTGTATTACTGCGTAGTGCCAAAGATCTCGGTCCAGTGACATTATCTTGGAGAGGTGTAAGTGTGTAAGGTCAGAATTTATCAAATTGTCCCAGGTTTTTCTGGGTCTGCCTACTCCGTAGCTTCCATCTAATTTGATCACGCTGCATTTTTTTTTGTACAGCTGTCGTCTTTCACGCACATCACGCGACCGTACCAACATAGTCTTCTCTCGAGTAAACAGCATCTGATCCCTCTTATTTCTAATTTCTCACTTTGTTCATTTATGCTTTGCCGTTCACGTATATTACTATTACACATCCAACGGAGCATGCAAGCTTTGTTCCTCTCCAGTCTGCGTATATCCTCTGCACACAATGCCCAGGTCTCACTGCCATGTAACATTGCTGTTCGTATGCAGGCATCACACAATCTGCCTTTCATTTTTAGGGAGAAACCATTAGCGGCCAATAGTGGTATAAGCTCTATGAACTTTTTCCCTCCCGTTCTGACTCTAGCTACTGTACTTTCAGAGCACCCTCCCGCACTGTTGATTTTGTCACCCAGGTAACAGAAGATGTCCACTATTTCTATAGAACCATCTGGGCAATGGGAGGCGCTAGTATTCTGTGGACACTTGCTACTACTTATTGCACCTGAGCACCGGCCACATATATAATCTATGTTCTTAGTTAGTTTACCTGTGATTCCACTACATCTTTTATGCACCCATACTTTGTCTTTGGGACATAGAATGGAGTTTCTGCCTACTCCTTTCCTACACACAGAGCATGGCAATTTCCCAGAGGAGACCAGTGCCCTAATTTCCTTCCTACATACTAGAACTTTAGTCTTAGACAAGTTAATTTTAAGGCCTTTTTATTCTAGGCCATGCTTCCAGTTTGGAATTTCTTCTCTAGTTCAGCTATTGATTCAGCTATGTGCATTAGATCATCTACGTATAGAAGTTCCTATGGGCAGCCGATCTTGAACTCCTCTGTTATAGCCTGAAGGGCAATAATAAATAGGCGGGGGCTAAGGACAGAGCCCTGATAAACACCGACTTTTACGCTAAATTCTTCACTATATTCGTTGTTAATTCTAACCTTGCTGACTGTTTATACATGGCTTGTATAGCTTTCACGAGCCATTCATCAACACCTAGTTTTCTAAGAGCCCACCAGATAATGGAGCAGGGGACTCTGTCAAAGGCTTTCTTCAAGTCAACAAAAGCTAAGTATAGGGGTTTTTCTTTTTAGCTAGGTACTTCTCCAGTAGTTGTCGTACAAGGAAAAGAGCAACTGTGGTACTTTTACCTGACACAAACCCAAACTGCATTTCATCTAGATCACTTCGCTCTCTGAATAGTTGCGCTATAACTTTTTCTGTGACCTTCATGACCTGGTCAATTAATTTAATGCCTCTATAGTTTCCCCTATCTAGGGCATCTCCTTTACCCTTGTAGCGGTTAATGATAATGCTGCTACGCAGGTCATTTGGTATGACCCCATTCTGTATGACTTGGTTTACTATCTGGGAGACCATAGTGTGTCCCACCGTTCCAGATGCTTTCAGCATTTCAGCAACTATCTCCGAACGCCCAGCTGCTTTGCCTGTCTTCATATCTTTGATTGCCTTACTTATTATATATATATATATATGTATATGTGTGTGAGTGTGTATATATGTATATATGTGTATATATATATATGTATATATAACTAGCAGATTTACCCGGCGTTTCCCGGGGTTTGAAATTATTCTAAGAATATACAGCTAGAAGTAAAAGAAGAACATTATTTGTCCCCAACCTGTCAAAATAAGCAGAAGTCTTCAATAATGAATGCAAACGAATATTTAGTGCAATCTTTGTACACATAAAACTATGCTGATAATGAAGGAAAACACTGAACAGGATGTAGTTATACAAATGATTAAAGACAATACACATCGCAAATCTGTAAAAAAACAGGCAGTTTTGCTAAAGTACAAAAAGTTGTAATGAAAGCAGAGTTGTATACAAACAAAAAGACAATGAGAGTAGAATAAGAGAAAATCTATCCTTTGCTGTGTATGGTTAAATTTTGAACTTATAATCCAAAATATCCTGCAAGACATATTCATTGGTATGTTTTGTAATGAGAAAGGTGAAGTCAAGGCAGAGCTGTAATAAGTTTTTTTGTTAACACTAAAGCACTTCAGGATAGACGATATTCTTTGTTTTTCTTTTCGGAACAAATGCAAATAGATTATCTCTACTGCCAACTCGTGAACAGGCAACGTAGAATTGTCCGTGTGAAAAGCAAGGTTCATCCAAGTGAATTCCAGTGACGGACAGAGTTTGACCTTGCGACTTGTTTATGGACATCGCAAAAGCAACGCGAAGGGGAAATTGGGTTCGGCGAAAGGAGAAGGGAGTATCCACACCTGATGTATTCAGGCTAATTTTTGTTATTATCATATCCTCGCCTTTTCCACATTCGGATAGAATGGTAGCCTCAATACTAAGTGGAGACAGTTTTTTAACCACAACGCGTGTACCATTGCATAGTTTTGGAGGAGTGATATTTCTCAGCAAAATAACTGGCGTTCTCTCTTTCAGAACCAATGTATTAGGAGGTAAACCAGGAGGATTTAAAGAATTTAGAAATTCAACTGGATAATTGACCGCATCCTGTGGATCACATACAGTATCAATAGATTTATATATCCGTGGACATCCAGCAACCTCATGTTTGCCAACCCTTGCTGTGAATCCACCATCTTCGGGTCTTCTCCGGCGATATAGTGGGTATCTGTCATGACCAGTCTGAGTGTCAACATGGCTTATGAAAGTTTTAAAAATGTAAAAGTTGTAGGTCCCAATGGTTTGAATGGAAAGTCCAATAACGATTGTTCTAAAAATAAACAAACCATCATCAAAATATCGTCAATTCGAGACTGCTGCGAGATTAGGCCATTAACGCGAAAATTAACACTTAATATAGTGAAACAAGTTAAAACAAGTGTTTTTTTAACTTTGAAAGTGCAACAAAGAATAAACAAGAAACAAACGATAATATTAGTGATTTATCTTCAAATGAATCTGATGTTTATATTTCTGAAAAGTTGGTTATCTCCCTTTTTTAAAAGGATTGTCAATAAAGTTGGTTATCTCCCTTACATCAATTTTGCTACCGATAATTTTGATATCGATTTTTCATTGCTCAACGTGGGTCGATTTGAAAAATGTTTGTGATGTGACAATCTTAGCGACCTATGCAACGTGCACAGAAAATTTGGTCAAATTCGGTTGGTAATTTTAAAAGCCTTAGGTATCCAAAGTTGTACACAGACACACACACATCCTCGCTTTTATATATATAAAGATATAAGTTAAAACAAATTTCATTGTTTTAACTTATATCATGACTGTTTTCCTTTTAATGTTTTATTGTTTTCTGGGATTTATCTTAACCTACAACATTTTCAACATATGGATTACATCGAGTTCTTCATGCAGAATAGACCCCACAACTTACTGTGGATACCTGTGTGTGTGTGTATATATATATATATATATACACACACACACAAATATATATAAACATGCATGCATATATATGTATAAATATATGCATGTGTATGTATCAACCATAATAATATACCAGCTGTGTTTATATATATATATATTATATATATATATGTGTGTGTGTGTGTGCATGTGTGTGTGTGTGTGTGTATGTGTGTGAGTGTGTGTGCGTGTGTGTAAATCTGTAGCTTATATAATTTTACACACAAAAACACAGACACAAATCATTTCATATATTCTATCTCAGACATATTGCTATAATAAGATGTTTGTTTTCCAAACAAAAAGTCTTGAGTTCTAACCCTACATTTGTCCTTGTAAATTGTTATTTCTTCAAAGTTACTTATATACTTAATTCTGTATATTATTTGTACATGTGTTAAACATTTATATAATTATATTAATGATAATTATTTCTACTTTTGGCACAAGGCCAGCAATTAACCAGTACATTACTGGTACTTTATTTTATTATGTAAGGATGAAAGGCAAAGTTAACCTCGGCGGGATTTGAACTCAGGCTGTAAAGGGACGTAACTATACTGGAAAGCATGGCGTCTGACTCTCTCCGATACTGCCAATCCACCGCCCTTGACGTAATTATAATAATGATAATGAAAATGATTGTGTACATTGCTCAGGTGCACTATAATTCATAAAAGTTGCATGTATAGTATATAGAATAATGTACAAAAGTCAGGTAAGTGAACAATGTATGAGTCATGATACACACACACACACACACGCGTGCATGTGTATGGAAGGGAATATCAGGTGTAGTATTGGTGAATTTCAAGAAGCATGGATATTTTGAAGGATGCAGTATCCCGACTCATACACTGTTAACTTTCCTGACTTTTGTACATTATTCTGTGTACTATACATGCAACTTTGATGAGATGTATGGCACCTGAGCACTGCACATAGTAATTTTCATTACTATAATTATTTTTAATAATGAAAGGACAGTGGATTGGCAGTATTGGTAGACTGTCAGACACCATGCTTTGCAGCAGAAGGATATGGCCCTTTACGTTCTGCGTTCAAATTCCTGCTGAGGTTCACTTTGCCTCTCATCTTTACGGGGTCGATAAAATAAAGTACCAGTAACATAATGGGGTTGATTTAATCGACTTTCTCCTCCCCCCCCAAATTACTGGCCTTGTGCCTATAGTAGAAGTAATTATTAAATATAGTATTAAAATATAATTCTTATATTAGGTTCCTTCCATGGAGTGTTAATCAATATAAACTATAGCTTTACTTGTATGCAAATAATAACTTTATCACTACGAGTTTTTATAAATATATATAAATTTTTCAGATTTTTTTCACACCCTACACCCTTTTTAAATTTTGCTAATTTATCTATGACACAATTTTATTTTATTTTGTTGCATTCTTACGAAAATAATATATATATATATCAGCTCTTGTATGAGCAAGGCATGGTCAGCCGACCGGACACTGCCCACAACAGGACAACCCGTCTAACCCATGCTAGCATGGAAAAACAGACGTAAAACGGTGATGATGATGATGATATATATATATGTATATATCACGTTAAGTTAACGGAGCCATAGACTCTTGTTATTCCCTGTGTATGGAATCTTGGATTTGTACGCGTGTGTTATATAGTTATAGAGGTGCGTATATACATTTTAATTTATATTTTTAATTATCGTGTGTCTACCCTGCCTTCCATAGAGTATAGATTCCATACACTGGTGATTTTCCCTGTTTTACTGATGGTACACTTTCTCTCTCTAGTGTGTTACCTTTTCAACATATTGTATTATATATATATATATATATATATATATATATATATATATATATATATATGTAAAATGGAGGGGTAGAGAGGGCCCTTGAGTCTAGTAAGACATCCTCTCTAGTGCTGGTGACACAAATAAAAGCACCCAGTCCATGCTGTAAAGTGGCACTGGTGTTAGGAATGGCATCCAACCAGTGTATCAATGCCAAAGCGCTTGGTAGCACAACAACAAATAGATAGGAACGACAACAAAATATGAAGACGTCGCATCTCAGAGTTGCAACACTTAATGTTGGCACTCTTAGAGGTAGATCTGCTGAAATAGTGGAGATGCTGGAGAGAAGGCATGTGGATGTGTGCTGCGTGCAAGAGGTGAGATGGAGAGGTGCCTCTGCAAGACTAGTCGTAGGCAAACATCTTAGCTATAAGCTTTTCTGGGTAGGTAAGGATGATGGGTTAGGGGGAGTAGGCATTTTCCTGCCTGAGAAATGGATCAATAAGACAATAGAGATAGTTCGAGTTAGTAATCGAATAATTAAGCTTAGATTAGTTGTAGGCATGAGACTACTGACAATCATCTCTGCCTATGCTCCCCAAGCAGGCCTAGGCAAAGATGAGAAAGACTGCTTTTACGAGCAACTTTTACAAACAACCGCAATGATGGAGGATGGAGACATCGTTATGCTAGCAGGGGACTTCAATGGTCATGTTGGACAGCTCCAGGATGGTTACACTGGGGTACATGGTGGGCACGGTTGCAGCTCAAGAAATGAAGAAGGAGTGAGAGCGGACGTAAAATGATGAAGGAGGGAAGAATTATATATATATATATAGTAGGCAGACCCAGAAAAACCTGGGACGACATGATAAATTCCGACCTCACACGCTTACACCTCTCCAAGACACTGTCACTGGACCGAGACCTTTGGCGGTACTCAGTAATAGAGAAGACCCGCCTTACCTAAATACAAAGTAAAAACCTACTACAGTCAGTAGGCATCTCTATCAAAACACACCCCCGTCCCACCACCTCCACCCCATCCACACCGCCCCTTTCAATGTAAAGTTATGTTGGTCCCACAACATCCAGGCCGAAACAAATGAGATCGTGTAGGTGTCACGACAAAAAAAAACACACAGTCCACGCTGTAATGTGGCCGTGTAGGCAACACGGTAAAAACCTCCCAGCCCCACACTGTAAATGTGGTTGGTGTTAGGAAGGGCATCCAGCTGTAGAAAACCCGCCAGACAGTCCTATGCGAGCAAGACAACCACTCTTGCCTCAAGTGGGAAAACCCCCGTCCAAACCCATGCAAGCGTGGAACACGGACGCTAAACCCGATGATGATGATGATGATGATATATATATATATATATTTATGATATATATATATCATAAATATACATATGCACAGACACACATTATTATATATATACACGTGTGTTTTCCCACTTTTTCTCATTTTTCCCTGTTCCTTTCTCTTCTCACTCTTTATCTTCTGATGAAGGACTAATGTCCGAAACGCTAAGACTCTTTTCCTGCTATTTCAAGCATTAAATGAATATATTTCTTCATGCTACTGTGTCATTTGCTTTGTTATTTCTGTTTACTCTTTACATACATACACACACACATACAAATAACATATATATATATATATATACGTAGAGAGAGGGAGAGGGAGAGAGAGAGAGACAGAAAGAGAAGGGGGTGAGAGATAGAGAATGTGTGATTGTTTATTCATACATACATTCCTTTCAATTTGTTTTTTTTTCTTTAATTCTCTGAAATGATGGCCTGATGTGAAAAGGGACTAATTTCTAAGTATGCCGCCAACATTTATCACCAATGCTAAACCAGATATTTTATAATTGAACGATGAACAGAAAAAATTGGAACATGTTAAACAATTGCGATGTAGTTTATATTTCGTGATGAAAAACTGAAATTTCATAAACTTGAAAAATTTAATGTAACACCACTTTCACAATGAGTTGTCAGGATTCCAAAAATGACATGCCTTCTAAGAAATGCTTTCAATTAGAAATAAATATGTAAGTGTTATCTCTTTCTCTTAATTTCGAGTATATTTTTTTGACCGGCCACCTTCCTGGTGGCAAGGTTGTAAAAGAAAAGAAATTGTCATCCGTTGAATCGCAAGAATGTTTTGCAAATTTTGAAGGTGCCAGCTATCGCAGCCATTTGTAGACTATGAATTAGGGAGCTGTGCATTTTGTCCGCAAATCCAAGTTCAGTCATACTTTGGTCTAAGCGGGTTGGTATATAACCCGTAGCTCCAATAATGATGGGTATGAAGCTAAAGGTGTATCTTGGATACTGGATTTGTAAACTCCTCATCAATAATGTCCTCCTTCTCCTGTATTTTTCTGACAACGTTTACATCAAGTGGGCAGCTGATCTCCACAACAGAACACGTTTTCAATGTGTGGTCCCAAACAACAATATCAGGCCGGTTGTGCTTTAATTTGGTGGCAGTTTTTATTTTCAGGTTCCACCAGTATTCCTTAGTGCCATCTGTCTCAATATATTCTTCCTCATTTGTTGTTAATTTTGTTTTCCGAAGTGCGTTCCAGATGGTTCTAGCTATCCCATTGTGTCTCATGGGGAGGTAGTAGCGAGATGACATTCTTTCGCAGCTGGCAACAATGTGGCTTACATCCTCGATCTACATTTATTGTCAGCTGCTGGCCCTCTTCTTTTGTGCAGCAGATATTTGGTAGGGAGTTCTTGTTCCTGTATTGCATAGAGATATCCCTCAAGGTGTGATGTCATGAACTAGTCGGAACTCCATGCCAGGCTTTTTGAGTGATTTATCCCTTCTATGGTCTGTGTTTTACGTCTCAAGTATCCATGCACAACTTTTTCTGTAAATTGGTCAATTTTTTTATCTTGTTTGAACATTGAATAGGATCTTCCGATTTCTCTGGGTGAGAGATTTATATCAGGCTTTATTCCATATCTCTCCTCCAGATCAGTCGCTATTCTAATAATTTTTTTTTCATGCTCATAAACCTGGGCAAGATGGTTGCCAACCTTTTTCCTCTGTTGAAGATGTTGCTTCAGTGTTACTATCCGAGTCTCATATGTTATTAATATTGATTTTAGACCCCGGCCATCTTCCTTGCGTGAGAAGTATAGCCTATCCACATCACCATTGTGGTTAAAGTTCCCAGTAACACTGAGAAGTTTGCGAGTTCTAACATCCATCTCACTTAGTTCTTGCAATGACCAGTTCAGCAGGCCAAATGTTGGCGTTAGAATTGGCACAGCATAAGTATTGTGGGCAATGTATTTGTTGTACGCTGACAGTTCTGATGACCATATTTTCTTTACTCTTCTGAGGTATTCAGTTCTGGTTCTCTCCTTATTTATGGGTCCATCATATCTGACATTCTCATCCTGTCCAAGATATCTAAATATGTATGAATGTATGTATGTGTGTATTATTGTATGTATGTATGTGTGTATATATGTTTGTATGTGTGTGCGTGTGTATTTATGTATGTATGTTTGTATACATACTTGTGTGTATGAGTGTGACTGTGAATGTGTGTGTGTGGGAGTGTGAATGGTGTGTGTGTGTGTATATTTATGTAGGGATGTTTGTATGTATATGTGTGTATGTGTGTATGTATATTTATGTATAGATACATGTATGTATTATGGATATATTTACTTCTACATATATCTTTACTTATATATATACACATAAACACACACATATATATATATTTTTGAATGGTAGATATACACTCATAGTCTCATATACACTATATTAGGCATAAATATTATGAACACACACACATATATATATATATATAAAATGTATATACTTACACACACAGAAGTGTGTCTGTGTGTGGTATTAGTAGTAGTAGTAGCAGCACTAAAATATGCCTCCTTACTGTGTCTAGAACCTTAACCCATTCAATACCAAACTACTTGCAACTGTCCCTGGTTTGTTGATATAAACCTCTTCATCTAAAAATGTTTATATTTATCTAAAAACCTTCTATCATAATGTTATGTAAGAATCTGATGGTAGGAGCCCCATTAGACGTTGTAGCTAAATACCACAAAGCATTTTCTTTGATGTTCTACTGATTCTGCCAATCTGTTGCACTCCTTAGCATAATACAATAATTGTTTCTACTTTTGGCACAAGGCCAGCAATTAACCAGTGTATTGCTAGTACTTTATTTTATCGACTCCGTAAGGATGAAAGGCAAAGTTAACCTCGGCGGGATTTGAACTCAGATCATAAAGGGACGTAACTCTATGCTTCAAAACATGGTGTCCGACTCCCTACCGATACTGTCAATCCACACAATAATAACAACGATTATGGTTTCTGATTGAGGCACAATGCCAACAATTTTGGGGGAGCAAAATTGATTAAATCAACCTTAGTGCATTACTGGTACTTTATTTTATCACACCAGTAACGATGTAAAGCAAAGCTAATCTCGGCGGGATTTGAACTCAGAACGTAAAAGTCCGTAGCTTATGCCAAGAATCAGGGAGTCCAACGCTCTAATGATACTACCAATCCACCACCCTAATCATCACCGTTTTCGTCCATTCTTCCATGCTAGTATGGGTTCGACAAGTTGTCCTATTGTGGACAATGCTAGGTCAGGTGATCATACCTTGCTTAATAATAATTAAAATCATAATGACAAATAAAACTAAGTAATATACTAGATAAAACATTACTTAGTTTCATTTGTCATCATATTTTTACCCATCATATTTTTCTACCACATTGTACCAACTTTTTGAAACTTAGTCTTTTAATGATAACTAGCAGTGGAACCTGGCGTTACACGGGATAAGGTATTGTGAAATATATTACCGCCTCAGTTAAGCTTAGTATTGCCACAACCACGGCAGGAAAAGAAGTAAGGGTCTGGTGGTACGTAAGTAAGCAACACTGTGACTTAAAACGTGAGGAAGAAGTTGTGTGCACTTACCAACTGTTTGGGGAATGAGTGTGAGATTCGTCGTGAGCAAGGGTGGTGGAATAACCGGAGGCAGCAGACAGCCAGATATTATAAGGGAGCGTCGAATTGTAGGAAGTGACGTAATGCAGACAGCCAGACATACAGACAGATATTGGGTAATTGCTGGCCTTGTGCCTAACGTAGAAACAATTATAAGGGCGCGACGTTATTTGTATGTATCTATCTAAAAAGAGAAAGACTAAGAATTATAGAGAGCGATCGCTACATCGTCTAATACGGTCCATAGGGCATTGAAAATTTGAAATTTTATTTGCTCAGAACACTCCCTGAAACATAAGTATTACATGTGTAAAGTTTTAAAATAGTCGGTTGGGTGGTTCTCTACTTTTAGGGATTCAAACTCACACACACACACACACAGACATCCTCAGTTTTATATATATATAGATTAGCAGAAAACCACCCGGTGGGCGGTTTTCTGCTAGCAAATCTAGTGTATATACTGATATTGTTGAGATTTGGATGAGAAATGTTTTCGGCACCACATGTTCACCGTCTCTCGGTGTGTCTTTTATGCATGTATAAATATATATGTTATCTATACGGTGAAATCTTTGAAATAAATATATGTTAAAACGAAAAAGGAGAAAAAGAGATTAGTGACGGAAATATAAACGTTATGATACATAAACGTTATGATATAACGATGGAAATATAGCTTCAAATGGTCCTTGGTATGGTGTCAAGTCAGAACCGCCTCGAACTGGTTACTTCTGGCTTGTGCAAGGTGTCTCTATAGCAACCAGCGATTCCCTCGGCCTCAGTGACCAAAGTCAGTGGAGAGGAGAAGGTAATGTTTCTATAGCGACAGTGTTTCTCTTGGTAGTACCAAAGTGGAGAAAGGAAGGGGAAGGTAATATTCCTGTAGCACCTACATTTGAGTTTTAGGGAAGGACAGACAGACAGACAAACAGAGAAATGCCCATATATTTCTGTGTGTGTATATATATATATATATATTACACACACAGAAATGTATATATATTGCTGTGTGTATATATATATATAATTCTCTGTGTGTATATATATATATTACACACACAGAAATGTATATATATTTCTGTGTGTATATATATATATTACACACACAGAAATGTATATATATTTCTCTGTGTGTATATATATATATATATATATATATTACACACACAGAAATGTATATATATTTCTTAGAACAAAATTATTATTAATGTTTTGCTGTTCATAACAATTGGAATTGAAAAATTACTTTTGAAATTATTAGTTATTTTACTAATGCTTAGATATGTAAAATTGAAGCAATGTTTCTAATAATTGTTTCTACTTTTGGCACAAGGCCAGCAATTACCCAGTACATTACTGGTACTTTATTTTATCGACCCCGTGAGGATGAAAGGCAAAGTTAACCTCGGCGGTATTTGAACTCAGACCGTAAAGGGACGTAACTCCATGCTATGAAGCATGGTGTCCGACTCTCTACAGATTCTGCCAATCCACCGCCCTAATGTCTGTACGTAATGAGGGAGTGAGAGGGGAGAGAAAGAAAGGCAGAGGTGAAGTGACGAAGTGACTCTCTCCTCCTCCTCCTCCATCTCCCCATTCGTCACAGCGATAGAGGGGAGGAATGTTAGTGTGTTACAAAGAGAAAGAGTGAGAGTGAGAGAAACAGACAGACTAAAAGAGAGGGATAGCTGGAGAGAGAGAGAGATAGCAACCACGCGCGCACGTGTTTCCACTGTCGGACAGACAGAGAAATTGCTGGTTATATATTATAAGGAGATAATAGTTTCTTATATAGGTTCAAGGCCAGCAATTCTAGGGGAAGAGAAAGACGACTAAATCAGCCTTGTGCACGACTGGTACTTTATTTTATCGACCCCATAAGGATGAAAGGCAAAGTTAACCTCGGTGGAATGTAAACACAGAACGTATAAGGCCCGTAACTCTATACTACAAAGCATGTTCTCCGACTCTCTACCGATGCTGCCGATCCACTGCCCTAATAATAATAATAATTGTTTCTACTTTTGGCAGCAATTACCCAGTGTATTACTGGTACTTTATTTTATCGACCCCGTAAGGATGAAAAGCAAAGTTAACCTCGGCGAGATTTGAACTCAGATCATAAAGGGACGTAACTCTATAACAACAATAATAATTGTTTCTAATTTTGGCACAAGGTCAATAAACCGCTCAACCCACACCAACCTAGAAAGGGGACATAAATATGAAGATGACGATGATGATGATGATGATGATGATGATGATGATGTGATGGAAACAAATTTTAAAATTTTAAATGAACTAACTTTTATTTTTTCCTTGCCCAAGAAGTGCTGACAGAAATGTCTAATTTTGTCATCACAAAAAAATATATAAAGAGATAAAATACAGAATGAAAAATTTCAGCCACCAAAGGGTTTAAGAATCGACAAGTATTAATGTCTTAAAATTTTGAACAATTCTTCTCTCTTGATAATTGGTACCATGCTGTGAATCATAATAAATCTTTTTTTAATGTGGCCTTCTAGCAAATGAGGTGAAATACAAGAAGAGATAAAAATATCTCTCTCTCTCCCTTTCCGTCTCTCTTTCTTAACCTCTCTCTTTCCTTCTCTCTGTTTCTGTTTCCCTCTCTCTCTCTCTCTCTCTCTCTCTCTCTCTTTCTCTCTCACGGTTTCACTATTTAGCACTCTGTTCTATCTCTGTTTCTCTCTCCCACTCTTTCTCTCTTTGTCTCTTTATCTCTCTCTCTCTCTCTCTCTCACTGTTTCACTATTTAACACTGTTCTCTTTCTCTCACTCTCTCCATCTCTCTCTTTCTCTATCTATCTCTATCTATCTATCTATCTCTCTCCCTTTCTCTCACTATATTTTCCTATTCCTCTATCACTTCTCTCACTCTCTCCCCATATCTCCTTCCTTCATTTTCTCTCACTCTCTCTTCATATCTTTGTCTCTCTCTCCCCATCTATCTATCTTCATATCTCTGTCTCCCCCTCTCTCTCTATCTACCTCCATATCTCTGTCTCCCCCCCTCTCTCTCTGTCTCCACATATCCATCTTTGTCCTCTCACTCCTCCTCCCTCTACCACCACCCTCCACCTTATCTTCCTCACCCCACTCCCCACTTATATCTTGTAATACATTCAGCTATGTTTATGAGAACAATTTCATTACCTATTGAATATAAAGATCATAATAGAAATAAATAAGAAAGCTGTTTCCCACTAAAGGAGAGATGTGACCAGAATTCTGGAACATTCTAATAAGGAATCTACTTCATAATACAACAACGACTAAATTATGTTTGTTTTTGTTTATTTTTCTCCCAGCAAGTCGCATTGAACATTTTCTGAGAAATATATATGAGGGTCAGCTGAAAAGTTCATAAGCTGACTCTGAAAGAGTGATGCTAGAGCTGCGCTATCTTGCATGCATTAATTTTATGAAAGTATCTTGGTCATTTCATGAAAGTATCTCGATCATCATCATCATTACCGTTTAACATCCATTTTTCCACGCTGGCATGGGTTAGATGAGTTATCCTGTTGTGAGCAATGCTAGGTCAGTTGACCATGTCATGCTCATACAGGACCACTTTTGGCTTGGTTGCTACAGCTGGATGCCCTTTCTAGCGCCAAACTTATTTACAGTGAGTATTGGGTGCATTTTTACATGACGCCTACACAACCTCCTTACAGTGTGGATTGGATGTTTTTTGCTGTGACATCTACACGACAACTTTACAGTGTGGGCTAGGCTCATATATATATATATATATATATATATATATATATATATATATATATACCGTCTAACCCATGCTAGCGTCGAAAATGGACGTTAAACGAAGATGATGATGATGATGATGATGTATACCCATTTTATTAAAGCTGAATAGAGAGTGTTGTTATTCTGGAGTTTTGCCTGTTCATCAGACAAGATCAGATATATATAATTATATATATATATATATATATATATATTTATTTATTAAAATAACAGATTAAAGTTTAAGCAAAGAATCGTTGCTTTCACCCCTAGCAGCGA
>OZ024742.1:27776235-27838735 GCA_964016885.1 Eledone cirrhosa
GTAAATGGAATAATTGCCTTATGTTGTTTATTACATAATAATAATATATATATATATATATAAATATATATATATATATATAAATATATATATATATATATATATATATATATATATATATATATATAAATATATATATATATATATATATATAAATGTATATATATATATATAAATATATATATATATATATATATATATATATATGTATATATATATATATATAAATATATATATATATATATAAATATATATATATAAATATATATATATATATATAAATATATATATATATATATAAATACATATATATATATATAAATATATATATATATATATATAAATATATATACATATATATAAATATATATATATAAATATATATATATATATATATATATATATATATATATATATAAGGATATGAAGACTGGTAAGGCGGCTGGGCCTTCGGAAATAGTTGCTGAGATGCTGAAGGCATCTGGCACGGTGGGACACACCATGGTCACCCGCATAGTTAACCAAGTCGTACAAAACGGGGTTGTTCCGAAGGACTGGCATAGCAGCATCATCGTTAACTGTTATAAGGGTAAAGGAGACGCCCTAGATAGGAGTAACTATAGAGGCATTAAATTAATCGACCAGGTCATGAAGGTCACGGAAAGAGTAATAGCGCAACTAATCAGAGAGAGAATTGACCTAGATGAAATGCAGTTCGGGTTTGTGTCAGGCAAAAGTACCACAGACGCTCTTTTCATAGTACGACAACTACAAGAGAAGTACCTAGCTAAAGGTAAACCCCTCTACTTAGCTTTTGTCGACTTGGAGAAAGCCTTCGACAGAGTCCCCCGCTCCATTATCTGGTGGGCTCTTAGAAAACTAGGCGTTGACGAATGGCTTGTGAGGGCTATACAAGCCATGTATAAAGAAACAGTCAGCAAGGTTAGAATTAACAACGAATATAGTGAAGAGTTTAGCGTAAAAGTCGGCGTCCATCAGGGCTCTGTTCTCAGTCCACTACTATTTATTATTGCCCTTCAGGCCATAACAGAGGAGTTCAAGACAGGCTGCCCATGGGAACTCCTATACGCAGACGACCTGACACTCATAGCGGAATCAATGGCCGAGCTAGAGAAGAAATTCCAAACATGGAAGCACGGCCTAGAGTCAAAAGGACTTAAAATTAACCTGGCTAAGACCAAAGTACTAGTTTGTAGGAAAGAAAACAAGGCGGCGGTCCCTTCTGGGAAATGGTCGTGCTCGGTGTGTAGGAAAGGCGTAGGTAGAAACTCCATTTTATGTCCTAAATGCAAAGTATGGGTGCATAAAAGATGTAGTGGGATCACAGGTAGGCTAACTAAGAACATAGATTTTACATGTGGCCGGTGCTCTGGTGCAATAAGTAGCAGCAAGTGCCCACAAACTACTAGCTCTTTCAATTGCGCAGAGGGTTCTATAGAAATAGTGGACAGCTTCCGTTACCTGGGCGATAAAATCAGCAGTGGGGGAGGGTGCTCTGAAAGTACTGTAGCTAGAGTCAGAACTGGTTGGAAAAAGTTCAGAGAGCTTATACCACTATTAGCTGCTAAAGGGTTCTCACTAAAAATGAAAGGCAGGTTGTACGATGCCTGCATACGAACAGCAATGCTGCATGGCAGTGAGACCTGGGCATTGTGTGCAGAGGATATACGCAGACTAGAGAGGAACGAAGCTTGCATGCTCCGCTGGATGTGTAACAGTAATATACGTGAACGGCAAAGCATAAACGAACTAAGGAATAAATTAGAGATAAGAGGGATCAGATGTTGTTTACTCGAGAGAAGGCTACGTTGGTATGGACACGTGATGCGCATGAAAGTCGATAGCTGTATAACAAAGTGCAGGGCAATAAAGATAGACGGTAGTCACGGAATAGGCAGACCTAGAAAAACCTGGGACGAGCTGATAAACTCCGACATCACACACTTACACCTCTCCAAGACAATGTCACTGGACCGAGACCTTTGGCGGTACTCAGTAACAGAGAAGACCCGCCTTACCTAAATATATAGTAAAACCTACTCCAGCCAGTAGGCATCTCTAACAAATACACCCCGTCCCACCACCCCCACCCGATCCACACCACCCCGTTCTATGTAAAGTTATGTTGGTGCCGCGCCATCGAGGCCGAAACAAATGAGATCGTGTAGGTGTCACGACAAAAAAACACACAGTCCACGCTGTAATGTGGCCGTGTAGGCAACACGGTAAAAACCTCCCAGACCCACACTGTAAATGTGGTTGGTGTTAGGAAGGGCATCCAACTGTAGAAAACCTGCCAGACAGTCCTATGCGAGCAAGACAATCACTCTTGCCTCAAGTGGGACTACCCCCGTCCAAACCCATGCAAGCGTGGAACACGGACGTTAAACGTTGATGATGATGATGATGATGATGATATATATAAATATATATATATATATATATATATATAAATATATAAATATATATATATATATATATATATAAATATATATATATATATATATATATATATATATATATATATATATATATATACACACATACACACATATATATATATATATATATATATATATATATATATATACACACATACACACATATATATATATATAAATATATATATATATATATATATATATATATATATATATATATATATATATATATATATACACATACACACATATATATATATATACACACACACAATAATTAACACAAGAAATTGTATAAAACACATTTAGGGTTATCTACTCACACCACTAATCATAATAATAATAATGATAATATGCATGCTGAAACTTGTTGAAAAGCTTGAGCGAAGTAAGAAGCTTCATTCTATCTTGAAGGAGAGCAAAAAATATGCTACTGATCTCATGCTTGATACCCAGGCTGGACAGACTAAAGAAACTTGCAACTGATGCTGCTAGGCACATAAAATCACTGGCAAAAGCAAAAGGGCAAGCACAATTAGCATCAAAGTGGGAGCAGAAACCTCTGCATGGCAAATATGTGGCCCGTAGCAAACAAGCTGATTTTAACCAAAAGCACACCCATCAGTGGCTACGTAGTTCAGGGCTAAAGGCGGAGAGTGAAGACTTCAGCTTAGTTGCCCAAGATGAAAGCTTATTGACTCGTAATTACCAGGCCAATGTGATGAGAAACGGAATAAACTCAAAGTGCCGATTCTGCAATGCTGGGGTTGAAACAGTGGATCACTTAGTCTCTGGATGTAAAGTTTTAGCACCAGTAGAATACAAATATAGACATGACAGAGTTGGCCAATATCTACACAGGGTAATATATCGGCATTACAAATTCAAAGCTGAAGACAAGTGGTACAATCATAACCCTGAGGCTGTGACTGAAGGAGAAAAAGTAACAATTCTCTGGGACTTTCCTGTACATACTGACAGGACCATACAAGCAAATAGACCTGTAAAAGATCATTTTAAAAGATCAACATAACAAGGTTTGTTTATTGATAGATATGAGCATCCCATGTGATCACAATATCACACAAAAGAATTTGACAAGCTACGAAAATAGAAAGATCTGCTTATTGAAATTGAGAAAATGTGGCACCTCAAGACCGTTACAATACCAGTGATTGTGGGAGGACTGGGAATGATCAAGAAAGGAATAGAACAATATTTGCAAATGATTCCTGGTTTACCCTCTCTGCACGAGGTGCAATAAATTGTTTTGACTGGTACTGCACACGTATTGAGAAGAGCACTATCTCTGTAAGATTGATATCCCTCCTCGTATTTACATATGCATATGCACATGTGTATATATGTATACTGCTTTTTTTTGTTTTTGTTTTAGTATAATCAATCTGCTGTATTAACTGGCTTAACAATGCACACTGTGAATTTATTTGCTCTAGGTGTCAGGAAGACACTCGGTATATATCTCAGAAACAATAATGAAAGAAAATAAAAACAATAATAATGATGTTATTTATTGGTCACAAGGACCGACATATAAAGTACAATACAAAGACAGAGACAGTGGGGGTTTACAATAATATTGAGTAAAAATACACAATAACAAAACCAATAATAATAATAATGATCATCATCATCATCATCCTCATGATCAGCAATATAGTTAGAATAATAGTTTTTATTATATTTATATTATACTTATATAGTCACCAATAATTGTTTCTACTTTTGGCACAAGGCCAGCAATTACCCAATACATTACTGGTACTTTATTTTATCGACCCCGTAAGGATGAAAGGCAAAGTTAACCTCGGCGGGATTTGAACTCAGACCGTAAAGGGACGTATATAGTCACCAATAATGTTTGGTAAAGGTAGCATGTCAGTGTAATATATATATCAACTTACAAGTTGGTTTATATACACATAAACATAGATATAGATAAACATATGTATGTGGCGTATATATAAATATTTGAATGTTGTACATATTTGGTGTTGTGGTAATATATTTTAATCTATATATATATAATATATATATATATATCATCATCATCATCATCATCAACGTTTAACGTCCGTGTTCCACGCTTGCATGGGTTTGGACGGGGGTAGTCCCACTTGAGGCAAGAGTGATTGTCTTGCTCGCATAGGACTGTCTGGCAGGTTTTCTACAGTTGGATGCCCTTCCTAACACCAACCACATTTACAGTGTGGGTCTGGGAGGTTTTTACCGTGTTGCCTACACGGCCACATTACAGCGTGGACTGTGTGTTTTTTTGTCGTGACACCTACACGATCTCATTTGTTTCGGCCTGGATGGCGCGGCACCAACATAACTTTACATAGAACGGGGTGGTGTGGATGGGGTGGGGGTGGTGGCGGGACGGGGTGTATTTTGTTAGAGATGCCTACTGGCAAGGCGGGTCTTCTCTGTTACTGAGTACCGCCAAAGGTCTCGGTCCAGTGACATTGTCTTGGAGAGGTGTAAGTGTGTGAGGTCGGAGTTTATCAGCTCATCCCATGTTTTTCTAGGTCTGCCTATTCCGTGGCTACCGTCTATCTTTATTGCCCTGCACTTTGTTATACAGCTATCGACTTTCATGCGCATCACGTGTCCATACCAACGCAGCCTTCTCTCGAGTAAACAACATCTGATCCCTCTTATCTCTAATTTTTTCCTTAGTTCGTTTATGCTTTGCCGTTCACGTATATTACTGTTACACATCCAGCGCAGCATGCAAGCTTCGTTCCTCTCCAGTCTGCGTATATCCTCTGCACACAATGCCCAGGTCTCACTACCATGCAACATTGCTGTTCGTATGCAGGCATCGTACAACCTGCCTTTCATTTTTAGGGAGAACGCTTTAGCAGCTAATAGTGGTATAAGCTCTCTGAACTTTTTCCAACCAGTTCTGACTCTAGCTACAGTACTTTCAGAGCACCCTCCCCCACTGCTGATTTTATCGCCCAGGTAACGGAAGCTGTCCACTATTTCTATAGAACCCTCTGCGCAATTGAAAGAGCTAGTATTTTGTGGGCACTTGCTGCTACTTATTGCACCAGAACACCGGCCACATGATATATATATATATTATATATATATATATATAATATATATATATATAATGTTATATATATATATATATATATATATATATATATATATATATATATAATGTTATATATATATATAATGTTATATATATATATAATGTTATATATATAATGTTATAGATATATATATATATATAATGTTATATATATATATATTTATATATATATATATATATATATATATATATATATATATAATGTTATATATATATATATATATATATATATATATATATAATGTTATATATATATATATATATATATATATATATATATATGTAATGTTATATATATATATAATGTTATATATATATATATTTATATATATATATATATATATATATATATATATATAATGTTGTATATATATATATATATATATATATATATATAATGTTATATATATACATAATGTTATATATATATATATTTATATATATATATATATATATATATATATATATATATATATATATATATATAATGTTGTATATATATATATATATATATATATAATGTTATATATATATATATATATATAATGTTATGTATATATATATTTATATAATGTTATATATATATATATATATATATATATAATGTTGTATATATATATATATATATATATAATGTTATTTATATATATATTTATATATATATATATATATATATATATATATATATATATATATATATATATATATATATATAACGTTATATATATATATATATATATATATATAATATTATATATATATATATATATATATATATAATGTTATATATATATATATATATATATATATATATATAATGTTATATATATATATATATACATATATATATATAATGTTATATATATATATATATATATATATATATATATATATATATATATATATATAATGTTATATATATATATATATATATATATAATGTTATATATATATATATATATAAATATATAATGTTTTATATATGTATATAACGAAGGAAATGTGGTAAGGAACCAGGTGGACCATAACGCACCAAAGTACTCAATACTTGAGGTAGTAGAGTGGGTAATAGGAACCAGTAAGACCCCGACAGCTGAGCTCAAGCCGTTTCGACGGCTAATTCTGGACTAAATTCTGGACTGATTTAGTCCAGAATTAGCCGTCGAAACGGCTTGAGCTCAGCTGTCGGGGTCTTACTGGTTCCTATATATATATATATATATATATATATAATGTTTTATATATATATATATATATATATATATATATATATAATGTTTTATATATATATATATAATGTTATATATATATATATAACAGTGGTGGTCGATTGGCAGTATCGGTAGAGTATAAGGGTGGTGGATTGGTGGATTGGCAGTATCGGTAGAGTGTCGGACGCCATGCTTTGACGCATAGTTACGTCCCTTTACGATCTGAGTTCAAATCCCGCCGAGGTTGACTTTGCCTTTCATCCTTACGGGGTCGATATAATAAAGTACCAGTAATGCACTGGATAATTTGCTGGCCTTGTGCCTAAAGTAGAAACAATTATATATATATATATATAATGTTATATATATATATATATATTTTTATAATATTATATATATATATATATATATATACAATGTTATATATATATATATATAATGTTATATATATATATATAATGTTATATATATATATATATATATATATATATATATATATATATAATGTTATATATATATATATAATGTTATATATATATATATATATAATGTTATATATATATATATATATATATATATATACAATGTTATATATATATATATATATATATATATATATATATATATATATATATATAATGTTATATATATATATATATATATATAACATCCAGGCCGAAACAAATGAGTTCGTGTAGGTGTCACGACAAAAAAACACACAGTCCACGCTGTAATGTGGCCGTGTAGGCAACACGGTAAAAACCTCCCAGACCCACACTGTAAATGTGGTTGGTGTTAGGAAGGGCATCCAACTGTAGAAAACCTGCCAGACAGTCCTATGCGAGCAAGACAATCACTCTTGCCTCAAGTGGGACTACCCCCGTCCAAACCCATGCAAGCGTGGAACACGGACGTTAAACGTTGATGATGATGATGATGATGATATATATATATATATAATGTTATATATATATATATATATATATATATATATATATAATGTTATATATATATATATATATATATATATATATATATATATATATATATATATATATATATATATAATGTTATATATATATATATATATATATATATATATATATATATATACATATATATATATATAATGTTATATATATATATATAATGTTATATATATATATATATATATATTGTTATATATATATATATATATAATGTTATATATATATATATATATAATGTTATATATATATATATATATATATAATGTTATATATATATATATATATAATGTTATATATATATATATATATAATGTTATATATATATATATATATATATAATGTTATATATATATATATAATGTTATATATATATATATATATAATGTTATATATATATATATATATATAATGTTATATATATATATATATATATATATATATATATAATGTTATATATATATATATATATATATATATATATATATATATATATATATATATATATAATGTATATATATACATATATATAAATATCTTTAAGTCGTTTGGAAGCCTCGACAATGCAAATGGGTAAATCTCCGGGTAACAAGGTCCGGTGGTGGAGAGAGAGATGTAAGTGGGTGTACGTTGAGATGCGTGGTGTGTATAAGATGTGTGAGATGTGTAGAATGAAGGGAAGAGTATAAAGGATAAAATAAAAATAACAACACAAGAGAGAGTTACCTTGGGAGAGATTTAATAGTCCCTAAATATTTCGGATTCACATCCATCAACTGGGGTTTTTTTCCCGGCGTGGGGGAAAAGGTTGTCTGTCGGACAAGTCCGGAACACGTCCTTCGCTGTTTGTTGTTTTGAACACCTGAGTTATTCGGCAGAGCGCGCGTGCGCGTGAAATGGGGTCGGTCGTACAGAAGTCAGCGGCCGAATCAGGGAGTGGGATGGCGCTAGCTGTCAGTCCATTCTCTGCCTGTTTCTTAAATGTTGCTGTGTGTGTGTGTGCGTATGTTGTTGTCTCGCTTGAGTGTGTGTGTGCGTGTGTTGTTGCCTTGTTCATCTGTATTGGCAGTGTAGTATGTTCGTATGGTGGAATGCTACTGTGTGTGTGTGCGTGTGTGTGTGTAGTTGTCTCGTTTGCACGTGTGTTGTGTGTTGTTGTATCGCTTGTTAACTTAAACCAGCCATCTCATTTCGCTTTTCTCTGATCGGTTGTTTATTTGCGGTTGCAGTCGTTTGATAAAAAGCGCTTCCTTGATATATATATAATGTATATATATATATATATATATATATATATAATGTATATATATATATACATATATATTCAGAATAGTAATAAATGAAGACATTCACATAATCAAAATATATGTTTTATTATTTTATTATATATATTTTGAAGGTACTGTGCTGTTTTTTCAGTACGTCCTCGTCAGATAAAATACATGAATTGATGTATACCTTACCCAACTACACCTCTCAAAGTCAATGACACACGACCGTGACTTCTGGCGTCACGCAGTAATACAGGGTACCCGACCTCCCATGGGTACATGCTGAAGCATATAAACAATATGCCCCCCCACCGCAAGGTGGTCGTGGAGGTGCCACGGCAAAAAAGCACCCGGCCCACACTGTAAAGTGGACGTGTAGGCGCCACGAAAAAGCACCCAGCACTCACTGTAAATGAGGTTGGTGTTAGGAAGGGCATCCAGCTGTAGAAATCAAGCCAGATCAGTTCCTGTATGAGCAAGGCATGGTCAGCCGACCAGACACTGCCCACAACAGGACAACCCGTCTAACGTGGAAGAACGGACGTAAAACGGTGATGATGATGATGATGATGATGACATACCTCAACTGTCTTGATAGTTCAATTCCAGTATTAGCAGTGATTTATTACAACAAATCTCAACATTTATATACCACAAATAATAACATAATACACTATCAAGACAGTTGAGGTATGTCATACATCAAGTCATGTATTTTATCTGACGAGGACGTACTGAAAAACCAGCACAGTACCTTCGAAATATATATAATAAAATAATAAAACATATATTTTGATTATGTGAATGTCTTCATTTATTATTATTCTGAATAATAATAACTCCAGAAAACTATTGTAGAGTGCTTTTAATCTATTGTAAAACTATATTCATTGAGTAATCAATGAACCATATTAATATTTGATTATATACATATATATATGTATATATATAAACATATGTATTTATATAATATATACATATTATAGTATGTAGTATTTATTATATTCATATTTAAGTAGAGCCAGAGGATAATAGGAGTTTACTGTATAAAAATGTTTACTTACAATAAATTAGAAATTATCTATCAAAAAAATATTACCATTAGGAAAAAAAATTGGACCAAAATTTTGAGAAACATTTCTCTTGGCTATTTTAAAACGAATTTTTAAATCACTAAAATAAAAGGGGGGAAAAGCATACAAGCAAAGCAGGGTATATATAAAATTAACTAGGTTCAAGGACATTACAATTAATAATAATAATAATGATTACATTTATTAGCCACAAGGGCCGACATGTAGGGGACAATACAGAGACAGGGACAGTGGGGATTTACAATAAGGTCCGGTAAAAGTGCACAATGGCAAGACTAATTTAACAATGAAAATATAAAAATATAAAATAAACTATGCATAAATATAACAAAATAAATTCCCCGATAGGGGGTGTACGACCCTGGGGTGCTTCAGGTACCCCACCAATGCTGAACCACCCTGCGCTTCTAGGGCACCCAGGAGAGCACCCCTCTCCTCAAGTTAGCCAGCCTATAGGCGCATGGTCAGAGTAGGCCCATTCACACGAGCCATTTTCGCCACATTCACCCACCTTTTAGCAAATGTACTGGGGGGCAGCACTTCTCTTTCCACCCTCACCCTCCTTTCCAGGTGAAACTTGAAGAAGTTGATGAGGGATTGGCCGAAGAGAAAAGTGTCTGTCTTTAGTCCTTTCAACCTGGTCCACCATATAATCTCTTTCGCAACTGCCACCAGACAGAGGAAAATTTCCTGCTCTTCCTGACCTAAGGAAGGTGGCGGCTCGATCTTCACTATGGACTCGGCCGATAGCTGGATTCGTTCCACACGCGACAGTAGCTGTTCGACATAACTCCACAAGTCAGTAATGCACGGACATTGGACAAGTGCGTGCAGAACGGTTTCGTTGTTCTGTGCGCATCTTGCGCAGGTCCGTCTGACAGCACTTCCGTGCCTGTAGAGTTTATCCCGAACCGGCAGTGCCCCCCGGTAGCACTGCCAAGCGAGGGATTTCTGGAAATTGTCCATCGTCCCCGGCTCAAAAGTCCTCCGGTACAGACTGGTCAGTTCGACTTCGTCGAGGCCCAAAGCTTCTCCGAGTGCGTCATCGCACTTGCCCACCACTAATCCTCTATAGAACTCGAGAGTGGAAGTTCCACTGATCGCATTGCCCGCTTGGTAGAGGGCAGTGAGTGCCTGGCAACATTCCAGGTGCCAGTCACCCAGTCTCGGTCTCTTCTTGACCCAGGATTGCAGCTCAGTCAAAGAAATGAGCTGCGGAAAGGCCCGTCTCATAAATGGCGACCACACCTGTTCACCATTGAGGCAGAATATCTGGAGATGTCGCAGCCTCAACGCATCTCTGCGCATCATTAGCCACGGCATGCCCAGCCCTCCGCGTAGAGGGTGCTGGCAGCAGATGGACCGCCTCACCAACGGAACTTGTCCCCTCCACAAGAATTTGAAGAGGAGCCGTTCCAACTTGACGAGGCGCGGATGGGGGAAAGGCACGATGGTTAGGCGGTAGTAGATGACGGACGCAATGTACGCATTCGCCACCTCCGTGCGACCTTTCAGTGATAGCTTCCTCCCAGCCCATTTTTGGGTGAGACTGGCTACTCCGCTCGTTACCTCGTCCCACTTCTTTTCCACCTGGAGGTCTGGTCCGAACCAAACCCCGAGCAACTTTACCGGACCGTCCGTCCAGCGCCCCACGGCGCTTTTGGACGGCATGAGCTTGCCTCTCCAGGTTCCGAGCTGCAAGCCCACCGACTTTTCCGGGTTAAGTTTGGCTCCTGTCAACCTTTCATCTTCCTTCAATAAGGTGCCGACCACTTCGATTTCTGAGGTGTTCGACACCATCACGGTGATGTCGTCCGCATAAGCCGACACCGCCTTTCCACGTCCCGGTTCGAGCGGGATGCCCTGCAACAGCTCCAGCTTCCGCAGTAAAGGCTCGAGAGTCAATACGTACAGAAGGGAAGAGAGAGGGCACCCTTGACGGACCGATCGGGAGAGCCGAAATGGTTCTGAGAGGTGGCCATTAACCTTGACCACCGAGCGTGTGCCGCTGTGCATTGCAACGATCCAGCTTCTAAAGACAGGGCCGAAGCCAGCTGCTTTGAGGACAAACTCCAGATACCGATGGTCGACCCTATCGAATGCTTTCGATTGATCTGAATTGATCAGTGCCCCACCGAAGCCAGGTTTACACCCTACCCTCTCTATGATGTATCGCATGAGGTGGAGATTGTCGTGTATGGACCTGGCTGGGATTGCGCAAGTTTGCGCATCCCCAACCAAATCCTCGACGACAAGCGCCAATCTCTTTGCTAACACCTTGGCCAAAATCTTAAACTCTGTGTTGAGCAGAGTTATGGGCCTGAAGTTGTCTAATGTATCCCTCTTGTTCTCGTCTTTCCTTATCAGCGTCACCACTCCCCTGTTGACAGAACTGGGAATACTCCCATTCTGCTGCCAGTTGCAGTAGAGTGTTTCGAGGAGTTCGGAGAACAAGTCTGGCATATTTTTGTAAAGCTCGTAGGGGCAGGCCATCCAAACCGGGTGACTTGCGCCTCATGCAGCCGACAAGGGCATCCTGAATTTCGGCTGAAGTAATCGGCCTTTCGCAGTGCTCAGCGTCGACCATCGAGGTGCGCGGCAAGCCGTCAAGGTAGGGACTGAAATCCGCTACTCTCTCTGACTCGCCACTTTCCCTGAACAACCGAGCAAAGTGCTGGCGAAAGGCCTCACACATCCGTTTGGAATCGCTTATATCGTGTCCGTCTCGGTCCGCTAAAGACCGAATTGTGGTTTTATTACCACGCTGCACCTCTACCACGCGGGCCCATCGAACAGCTTTAGTTCCCTCGTTTCTCAGCACACGCGCCTTAGCTCTGACAATGCAACCTTCGTGTTTGGCATTGAAGAAATGGTCTAATGCCATTCTCGCCGCTAGCACGTCAGTTGCGATGCCACTACAAATAGCCTCGTCTAACTTATCTACCAGCTCCCCCTCCTTTCTATTTTTCTCTAACGCTAGTTCTTTGCTGAACTCTATCGAAGTTACTCTAATCTCTCTTTTGGGAGCCCCCCACCATCTGTTGTTGATGATCCCCCCTGTCAACTTTTGCTTAACTAAATTGTTGACTCGGTCCCTGTAAGCCTTATGTGCCGGAAATGACATGTTCAGCTTCCAGTAACCCGGTCCTAACCTATGCGTTTTATTTAGGCCGACCGTACAGATCACAAATTTGTGATCTGAATAGGCGACCGTTTTAAAAAGTGGACAGCCCACACTATTTCTATCTATTTTCCTAATGAAGATCCTGTCTATATACAATCTAGATGACCCCATTCGGTTGGTCCATGTCCATACTGGCACATTGGGGAAATCTAGTCGATACCTGTCAGACAGTTGGAACTGGCTGAGTAGGTGCTTGAGGCTTTTGCACCCCCCGCTCCTATCGGTTACTCCCACACAATCCCAGCGTGCGTCTAAGATGCCATTCCAGTCCCCCGCTAACAGTAAAGGGCGAGACGTACCCATAAAGGTCTCCAGGCGCCTAAAGAAGTCAGGTCGTCCAGCCCCTGTAGGGGCGTAGACGGCCAGCAGTCTAAAGGTACCACCTTCGCTACTGCTCACATCCAAGACCACCAACTTACCGTCCGGGTCCCGGAAGATCGACCTTACCTCGAGATCCAGTCCTTTCCTAAACAGCACTGCCACCCCACCCCCCATTCCCGGCCTGCTAACAGATGCGAAGATCTGATAGTCATCGAAAATGGGGGCTAGTGCGCGCGTGTCGGAAATTCTGGTCTCGCTTACGCCAATCACATCCATTTCCAGCGACCGGAGGTCGTTGAGCAGGCGACCCTGCTTCCAGGGTGACCCCAGCCCGCGAACATTTAAACTTCCTACTCTTAATATGGCCATATTGGTAAGCTAAGAGAGAGAGAGGGAAGGTTTACTTACCTCCCGGGTCTTGTGAAGGTCGGGTGGTTCGACCTCCATGGTTGGTGGGGTTTCTTTTGGGAACCCCTTTAAAAGTCTTGATGTGGGTTTCACATTCGGGGTTCCCACGTCTTGAGGAAAGCTCTCTCGAATTTCTTTAAAGGAATTGAGTGACATTCGGACCAGAAGCAAATCTTCTGGCACGCAAAATGTGCTCATTTCAAAAATCTCCCCCTCTGTTTGAATGTCCTCGCTTCGCACTAAGAGGGCCATCAGTTTATCGTTTGCCCTACTGACAAGCACAAAGTTTTTAACATTTTGTTGGTGTGGTTTTATTTGTTTTCGTTTTGGTGAAGGTGGTGGCAATGGTTTTGGTGGTGTTGTTTCGGGTATGTCTATGTTTGTTGCAGGTGTGGTGTCTGCAATTTCAGGTATTTGTGTGTTTATTTGTACTTGTGTTTGTTTAGGTTGTTTGCGTTTCGGGGATTGTGGAGGTGGTGTCGATGTAGCTGTTGGTGATGATGTTATTGGGGAAGTGTTTGCGTTAGTGGTGTCTGTATTTTTTGTTGTGTGTGTTTTCGTGTTTTGTTGAGGCTTTTTTTTGTGAGTTTTTTCTGTTTTTTTGCACTTTTGGGTTTTCCTTCATCTTCGCTGCTGGAAGACAAAGGGGCTGTGTCTGTCAGTGTCTCTGTGTCTGTGTGTGCGTTTATTGTTTTGTCTATGTGTATAATTGGGGGGTAGGGGGAGTGGGCGAGCTTTCCTCGTTTTCTCCTTGGATTGGTTTTGGTGTTGGTGGTGATCCGGCTGTTTTTGATGTTGGTGTCCGTGTTTTTGTTGGTGTTGTTTTTGGTGGTGGTGGTGGTCGTGCAGCTTTCCGTGCTGACACTGGTGTTGGCAACAAAGGAGGTTTGCGACCCCCTGCATTTTTGCGCTGAGGGTAGAAGGCTTGAAGATGCGTTGCTTCCCCGCAGACGAAGCAGCGTGGCCTTCTTCCATCAATCATTAGTTGGATTGTTGTCCCATCCTGCAGGCGGGCAAAATCCGGGATGTTATTCATATCCTCCGGTTTCATTTGGAGAAGAATCTCCAAATCCATTCCGGACCAGTCCTCTCTCTGTGTCCTTTTGATGTCTAGGAGGGCAGTGTCTGTCCCCTCCTCGATTACGCATCCCAGCAGCCACCATATGTTCATTCCTGGTGGGATGCTGGGAATGCGTACCTTCACTGTCCTTTTACCCATATAGGACGGATGCATGATAATGCGTTCCGTTCTGCAGGGGGTCACCGAGTGCTTAATAGCGAGGGCCTCGGTTTTGAACAGTACCGAGATGGTACCGAACTGTTTGCCTCTTGCTTTGTACTCTGTGTTACTTCCGATGTACTCCAAAGCAGCCTCTAGCTCTGCTTGGCTGGCAAGTTCCACTTTTCGTGTCTGCTCCGAAATACATCGAAAGAGCACCATCCTCCTTTGCATGGCCGCTATTGCCTCGTCCGAGATGGTCAGGTTTGCCCAGGACTTCTCCCATTTAATTAGCCTCCACGCTTTGGCCAACTGTTCGTCTTTATCGCTAATATTAATATCAATATTCAATAAGCACTTTGTTTTTGCTGCTGCTGCCGCAAATGTGGTGTTTCTGATGCTCTTATTGTTGTTGTTGTCATTCTTGCTGTTGCCACCGCCATCCTTGTTTACATTGAAGCTGTCGGTGTTATTGTCGTTATTGCTCCGAGTTGTTGTTGTGGTGGTGGTGGTGGCAGTGGTGGTGATGTCGTTTTCAGATGATACTGCTGCTATGGCAGAAGGTTGTGATGGTAGCTTTTTAGTTTTGCCTTCACATTCAGTAGAGTGGATGACAGGCATGACTGTAGCCGTCGTAGTCGTGGTGAAATCTACAGTGGCTGCCTTTAAACTTTTGACTTGAACGTTGTTTACCGTTTCAAGGTCGAAAATTTCCATAATTTTCTTTTGGTGGGGAAGCGATTTTTTTCGAAGTTTTTAAAAATAAATCTGAATATTCGGGCTTAAAGCCCGAATATTGAGAGGTATCCCTCTCTTTAAATCAAGATGTGTACCTTAAGTTTCGTTAACGAGAAGAAAATACAAAAAAATGACACTTTAAAACAGCTTAAAGTTACGAACCTTTTCCCCCGCAGACTTGTCTGTCTTCACACATGTGCGGCCATAATAATAATAATAATAAGAAGAAGAACACAAACACTAAAAACACAAATAATTACAAATAAAAAGGGATATATCAAACAGATTTTTCGGCCTCTAAATTTTGCAGCTACATTGATATTTAAAAAAAAAAAGCAATAATTATAATAATAATAATAATATTAATAGTAATAATAATAATTAATAATGAAAATAATTATATTATTATTAGGCAACGTTTTGTGTTTAGATAATGTTTGGGCTGTAATATATATATACATATATATATATATGTATTTATACAATAGTTAGCTCATACTAAGGACTTACCAGTGGATGTCTTCTCTTTGTTGCTGGGGTGTTCCTTGGGCTGTTGTTTTCCTCCAAGATCAGGTAAAGTTAATATAGAAAGGATTATTTTTGATTAAAAGGACAATCTACATTTATTGGAAATTTTTCGTAACAAAATGTTTATCTCACCACTGTTTGTTTTTCTGCTTCTTGTTGGTTTTGTTTTTGTTTTTTTAATATTTTGTCTTTTACACTTAGGAGCAAATAATTAACATAATGTTCTTAACAAAATTATGTTATATATTGTTATATATATGTTATATATATTCCTTTTGTATATATGTATGTATATGTGTGTGTGTGTATATATATATATCATCATCATCATCCTCAACATTGTCATAATCACATTAACATCCATTTTCCATGCTGGCATGCATTGGATGGGTTGTCACAATTTAAGACCAGACAACTCAGAGCAGCATCTGTGTACTCACATGTTCCATATTTGGCATGGTGTCTATGGTTGGATGCTCTTCCCATTGCCAACCATCTTACAGAGTGTACCGGGTGTGGTTTATTGTAGCAACAACATTACCATCTTATAGAGTGTCTAAGCACATTTTATCAAGACACACGCACTACCACTTTACAAATGAACTGCATGTTGTTTTGTCATGGCACCAGCAACCTTTTACAGGATTGGCTAAGTATGTTTCATTGTAGCAACATCATTACCTCTTTACAGAGTGAACTGGGTGCATTTTATTATGGCACCAGAACTAAAACTTAACAGAATGAACTGGGAGTGTTTTACCATGGCACCAACACACATTCATATATATATATATATATACACACACATCATCATCATCATCATCGTTTAACGTCCATGTTCCACGCTTGCATGGGTTTGGACGGGAGTTTTCCCACTTGAGGCAAGAGTGGTTGTCATTGCTCGCATAGGACTGTCTGGCGGGTTTTCTACAGCTGGATGCCCTTCCTAACACCAACCACATTTACAGTGTGGGGCTGGGAGGTTTTTACCGTGTTGCCTACACGGCCACATTACAGCGTGGACTGTGTGTTTTTTTGTCGTGACACCTACACGATCTCATTTGTTTCGGCCTGGATGTTGTGGCACCAACATAACTTTACATTGAAAGGGGCGGTGTGGATGGGGTGGGAGAGGTGGGACAGGGGTGTATTTTGTTAGAGATGCCTACTGACTGTAGTAGGTTTTACTTTGTATTTAGGTAAGGCTGGTCTTCTCTGTTACTGAGTACCGCCAAAGGTCTCGGTCCAGTGACATTGTCTTGGAGAGGTGTAAGTGTGTGAGGTCGGAATTTATCAGCTCGTCCCAGGTTTTTCTGGGTCTGCCTACTCCGTGGCTACTGTCTATCTTTATTGCCCTGCACTTTGTTACGTCTATATATATACATATGTATATATATATATATATATATATATATATATATATACACACATATATGTATATATATATATATATATATATATATATATACACACATATATGTATATATATATATACACATATATATATATATATATATATATATATATATATATATACATACATATACAGATAGCAGTTATATGATCACAGCTTATTAAAAACATCTTATAATGAGGCTAATAGGATGTATATTATACATAAATATATCCTATATGCTTTAAAGTACAACCTCATCATGAATAACACTATGTCATTGCTTATACTACTGCTTACTAATTTGAACCAGCCAGGTGTTGCATTGTATGCAAATGAGCATCATCAGCTGATGTTCATAAACAAAAAACTATGAGCTTTCAGTAAATTTCTTCTCAACAACAAAGAGGTAGGTTCCTCAAAAGAAGTATAATAATCCAGAAACAGTGCTGTTGGTTTCTCTCGTTTTGTTGCTGAGATAGTGGCGACATGAACTCAGCTCATAAAAAAATTTCATTGAGGTTAAAAGAATGCTTGTTATATATAAACATATTGTATGCCTCCAAATTCAACCCTGTATATATTCATATACCTACTATACACACACACACACACACATATATATATATGTGTGTGTGTGTGTGTGTGTGTGTGTGTGTGTGTGTGTGAGTGTGTGTGTGTGTGTGTGTGTGTGTATGCATGTGTATATATGTATATATGTATATATCAGTCCTATGCGAGCAAGACAACCACTCTTGCCTCAAGTGGGAAAACTCCCATCCAAACCCATGCAAGCATGGAACATGGACGTTAAACGATGATGATGATGATGATGATAGATAGCAAAAGTGAAATTATATATACAAAGCTTAAATGTATGTAGAGAATTACATATGATAGTTTATAATTGCCACCTAGCTTTAAAATTAGCTCAATGTGTTTATATTTTATATTGGTCTAAATAAAATATATTTTAGGGAGAAATGCTAGGAAAGACAGACATAAAGACAGCAAATATATTCAAATATATAAATGGAAAAATTACCTTTTAAAAATTTTGTAATTCCTTACACATGTTTCTGGTAGTTGTACATTAAATTATTTGAATAATTTAATGTACAACTCTCTTGAAACATGTATAAGGTGTTATTTTAAAGGTAATTTTTCCATCTATAAATTTGACTATATATATATATAGGCATGGCTGTGTTGTCATGATGATTAATTTGACCCATGTGGTTTCAAGTGTCCAGTTTTAATTACACTCTGTGGAACCTTACACATATGCATTCTACTTACAGCTGGTCCAGGTTTTTTTTAGTGGAATAAGTACCAAGCTTAAAATATAAAGTATGTATGAGCATCAGTAGAATGGTGCCTCAAAGGTACTCCCCTACAATCCATGCCATCATGAGTATGTGTGTGTGTGTGAAGAGGATGATGAAGAAGTCAATGTATCTTTCTGTGGGTGTATGTGCGTTTGTAGGGTCATGCTTCTGAGAAACTTTCTTAGAATTTATTTTTACATTTGTCAGAAACACAATGTAAGAATGTTTATCATTATCATTAGTGTTAGAATTAATATTATTATAATTATTATAACTGATTATTTGGTCGTATATTTGTAGTATCAATATAATAATGGACAAAATGCTTCGCTCTACATATGTCTTCCTATGCTCTGAGTTCAAATACCAACGGAATCAATTTTGTCATTCATCCTTCTGGGAATCAATATATGTGGCCTTGAGCCTTTGTCAGGAATCATCATCATTATTATTATTATTAAGGGCGGTGGATTGGCAGTATCGATAGAGGGTCAGACGCCATGCTTTGACGCATAGAGTTACGGCCCTTGCCATTCTGAGTTCAAATCCCGCCGGAGTTAACTTTGCCTTTCATCCTTACGGGGTCGATAAAATAAAGTACCAGTAATGCACTGGGTAATTGCTGGCCTTGTGCCAAAAGTAGAAACTATTATTATTATTAGAGTAGTAGTAGTAGTATGTTTCAGTTATAGGTGGTAAAATCAGTAGAGCACACACACAAATTCCATCCAATATTTTATTACACTTTTGTATATTCTGAATGAAAATCTCCCTGCATTCAAATGCTAGACCTTCTACCAAATCAATATTATACTTTATTATCAAACTTTTATCAGAATAATAATTATTGTTAGTATCATTAATGGTACTAGTGTTTTTAGTTGGTTACAAGGGCCCTCAACATTGAGGAGGTTTCAAGGAAAACAATACAAAACAATTGGTGTTTACTTCCAGCAAAACTGGATTTAACCTTGGAGAGGCTTTGGGCTGTATAAACCTAGAGAGCCCCTAGTCGAAAGATTTCATTAGGACACTAGTTAAAAGGTTTCATGATAAGATCTCCCAAACATTGAGAGCCTGCTAAACAAACGGTTCTGAGTACTCCTCAGAGACATGACAACATTCCTAGTGTAGCTGCCACTGTAAACTATATCAGATACACTCAGTAGAGTAAGCAAACATATGTAAGTGAAATGTGTCCCTGAGCCTGTCTGAGAGGTCAGTAGTTCTGATTACATGCTAATTTTGTCTGTGTTGACCTAACTAATGCTTGCTAGCAAGGAAAACAGGTATAAAATGATGATGAAGATGATGATTATGATATACCTTCTAATTATTTTGAGGCTCTAAGCAGTATGTTGTTCAAATCTGGGCAGACATCAAGTAAAAGGGAAGACACAAGGTCAAAACTATGAGACAGTACAGTCAACTAAATCAGTATCAGTACTTAGCAGAGACTTATGATAAACAAATGACTCAGTGACCGTATCTCTATCAATGAGCTGATCAACATTGCCAAGCTTAAACCTATCACATCAGTTATCAAGTCATATCAACAGATCAACTTATTCCTTGAAAAAAAGCTAGCCAGTCAGGGAAGTGAAGGTCGACAGCCAAAACACAGGCTTGATAATGTCAACTTATGGATGGGACTTGATCTTGGCTCTTTAAAATCTGCTATTGGTGATTGAACTTTGTGGAGAAGAATATCTCATATTGATGTGCAGTCTGCAACAGGTGGACTGAACATCTAGGAAGGAACTTGACTGTTTAAAAAAAATCTATTACACTTACCCCCACCCCACAGAAGGAAGAAACATGAAATATTGACATTGGTGAGATTTGAACTCAGAATATAAAGAGATGTAAAATGACATTTGGTTGAGCACTCTACTAATAGTCCCACCTATAACTCTAACACAATAATAATGATAATTATAACAACAATAATAATGGTTTCAAGGCCAACAATTTGGGGGTGGGGAAAATTGATTAAATTGCTCCAAATGCATTACTGGTATTTTGTTTTATCAACCCTGTAAGGATGAAAGGCAAAGCTAAATTCAGTGGGATTTGAACAAAATGCAACTCTATGCCACAAAGAATGTTGTCCGATGCTCTACCAATGCTGCCAATCCACAGCCCTTGTATAATTATAATAATAATAACAATAATAATAATTGCTGACAAAGGTACAAGGGCACATATTTTGAGGAGGGAAAGTGTTGATGAAATCAATCCCAGCATATGACTGGTACTTTATTTTACTGACCTTGCAATAGATTAGATGACCCTTGTGTGAATTAAACTTTGAACATGACAAGGAAACTAAATAGTGCATAGCATTTTGTCCAGCACTCTACCAATCCTACCAACCAATAATAATAATAATAATAGCAATAACAACAATAATAATCATTGAAATAATGGTTATAATCTCCTCTCTATTGGCTACAGGGATATCAATTTATTTCTTAATTCATAATTATAATTTATTTCTCAAATAATATCAATATTAATAATAATTATTATTATTACAATAGAAACTTATTTCTAAGCTGAAGTTTTAAATTAATCAGATTAAAATTACATCATTATTTTTTGTGTGTGTGTGTATGAGCAATTACAATAATAAAACTTAAACAAAAAAAAAAAAAGGAAGCGATTTTGTGAGGTGAGATGTGGGTGTTTTGATTTCAAACAAAACTAAATCTTATTTTCTGTAAATTTCTCTTTTTTGTCTGCGTCTAATATTTTGTCTAGCTATAATACAAGTTTGTGTATTCTGAGCTGTCTTCTCTGACTAATTAAGAAAAGGAATTATACTATTTTATCCAACCTGTTCAGATGTCAACACAAACAATGCTAAGAAGAGTTGCTTCTTGTCCCACCAAAAGCTTTGCCACCAATGAAGACATCACTTGTCATAGGTTCACATCTATTGCTAACAGTAACCATAAGCTTAACCCAACCAACCATCTCTTCCTCCATTCTTCTATCTCTGTATATATTATATATGTATGAAAAATGGCGTGCTGCGTGGTTGCACATGGGTTACATATGAATAAAATGGGTCCTTCATCAGTGATCTTCCAGCCTTCATTGGCATTTCTTCGCTTTAATGATCATATACCTCTGGTTGGTGCGCGCAATAACTAAAGAAAGTTATTGGGACACGTAAAATAGGGTGATGCAAATATATATATATATATATCTTTATTATATATAGAAAATACTTCTACAAAACTAGAATTGTTTCATTTGTATGAAATCAGTTCTAGTCCTGTAGAAGTCATTTCTATATATAATAGAGATGCCTATATTCTACCAAATGTATTGAGTATTTTTTTTTAACTGTGGTTACCTCTGGACACAACTGAAGAATCTAGATATTATATATATATATATATATGGTGGACCAAAGCCGCAATACATAGGAAAAGTAATTACATTTTTAAGTTTCCGTATTTATTTATTTTTTAACATGCTCTTTTCTAATAAAAACAATTATTTTTCCTATGTATTACGACTGTGTATATAAATATATATTTATTTAATCTGCTTTTCTGAAAGTGTTGCTATTTATCAGTAGAAGTATGCAAACCCTCCACTTGTCACTTTTCTCTATCAACTCTTTTTTCGTAGACAGTGGAGGTGAACAAGTGAAAGTAAAGTAAGATTTCTTTTAATTCTTTCTAAATTCTTCATTATTAAGTCTTCAAATGACTATTCTAATGACTTCTAGCCAAGGAAGTTATCATATGTGGAGTGGATATCCTATCTAATATATACATACATATAAACGTACATATATATTCACACATATGCAAACACACAAAATCAATGGGATAGTCAAGGTTGGATCACCATTTCATAAAAGTTCTGCTTGATCATGCTGTTCTTAGGATAAGCAACTCACACGATTATTTCTACCATAATCACCACCACTGGCAAGATGTTGTATATCAAACTGTACGATATTCAAGTTCACTTGAGGCTAAATAACAACATAGCTATTTCTACTATAAACTCTACCAACACCATACTCAACTGTCATATTCTATATTCAACTATTTATAAGATATCACCCAACCATAATCTCTACCACTAAATCTAATAGTTATGCATTCTATATGGGAGGGGGTAGGTGTATTGATCAACAAAATCCCAAACATCATTCACTTACCGAGTGGAATGGAACTCCTCAAATGGGACCAAGGAAACAATGTTTCCATGAGTCTTTCCATTGCTGATACTTTCTACTGGTCACAACTCCTGGTAGAAGGAGCAATGTGAAATAAATTGTCTTGTTTAAGGGCATAATGCATTAGCCAGTCTATGAATCAAACTCCCAAACTCATGATTATGTATCCAAATCTCTAACCACTAAGCCACGTGCATTCTATATACTACAACATATATATTTCCCTGTACATATATCCTGTCATAAATGCTGTAGAAATTGCCTCTCATGGAGCATCTGGCCTCGTTTCTTTAACCCTTTAGTATTTACATTACTCTATATTTACTATTGTATTTTCATGGTAAGGGCTTTATCTCACATGATATCGCACATAATATTGAATCTCTGAGATTTTGATATTTATTTTGAGAACAATACCTTAACATCAGTATAAGCAGTTGGTTACAACCAGTTTGAATAGAAAGAGATGAGAGAATACTGGCCAGATATGGCTGGTTTAAATGCTGAAGTGTTAAGACAAGAAAATAAATAAAAAATGTTAAACTTTCCTTATTTACCAACAATCATAATTGCTATGACATCACCAAAAACTTTGTTGTGATTTGCGAAGGGAAGTGGTAGATAATTGAACTGCCAGCTGGTAGTTTAAATAGACTGTTAGGTTGCCAGTTCATGAGTCAGGGTTTCAAATCATAACCAGGTAATTTACTTTTTTTTGTTATTTTACTTTTTTCCATATCTACTCAGAGCACTTTATTCTACTAGTCTTTTCACTAGACCCAGATTCTGGTTTACATCACAGTTTCCTTGTGATGGTATCTCTGGAATAGCTACTTCCATGTTAAACTCAACAAACAAAGACAACCCACCACAACAAAGATATTTTCCTCAGGCATGAGATATTCTAAGCAAAATCCTATTATAAATATTTTTCAAAATATTTAACTTCATTTCAACCATTCCAAGTCCATCAATATTTTAAGAGTGTTTAATGTTTCCTGTTCTCTCCCTAAATGAAATAATTGTTCTAATCCTTAACAAATTGAGAGATTATTGTATTAGGACCTTACATGTAAAGTATAGGGGCTTCAAAATCTTTCAGCAACTAAGATTATCAAAACAATTAGTAGACGAAAGTTGCCTTGGGGTGACATTCAATGAGAAATAAGATCAGTTAACTTAAAATTTTGGATTATATATATATATATATATACAATACAAATTGGGGATCAAGTTTATTATCCATGATGTATAATGACAGAGAGCTCAGTAAATATTGTTGCAGAACAGCTCACAACTACAGTACAATATGAATCATGTTTCTACATCACACTACACTGCTCTACAACACGAAAGAATACAACATAAAGTATCAAAGAGAAGGTTGGTAGTATGACAGGGAGTAGAGAGTGCTGGGCTGAGTACAATGCCATATGGTATTTAGTTAGAGAGATTTAACATTCTGAATTCTAAACTTAGGTCAGGTCAAGTCAACTTGTGTGTGTGTGTGAGTGAGAGTGGTGGTCAGGAAAATGAATACTCATCATATAAAGAGATTTATTGGTCAGTTATACTCCTTCTTTTCAAATGTGTTCTGTTGATGTCAGAAGTAAAAATTAAGAGAGGGTAGATCAGAGAATATAATACTGGAATAATACCAGCTTCAGCTATATAACTTATCTATATTCTCAATTGAAATGCTACCAGTAGTGACTTTTCTTTTTATCTCTCCTGGACAGATCAATAAACTTTATATCAGTAATATACTTATGTTGATTCTATCAACTCAATTTCTTTCATTAATCCAAGTAATATTAGTTTTGTATCTGAGTTCTTAACTTTACTTGAAGAATATTATTAAAATGTTCTATAATATTCACATGATTATCCAACAATCTCTAACTATTTCAATAGTTACTACAAAATCCTTAACTCTCTACATGATCATGTAGACTCTAAATGGTCTAATCCACTAGAATATCCACTACAAGAACCTTCAATTTCTACATGGCCATGTAGAATCTAAATGGTCGACTAGGACTTTAAATATTTCTGTAATCCAGAGAGACTAATATTTCAATATCCACTACAAAAACCTTTAATTTCAACATGATCAAGTAGACTCTAAATGACCCAGTAGGACCTTAAATGAATCTATAATCCATTGAGACCTGATATTTAAATAACCCCAACATAAACCCCTCAGACATTAAATGGCCTAGCTAAACCTTAAATCTTTTTGTAGTCCATTGAGAATTCTCGAAGTTTCTAATGAGCTATACTATCTTAAACATACACAAACATCAAATGTATGATGAGACAACATGCAATATAACTAAATTAAGTATCTAGTTAGGGTAGAGGAGTTGGAATCTTAAAAACAGTCTTGTTAGAGATTTGTTTGCTAAGTTAAAATTGACATAGATTGAGAATTTCTTTTTATAGATTCAAGTTCTTAATCTGTGCTAGAAATATCTTCATAATAATATGTCCTCATATAGAACTTTACTTTTTGGAACACACATGTACTTTGGCAAAGATCTCTAGCTCTATTCAACATCATCTACAGCAGCAGCAGCAGTAGCAGCAGCAATAATAATGATAATAAAAATAGTAGTAGTAGTAGCAGCAGCAGTAGCAGCAGCAGGAATAACAATAATGATAAAATGGGTAATGGTATCGAATGGGCCTCCATTTGTTTCTACGATGAGTGTTAAAGATGTTCCATCAATGGAATTGCTTGCTCATGAAAATAATTGTTTTTACTTTTGACACAAGGCCAGCAATTATCCCAGTGTATTACTGGTACTTTATTTTATCGACTCCGAAAGGATGAAGGGCAAAGTTAACCTTGGTGGGATTTGAACTCAGACCATAAAGGGCCGTAACTCTTTGCTGCAAAGCATGGCATCCGACCCTCTACCGATGAAAATAATATAATTGGCTCAACATCTCCTTAACAACATGTATCTTTGGAGTAATTCTCAGGGTGATTCTGCCTGACACAGGCTGTTACACAGTTAGACCTTTCAATTAAAGGTACAGTCCATCCAACAGACTTCCAAATAATTTCAGGCAACTCAAGTTTGCTCACAACTGAAGACAACATGGTGCAACTTTAAATCATATACAAATTGTCCTCATCTCATGATCCACAACCAAACTGTCCACATCTCATGATCCACAACCAAATTGTCCACATCTCATGATCCACAACCAAACTGTCCACATCTCATGATCCACAACTAAACTGTACACATCCCATAATCCACAACCAAACTGCACACATCCCATGATCCACAACTAAACTGCACACATCCCATGATCCACAACTAAACTGTATACATCCCATGATCCACAACTAAACTGTACACATCCCATGATCCACAACTAAACTGTGCACATCTCATGATCCACAACCAAACTGTACACATCCCATGATCCACAACCAAACTGCACACATCTCATGATCCACAACCAAAATGTCCACATTCCATGATCCACAACTAAACTGTACACATCTCATGATCCACAACCAAGCTGATTTTTGTTTTATGCGATTTCATTCTATAATGTGTAATTATAAACCACATACTGTAACCCCCACAATAACACTCCCTGACCCACAACAACTTACTTAGACCCAAATCCATAGTGCTATCCAAAATCACACCATGGCCCCAAACCACACACTGTGCTCTCTAATCATGCAATTAATCCACAACTATAGTGCTATCCAAAACTACACACTGCAGCCAAGAACCACAAACTGTGACCAACAACCACACACTGTGGTCACAACCACACACTATGACTTAGAGATACACTATGACCACATATACACACACACCATAGCACCACAAACATACACTCTCATCATCAAAATATCACATACACAGTATAACACAAGCAGCTCAAGAATATTCATCCTAAAACCACACATATATACTTGGACACACAGCTATCATAAAATCACACACACTATCAAACGTACATACATACACAGACAGGTGTACCCTTAATGTAGTTCTCAGGGAGATTCAGCATGACTCAGAATGTGACAAGGCTGGCCATTCTAACTACAGTTACAACTCATTTTTGCCAGCTAAATGGACTGGAGTAATGGGAAATAAAGTGTCTTGCTCAAGGACACAACATGCCACAGTGAATCAAACTCACAACCTTATGTTTGTAAGCCGAATACCCTAACCTCAAAGTCAAGTGCCTGTCATTCAGTTTTTCATATGTCATGTAAGCCCTAGTATTCTGATTACTATTATACTGCTATTCCATTACTCCAAGTATCCCAGTGGATGTTAGCCACCAAATATTTAGGAACCTCAAGATAACAGTCTCGGGGTAAATTCTTTAATCAGCCTATACATAATTTTGCATACTTTCTATTTCTGCCACTTAAATATATAGATATATGAAATGATGTCATGAAATAATTTTACACACTGAAAATCTCATTTTTATAGTGAAAATATTTACATATAAAAATACACAGTATTTCAATTGGTTCAATCGTTTATAGATATAAGTAGTCAAATCATCTTTATAGTTTATATATTTACGATATTTATATTGACACTAATGGTGCCAACAGTAGTGAGGTTCTCATGCCCATTTTGGCCAGTCAAAAAAATTTTTAAAAACATTTCAAAATAGTTCAGAGGACTCTGAGTCTTCAGTTCATGTCAAAGACATTATGACTTCTCTAGCATTGGCACGATGATAAAATATAGCCATTACAATCTGTAAAGTAGTTAGTATTTGTAAATACATCCTGTTGCAGAAACTATGCTGAAACCAGAATGAATGTGAGGGAGACATGGCTAACAGCCCATCTATGAGGACAGTAGCTCTGATTAAATACTTATGTGGTCAGTACGCCCTCATGAAACATTGTTAGCTTTGGAAAATCATTGATCTTTAGACAATTTGTGTTGTGCCTTATTGAGATACAGATCTGTGCTATCCACCAGCACAAGCATGGTTATCCACCATCAATACCTCTAGTAAGACCGCTAACACCAATTCTGTCACCATCAGAAAAAATCTTTCTTCTTTCCCCTCCAAATCATATCACCCTGGAAACATCAACACTATGACGATGATGATGATGATAGCGATGGCGGCGATGATGATGATGATAAGGGTGATGGTACTAAATATGACTTGAATTAATCACTTATATATAAATAAAGTTGATAAGGATCATGTATGTTCCCATCCCTCACAAAATTAAGATTTGATAGAAATATCAATTTGATAGAAATATCAAGAACCAATACTAGATCAATAGTTTTACCAATATAATTCAACTTCAGTAACATAGACCTTCATTGGAGGAAAAGGGTCAATGTTGGATTTAATAATTTTAAAGATTTGATGAAACAAGTATCAATCTTAGCAAAACCACATCACTGAAAACTGCCTCTTTAGATTCTCTTTACTATATTCTTGACTGTAACTCTTCTTAATTTCTCACTTTGTCTTATTTTTTTAGAGTTGATTGACCTTGAGTGCAAACAGAAGACTAACATCATGCTAAAGATTGGGTCTTTAGGTTCACTTGAACTATATTCATTTGATGAACACCACCGAGTCCTCCATAATGGAAACAGAGCAGTATTGCATTGCTAAAGATGTTATAGTCCTCTTGTGTTGTATACTTAACAGATATATATGTCTTAAATCTAGAAGCTCATCAAACTACTAGAGCTTATCTTAGTTCCATGGTCATTAAATAACTGAGAATATATGACTCCTCCCTGGAGAGGACACTAGTCCATCGCAAGTTTGACTCCCCAGCTGCAGCTGGTATATATATTTTCAGCTCTGTATACTGGTGTAACATGAAACGAAGTGACTTGCTGAAGGGTACTGTTTACGAAATGTTTCAAGAATCAAACCCACAAATTTTATGATTGTGAGATGAGACCAACACCCAAACCTCTAGGCCACATAACTTCCCTTAACAATAATGCCAATTACTTCCTCTCCAATCCTGCCTTTTTTTTCAGTTAATGGAATTTGGCTTGAAGTGAAAATATAGCTTTCTAGCATGACTGAAATTGGGTCATTAAATTAATTTCAGCTATATTTCTTACAGAAATATCTTAACTTCCTTTCCAAGTGTGATTTTGGTTTTGGTGTACTTTAGCCTGAGGAGATAACAGCGCACAATTGGACTGCTGAAGACTGCACCTTTGAATTTTCTTGTGTCAGACTGATATAAATAAAGTTAGACTTTCTTAAACTATAGTGCAACATTATTTGATGAAAACAGATGGCTTTTTGAAAAGCAAAATATTTCTTTCTATCAGTTTAAATAACAACACATTAGTAGTGTTTGATGCTATAGTATGCCATAGGACAAACCTATAGATTTTAGGTGTCACTGCATGTGTAAACTAATTAAAATTTTCAATGTGTCTAATTAATTTTAATTAATTTTTACACATGCAGTAATAGCTAAAATCTATAGCTTTGTCCAGTTATATAACTGCTTTCTTTCAGAACATATAAATGACATTTCAATGCAGAAGTGTCAATTGTCTCTACCAAAAAAATACCAGTAATATATTAAGGTTTCTTCAATCAATTCATAAACCACCTCGATGACGACCAGCACCACAAACACCACTACCAAACTCTCTTTAATAATATTTGGCCCAGTGCCTAGTACAAAGAAACCGAAATGCAAAAGAAAATCGATAATAGCAGGAACGGTTTTTTTCACAAGTCTACAAGCAACAACAACAACAACCACAGAAGAATATATTTAAAGAGATGGCAAACAGCAACAACAACAAACAACATTGATAACAAATACAACAATAACAGCAGCAACAGAATATAATAAATTGTGCAATTTATATATATATATATTTTTTTTTTTGGCAAAATAATTTAAATAAAAATAAAACAAAAACAGAATATGTACTCAATGTTATTATCATTATAATTATTATTATTATTATTGTTATTATTATTCTTAATATTATTATTATTGAAAATTCTTTTTTCTTTCAGAAATTAAAAAATATTTTTCATATGTTTGTGTTCATGTTTTCATTTCTCATTCTTCTTTATTATTTTTAATGTACATCTTTTTTATGTTTTTTTCCAGAGTTCAGATAAAAGTTAAGAGAAAGACACATACACAAACATATATGTATGCTTTTATATATATATATATATATATATATATATATATATATATATATATATATATATACATATACATATACATATATGTGTGCTTGTGTGTACGTACACACACGTATATATATATATATATATATATACAGAGAAAGAGAGAGAAATATGATATTAAAGAGATTAAAATATATATATAATAACAGACATAAAAAAGAGAGAGAAATGTGAAATTATTTTTGCTTCGGGGAGGACATTTTAAAGATGATGTGGCATTTTCATTTTTTTTATATTTTTTCCCTAGCTGGAATAAAAGAAATAAATAAATAAAGAAAGAACGAATGGAAGGAGGAATGAATGAAAGAAAGATAACAACAACGAAAACATGAAGAGCAACAACAACAACAACAATAGTGTCAACAATAGCAACAACAATTACAGCTAAAATAAAAATTCAACGAAAATAGTTAAATTAAGCTATAATATATTTTAATGTTTATTATAGTTCTCGAGGCCATAACAGAGGAATTTAACACTAGTTGTCCACAGGAACCTCTGTTTGTAGATAACCTACTTCTCGTTGCTGAATTTGTAAAAGAATTATGGTGAAAATACTCCAAACATGGAAGCAAAACATAGTATTGAGAGAAATGAACCTATGTTGGAGCTGGTGATGTAATGCACCAGCTTCACATTTAGTAATCAGAAGAAAGGAAATATGTGTAAAAGCCAAACTCATTATCTTCAATTTGGTATTTGTGCCAGACCTAACTTATGATTATTAATTTTGGGTAATGAACAATAGAATACGACCGTGAATACAATGGGCTGAAATTGGGTTGCTATAAAGGGTTTTTGGAGTAATGTTACTCGATAGAGTGCATAACTGAGAGAACAGAGAGTCACTCCAGGTAGAACCACTACTGCTCTGAATTGAGAGATCATAGCTCTGATAATATATACATGTGGTTAGAATGTCCCAGGAAAGAATCATTGGACAGATTTTATGGGTAAAACCAACCAGCAAGGAGACCCAGGGGTAGACTCCAAGCAAGATAGTTGGATAATATCCATGAGCTTGGCTGGTCTCATAGGTATCCAGCTGAGTCAATTGGAGATGGATGATTCTGACTGGACCCATTTGAAGGAGTGTTTGAGGACTCTGCCCCGACAACCCTCACAGGAATAAGTGGGTAAAGAAGAAAAAGAAAATGAAGTTCGATTAGTGTTTACAATTAGTAATCCAGTTGTTCAAAGAATGAAACAATCTGTTTATAAAATTAACATCTAACTGGTTAAGCATTCCAGGGTCATGTGTATCCTTAATGTAATTTTTAGAAATTTATTGTGATGATGATGATAGTGATGTAACACTTGTTTGACAAGGTTGGTTCTATGTATTACTGGTACAGTCCAACCGATGAGCTTCCAAACAGTTTCACTCACAAGGCATTGGTTCATCCGAGGCTCTGATAAAAGTCGACTTGCCCAAGATACTAGAATCAAACCTGAGACCTAATGGTTTGTGAGACAAACTCTTTAACTGTTTAGACATAATGTGTCCATAGTATTGAGGGGCCTCAGTGTAAATTTGCAAAGAGTGACATATTTCTAAGTGGGAAAGAACATAGTGCTCAACTGCTTGATATGCAAAAAAAGAGTTAATTGGAGTTCTGTACTGTGTATGAAATGTAGATTCAGGGTACAAACAAGGTACAATGTGATCACAGCATGCTGACAGAGAAGAAAGACACCGTTTGAAACTAAACTGATGCACAGATGTGGTTAGCATTAAAAGCTTCCACAAAACATATTCTTTGTAATATATAAAGAATTCAGAATTGTACATGTTTGTCAAGTATCCAACCTTATATAAAATCCTATATATGACAATAAAGCTAGGGAGGGGAGGGTGAAAAAATCTCTAAAACTAATAAAAACCAGCCAATTAGTACAATGAAGCTGTGCCAGTGACCAGGTCACAGACAGTGTGACAAATGTTTGGCACCAAAAAATAAATGATGAATGTAAAATGAAAATAAAATAAACAGTTTTTGTGTATTTTTAAATGGCTAAAATTGTGGTGTTGGTGAGGTCACTTTGGCTTAAGTGACAGCTAATGACTGCTGAAGGTGCCAAATTCATAGAGTGATTAGAACTGCTTTTCAGTATTCGTTTTGGCGCCCTGCTCTCTGAGTTCAAATCCCACCAAGGTCAATTTTGCCTTTCATCTGTTTATGGTTGATAAAAAAGTACCAGTCAAATACTGGTTTGATTCTATATCTCTTTCTCACTTCCTTTCTCTCAATCTATCCTTCTTTAGAAGAAATCTGCTCTATTCAGACCTGGAGAGGAGATGGGCTCTGCCAGGTTTAAAAAATGCCCAAGAAATACTGTATGCAATACAGTGCACTTCCGACTCCCTCAGGAGTTACTGGATAAAAAAACAAGAAAAAGAAAGAAGAAAATTACTCTGCCCCACAGTAGCGATGACAATAATCAAAAAGTTCCACAGAATTAGCTGAAAGTTTCTGCCACTCAATGGACCTATTAAGCAGTGATGACATATGTCCTAAACTAGAGTAAGAAAGAGGTGCAAACAATTTTGGAAGCTATATTCTCTTCAGGAAATAAAGAAATTCTCTCTCTTATTGAAGTGCAGCTGACATAATGCTTATGTTGAAAGCATGATAAGCCATGGCAGCAAAACAAGAGATTTGAATGCAAAATATGTGTGAAAGCTGGAAAGGATGGAAGCAAACATGTTCCACTAGATATGTGATATTATTATGCATGAAGAAGAGAGTACAAATGAGCTTGCTATAATAGGAATTCCATGTAGTGTACAAAAGAGAAGAGTGTATAAGTATAGATATATGTTCTGTATGAAGGATGGCAGGGTGACAGATAAAAATTGCCAGGTGATCCACATGAAGGGTGATCCACACTGCAAAATAGGAAGATGGAAAGGAGTGGGGAAGGGAGATGTTAAATAGTTGAACCTCATGAAAGAGATGATAACAGATCACAATGTGTGGTGAGGAAAAAGATACATCCAACCTATAGAAGCATACAAGGAACAGGCATTAAAATGATAATTGTTTCTATTTTTGGCGCAAGGCCAGCAATTACCCAGTACATTACTGGTACTTTATTTTATCGACCCCGTAAGGATGAAAGGCAAAGCTAACCTCGGCAGTATTTGAACTCAGATCATAAAAGGAAGTAACTCTATGCTTCAAAGCATGGTGTCCGATTCTCTACCGATACTGCCAATCTAGCGCCCTAAAATGATAATGATAGTCATATGTGTGTGTACGTGGGTTTGTGTGTATGTGTATCTGTCAGAGTGTCTTTGATTATATGGCATCATCATCATCATCATAATATGATTTATATCTTCCCTGCTAGCCAGTATTAATGCAGAGCTATTGACCTCTCAGATGTACTGGGAACTACATCTTACATATGTCCCTACATTGTGTCAAGTGCATTTCAATATGGCACCATTACTATGGAGGTTTTTGTACCTTTAACACACCTAAAGAGTAATCCCAGCCCTTTCTTTATCAGGTTTTTTTTGTGGCTTGATACACTTCTCATTCCCATATGTTTGTTGAATATAATCACATATGTTTATATATTTTTTCATATACAATGAATTATATATATATATATAGATATATATATATGTATATATATATAAATACATAGATCTATATGTACACATATATGTATATATACATACATATATGCATGTATATATATATGTATTTATATGTGGTCGTTGAGGTGCCACGGCAAAAAAGCACCCAGCACTCACTGTAAATGAGGTTGGTGTTAGGAAGGGCATCCAGCTGTAGAAATCAAGCCAGAATCAGTTCCCGTCCCACCCTTGCAAGCAGGGAAAAGTGGACGTAAAATGAAATGATGATGAAAAATGATATACATATATGTATAAACATATATGTATATATACATATATATATATATACATACATATATGCATGTATACATATATACATATATGTATATACACATATATATATATATATATACATATATATATATACATACATATATGTATATACATGTGAAGGAACGTATATCCTATTACTACTACCTCCACTAATGTTGAGAACAAATTTGGTCGTCCTGACTGCTGCTAGCAATAGCTGTGGCTAGTTTGACCTACCTCCTTTTGCCTCTATCTTTGCTACGGCCCTTGATAAACCTGTTTCTACATCATCCACTCTCATCCCAGGAACAGTTTTGATAGCGCTAGTTTGTGATTTAAATTCAGGAATTTTATATTCTTTGAATCAAAAGAACTTTCTGACGAGAATCTTTCTTTGCAACGAAGGCCGTATGGTCTCCGTTTTATTTTTGGGATTCGAAACCGATCGGTAAAGGTAACTATAGTAGGTAAAGTCAATTTTTTAAAATTTATTTTGAAACTTTTTCATTATTTGCTAAACCTTGTTTATATTTGTTCTGGCTCGTTAATTTATTAACCCGCCATTGAACCACACTGGCATTTGGTTGGACAATACATGCGTACCTTGGCGCCTTGTGCGTGAAGGAACGTATATCCTATTACATACATATATGTATATACATATATATACACACATATATACATATATGTATATACATATATATACACACATATATATACATATATATACACTCATATATATATACATATATGTATATACATATATATACACACATATATACATATATATACACTCATATATATATACATATATGTATATACATATATATATACATATATATATACATATATATATACACATATATATATACATATATATATATTGTATATATACATATATATATCATCATGATCATCATCATCACCGTTTTACATCCGTTCTTCCACGCTAGCATGGGTTAGACGGGTTGTCCTGTTGTGGGCAGCGTCTGGTCGGCTGACCATGCCTTGCTCATACAGGAACTGATTCTGGCTTGATTTCTACAGCTGGATGTCCTTCCTAACACCAACCTCATTTTCAATGAGTGCTTTTTCGTGGCGCCTACACGTCCACTTTACAGTGTGGGCTGGGTGCTTTTTTGCCGTGGCACCTCCACGACCACCTTGCGGTGGGGGGTGTGGGGGCATATTGTCTATATGCTTCAGCTTGTACCCATGGGAGGTCGGGTACTCTGTATTACTGCGTGATGCCAGAAGTCACGGTCGTGTGTCATTGCCTTTGAGAGGTGTAATTGGGTAAGGTCGGCTTGTATCACCTCATCCCAGGTCATCTTGGGTCTCCCCACTCCACGGGTTCCATCAACTTCTAGTGTTCTGCACCTTTTTATGCAGCTGTCATCCTTCATACGCATCACATGTCCATACCAGCGCAACCGCCACTCCTGCACACAGCATTTGATTCCTCTTATGCTCAGTCTCTCTCTCAATTCATTTATGCTTTGTCGTTCACGTATATTACTGTTACACATCCATCGGAGCATGCAGACTTCATTTCTCTCTAATCTACGTAAGTCTTACACCTTCAGCGCCCAGGTCTCACTACCATGCAACATTGCTGTTCGGATACACGCATCATACAGTCTGCCTATCATTCTGAGGGAGAAGCCTTTTGAAGCTAGCAGTGGTAGTAGTTCCCTAAACTTCTTCCATCCCGTTCTTACCCTAGTTATTGTACTTTCTGAACACCCACCTCCGCTGCTAATTTGGTCACCTAGGTAGCAGAAGCTGTCTACTGTTTCTACAGAGCCCTCCCAGAGATTGGTGGTACTTGTTTCCTGAGGCTGTTTGCTGCTTGCTGTCTCAACACAGCTGCTGCATGTGAAGCCTACATTCTTAATTAAGCTTCCTGAGATCCCGCTACATCTCTTGTGTACCCATTGTTTGCATTTGGGGCAGAGAATGGAGTTCCTACCTACACCTTTCTTACATACTGAGCAAGGCCATTTCCCTGTGGGGATCTGGGTTCTGTTTTCTCGTCTACTTACAAGGACCTTAGTCTTTGTCATGTTGACTTTGAGACCCTTTCTTTCTAGTCCCTGCTTCCAAGTGTGGAATTTATTCTCTAGTTCTACCATAGATTCAGCTATGAGTGCGAGGTCATCAGCATACAGGAGTTCCCATAGGCATCCGGTCTTAAACACCTCCGTTATTGCCTGCAGGACTATGATGAACAGGAAGGGCCAAGAACAGAGCTCTGGTGGACCCCAACCTGTACGCTAAATTCCTCGCTATACTCATTATATATATATACTCATATATATATATATATATACATATATATATATATACATATATATATATACATATATATATACATATATATATATACATATATATATATACATATATATATACATATATATATATACATATATATATATACATATATATATACATATATATATATACATATATATATATACATATATATATATACATATATATATATATATACATATATATATATACATATATATATATACATATATATATATACATATATATATATATATATATATATACATGTATATATATATATATACATATATATATATATATATATACATATATATATATACATATATATATATATACATGTATATATATATATACATATATCATCATCATCATCACCGTTTAATGTCCATATTCCACGCTTGCATGGGTTTGGACGGGAGTTTTCCCACTTGAGGCAAGAGTGGTTGTCTTGCTCGTATAGGACTGTCTGGCGGGTTTTCTACGGTTGGATGCCCTTCCTAACACCAACCACATTTACAGTGTGGAACTGGGAGGTTTTTACCGTGTTACCTACACGGCCACATTACAGCGTGGACTATGTGTTTCTTTGTCGTGACAAATATACGACCTCATTTGTTTCGGGCTGGACGTTGTGGTACCAACATAAATTTACATTGAAAGGGGTGGTGTGGATGGGGTGGGGATAGTGGGACAGGGGTGTATTTTGTTAGAGGTGCCTACTGACTGTAGTAGGTTTCACTTTGTACTTAGGTAAGGCGGGTCTTCTGTATTACTGTGTAGCGGCAAAGCTCTCAGTCCAGTGACATTGTCTTGGAGAGGTGTAAGTGTGTGAGGTCGGAATTTATCAAGTCGTCCAAGGTTTTTCTGGGTCTGCCTACTCTGTGGCTACCGTCTATTTTTCTTGCCTTGCACTTTTTTATACAGCTGTCATCTTTCATGCGCATTACGTGACTATACCAATATAGCCTTCCCTTGAGTAAACAACATCTGATCCCTCTTATTTCTAATTTTTCCCTTAGTTCGTTTATGCTTTGCCATTCACGTATATTACTATTACACATCCAGCGGAGCATGCAAGCTTCATTCCTCTCCAGTCTGCGTATATCCTCTGCCCACAATGCCCAGGTCTCACTGCCATGCAACATTGCTGTTCGTATGCAGGCATCATACAGCCTGCCTTTCATTTTTAGGGAGAACCCTTTAGCGGCAAATAGTGGTATAAGCTCTCTGAACTTTTTCCATCCAGTTTTGACTCTAGCTACTGTACTTTCAGAGCACCCTCCCCCACTGCTGATTTTCTCACCCAGGTAACGGAAGCTGTCCACTATTTCTATAGAACCATCTGTGCAATGGAAGGAGCTAGTATTTTGTGGGTACTTGCTGCTACTTATTGCACCAGAGCACCGGCCACATATAAAATCTATGTTCTTAGTTAGCTTACCTGTGATCCCAAAACATCTTTTATGCACCCATACTTTGCATTTGGGACATAAAATGGAGTTTCTATCTACTCCTTTCCTACACACATAGCATGGCCAATTCCCAGATGGGACCGGCGCCCTATTTTCCTTCCTACAAACTAGAACTTTAGTCTTAGACAGGTTAATTTTAGGACCTTTTGACTCTAGGCCATGCTTCTATGTTTGGAATTTCTTCTCTAGTTCGGCCATTGATTCAGCTATGAGTGTTAGATCATCTGCGTATAGGAGTTCCCATGGGCAGCCGGTCTTGAACTCCACTGTAATAGCCTGAAGGGCGATAATAAATAGTAGGGGGCTAAGAACGGAGCCCTGATGAACATCAGCTTTTACGCTAAACTCTTCACTATATTCGTTGTTAATTCTAACCTTGCTGACTGTTTCTTTATACATGGCTTGTATAACTCTCACAAGCCATTCGTCAACACCTAGTTTTCTAAGAGCCCACCAGATAATGGAATGGGAGACTCTGTCGAAGGCTTTCTCCAAGTCGACAAAAGCTAAGTATAGGGGTTTACCTTTAGCTAGGTACTTCTCCTGTAGTTGTCGTACAATGAAAAGAGCGTCTGTGGTACTTTTGCCTAACACAAACCTGAACTGCATTTCATCTAGATCAATTCTCTCTCTGATTAGTTGCGGTATTACTTTTTCTGTGACCTTCATGACCTGGTCGATTAATTTAATGCCTCTATAGTTACTCCTATCTAGGGCGTCTCCTTTACCCTTGTAGCAGTAAATGATGATGCTGCTACGCCAGTCCTTCGGAACAACCCAATTCTCTATGACTTGGTTTACTCTCCGGCTGACCATGGTGTGTCCCACCATTCCAGAAGCTTTCAGCATTTCAGCAACTATTTCCGAAGGCCCAGCCGCCTTACCCGTCTTCATATCTTTGATTGCCTTACTTATTATACTACCTTCAACTAACACTGCTGGTCCCTCTATAGGGTCGATATGGGGAAGACTGTCTTTCTCCCATTTATTCTCCTCCTTTAGTAGCCTTTAGTAGTGACACTTCCAAGCTACCTTCTTATCAGCATCAGTGATGGCAAGTACACCATCATCATTAAGTACACACTTCTCCCCGACAATATCACGGTTTTCCTTGACACATTGCCTATTAATCCTGAACACCTTGCGTTTTTGGTCCTTGCGTTGTAGAACATGCTTGAACTTTCTTTCCTCTGCTTCCCTTCTTGCAAAGTACACTTGTCTCCTAGCTTCCCTCCTGGCCACTTGATAGTCTTCTCTACCTCCCCCATCCCGCCATACTTTCCAAGCCTGCTTGTTGGCCTTAATTGACTCCTCCACCTTACTGTTCCACCACCATGTTACTCTCCTCCTGCCTATAGGCCTGCTCTAGTATGTCTCGTCCTGACTATGAGGTCGCATATTATCAGTCTATGTTGGGAGGTGCATTCTTCATGGGGAAGGGATTTAGTGTTTACAACAGACACTCTGTCACGTCTTCTGGTAAGGATATAATCTACCTGGCTGGTATGTTCCCCTGATCTGTAGGTGATCAAGTGATTGTCTCGTTTTTAGAAGTTAGTGTTACAGATAGTTAGGTTATTTGCATCACAGAATTCCAGGATTCTGGAGCCTTCCTCATTTCTAGTACCGAACCCATAGCCTCCGTGGATTCCATCATAGCCGTCACAATGTTGTCCAACGTGACCATTTAGGTCGCCAGCAATAATTATATAGTCACTGTCGGTTATTTGGGAGGTAGTGAGCATCAGTGTCTAATAGAATCTGTCTTTTATAGAGCCAGGCAGTCCGGATTGGGGCGCGTACGCAGATATTACTGTCACAGTTCTATTTAGAACAAGTCTTATTTTAATTATTCTGTCATTCACTCTATTTACGTCTATTATGTTATCCACCCATTTTTCTGCTAACATGATTCCTACCCACCCAGTCCATTGTCATTTCCCACCCAGAAAAGCTTATAGCATCGTTTTTTACCCACAATGAATCTAGCAGACCCACCCCTCCACCTGGTCTCTTGGATACAGCAAACATCAACCTCCTTATATATATACATATATATATATACATATTTATATACATATGTATATACATATATATATACATATATATATATATATACATATATATATACATATATATATATACATATATATATATATACATAGATATATACATATATATATATACATATATATATATACATATATATATATATACATATATATATATATATATACATATATATATATACATATATATATATATATACATATATATATATATATACATATATATATATATACATATATATATATACATATATATATATATACATATATATATAGATATATATATACATATATATATATATACATATATATACATATATATATATATACATATATATATATACATATATATACATATATATATATACATATATATATACATATATATATAGATACATATACATATATATATACATATATATATATACCTATATATACCTATATATACATATATATACATATGTATATATACATATATATATATACACACATATATATATACATATATCTATACACATATATATATAATAAATGAAAAAAAACACAGGAAGCAAAATTATATAATTATATTAGGTCCACTTTTAAGTTGGTTTGGATGAAATATTTTTATGCAGGTTTTCTATACCCAGATGCCCTTCCTGACACTACATCAATGCCTTATTCGAAGTTGACTCTAAGCCACTAATGTTTTTATTGAACAGCAAAACTGTACCATATACATTTTTTTATGGTCAGCATACAAAACTACCAACACAGGTTTTCTAATGGTTTCAATATGATGTTTGAAGCAACTAGCATACATAGACACATAAATATACATAGATACATATATGGTGGCTGCCAACTCGTTTTCGAGTACGGCCACTACTTTATATCCATGTAGGAGAACCCCTACCAATGTGCTGAACGAGTGTGACTTTTTACTCCAGCCAGCGGCTTGAAAACTCTGGTACAAACACTAAACTTGTGACAATTATTGACACATAGTGCTGGGTCCATGGTACCCTGTGACGACAAGTGCAGAGAGATCTCCAGATATAAAGCAATGCCTGTGCTGTGAAGTTTTTATAGTGAGCAAAGGCACTGCACAAAGCCAGTCCCACTCTCTTAACCTAGATGATATTTACCAAAAAGAAGAACAAGTCAACATCATATATACATTTATACATACATACATACACATATATATGCAGATATATATGTACCCGACCCATATGTATATATATATCTATATACAGAATGTCCCCCAAAATGTATACACACACTTAGAATGCTGCTGAAGTATGTATACATTTTTGGGGGACACTCAGTATACATACAATATATACATGATGTATACATATAATATATACATGCCATATACATATATATATAATATATACATGATATTGCAAGCAGGGAAAAGCGGGCGTAAAATGATGATGATGATGATGATGATATAGTATATACTTGATATATACATGATATATAATATATACATGATATATATATATATATATATAAATACAAAAATGTAAAAAGCCAATTCAAAATATATAATGTAAGTTAAGTAAGTAGAAAGGAAAATCGGTAAACCATCTTAAAGAATATTTGGCTAGAATTAAAGAATTAGCTATTGGCATCTGCTCAATAGATAGTTTATATTTGGCATATTGGTTGTTGGTGGGTTGAGTGTTGGTGTGTGGTTTTTGAGGGGACACATACATAAAGAGACCAGATATACAATATTGTCAGCATCCTCATCATTTTATGTCCAATTTCTATGGCTTGTGTGCATTGGATGGGTTGTTACGGCCTCAGTCAGCTCATATTTCATATTAGTGTCCTACTATTAATCCAGAAGACAAAGTCTTGCTCTGATTTTAGCAGGTTATCTATGGTTGGATGCCCTTCCTAGCACCAACATACAAACCACCTTTCTCTCTCTCTATCTCTCTCTCTCTCTCTCTCTATATATATATATATATATGAAGCATATAGACAATATGCCCCCACACCCTCCCACTGCAAAGTGGTCGTGGAGGTGCCACGGCAAAAACACCCAGCCCACACTATAAAGTGGACGTGTAGGCGCCATGGAAAAAAAGCACCCAGCACTCACTGTAAATGAGGTTGGTGTTAGGAAGGGCATCCAGTTGTAGAAATCAAGCCAGAATCAGTTCCTGTATGAACAAGACAAGGTCAGCCGACTGGACACTGCCCACTACAGGACAACCTGTCTAACCCATGCTAGCGTGGAAGAACGGACGTAAAACAATGATGAGATACACGCATATATATATATATCATAGAGTCAGAACCTGACAGCTGGACTCTTGCCAGTTCCAGTATGTAACTAGCTGTTGGAACTAGCAGTTGAAATGGCAAGAGCTCAGCCAGTGGTCAAGCCCTGACTCTTTATAATATAGCCATATTTTACTATCCCAAGTATTGAGTACACTGTTGAGTAATGCTCTAACTAGTTTAAAACAAGTTCTATACTGATGTGTATATATATTAAACTTTAATATCCTACCTCTGTAACTATGTGTGCCTACACTTTTTTCAAATTATCCGCTGTGAATGTTTGATATGTTTATTTTATATATATGTCATTTGACCTTTAATTTTTACATATATATATATATATATATATATATATATATATATATATATATATATATATATATATATATTTATATATATATATGTATTTATATATGCATGCAGTTGATGGTTCAGCAAAAAGAGTATGGAATTCCAAAGGAGATTCTAAATATTCATTTTATTATGGCTAAATAAATATTACTCCAGAGTAATATATATGCATACACAGACATATATATACACACACAAGTACAATTATATATACATGTAATCACATACGCTTCTGCATATATGGCTATCAGTATATGTATTTGTATGTATGTATCTGTATGTTTATATGTATGTATGTATGTATGCTCGTACATATATGTGTCTTTGGATGTCTATATTCATATGTGAATGTGTAGATGTCTCAGTATGTGTGTAAGTATATGTGACTGAAGAAAAGAGAAAAATAATGAAAGAAGAATATAAGTAGTCACATCAAATTGAACAACAAACTGCCTAAGCTTGTTCCTTCATTCTATAAGACTAAGTATGGAAACCTTATGAAACCCACTTTTACAAGACCCTTTATGTTATTGGTTTATGTTGACAAGGAGAATGTTTATCAGATCACATGGCATAACATTCTCAAAATAATCTCGAATACCTACAATTCCTTTTCAATATTAAATTTACCATATGGACAATTGAAGATTATGACTGGGAGGGGAAAACAGCTTTAGGGAGAATTCTATGTACTAAATAGAAATACAAGCAAGGGTCTCATGTTTGTTAGATAAGGAATTCAATGATTTTAACTAAGTTTATCCAAGTAATGAGGAGACAAAATCTTCCTCCAGCAGTGTTTCAAATTAAGAGAGAATACTCCAATAATATCAGTTGATTGATATCTGTGGGCAAAACAAGGACAATATCGACAACACTGATTGGAAAGGATCTGGTTTTTAAAGATAATTGGTGAAAGCCATAGTGGATTGGCAGTATCGGTAGAAGGTTGGATGCCATGCTTTTCAGCAAAGAGTTATGGCTCTTTATGGTCTGAGTTCAAATCCCACCGAGGTTAACTTTGCCTTTCATCCTTACGGGGTCGATAAAATAAAGTACCAGTAATACACTGGGATAATTGCTGGCCTTGTGCCAAAAGTAGAAACAATTATTAGACTTTTACAGGACGGTGGATTGGCCATATCGGTAGAGCGTTGGACAACATGGTTAGCAGCATAGAGTTATGACCCTTTACATTTTGAGTTCAAATATAGCTTTATCATTTATCCTTATGAGGTCGATAAAGTAGAGTACCAGTAATGCACTGGGGTCGATAAAGTAGAGTACCAGTAATGCACTGGGGTCGATTTAATCAACTTCCCCCCCTAAAAACTTTTTGGCATTGTGCCTAAATCAGAAACCATTATTGGACTTTCACAGTAAAATATATTCTCCTTATGTGGCCAGACTAAGATTAATATCTCCTTCTCTCTCTCTATCTATCTCCAAAATGGCTGACTGAATACACACTTTTATTTTCTTCAATTATTTTTTCTGTTTCTTCCTCTTCTCACTCTTTCTATTTCATCTTTTATTTCCCATTCTACCTTCTGATGAAGGACTAGTGTCTGAAACGTTAAGACCATTTTCCTGTTATTTCAAGCATTAAACTAATAAATTTCAACATTGTACCATTTTTTTTTTGTTAATTTTGTTTAGTTTTTATATATATATGTGTGCATGTGTGTATGTGCCTGTTTGTGTGAGTGTGTATGTGTGTAAAAATGACGTTTCCTTTATATATTTATATAACCCATGCCAGCATGGAAAATGGATGTGGTGATGGTGATGATGATGATAAAGGAAAATTCATGAAGGAAAAATAACACACAAGAACTAAACAATGCAATGATGGTGTATTTGTTTAATAAGTGATATTAATATTTTGGGCACTAGTCCTTCATTGGAATGTAGAATGTGAGATAGAGGGAAAAGGAAAATATTCAACAGTTTTCTTTAATTAGCAAGGCACTGTTTACATATCAGAAGACCCAACAGCTACAAAAGCATTATTATCAGGATATCCTCTGACATCTCTATAATGCAGTTTAACCCTTTAGCATTTAAACCGGCAGTATCCAGCCAGAATTCTCTTACCTCTTTCTGTTGAGACTGGCCATAATCGGCTGCTCATACTTATGTTAAGGTATTGTTCTCAAGATAGATAATATAAAAGTCTCATGGATTTGATACTATGTGAGATAATTATGTGAAATAAACTGCTTACCATGAAAATATAATAGTAAATATAGAGTAATTTAAATACTAAAGGGTTTATGTAAGAGACCAAACATGTGGACCCTGCATAATAATGCCTTGGCTCATTTGTCACACCTGATTAAAGGTTTATTATTAGCACAAAAAGGTATTTCACTGACTTACGAGGCTCCCTTCTCTCCAGACATGACATGGCTACTTCTAACTTCTGGTTGTTTCCAAAAATGAAAATACCTCTAAAAGTCAAGGAAACATCATGTGATCTGCAACAGCAGAGCTGAAAGCCATTGCTGAAGAAACATTTTAGGCATGTTATGAACAGTGGAAGGCTTGTTTAACCAACAAAAATTTATATAGTAACATTTTGAAGGCAACTCTAATGCTGAGTCAAAGTTCAATGGATATTCATGAAGAAGTAAAAATGAATTAATGCTAGTATGGTAACCAACACAAGTAGTGTACTAGGGTAGATTTAATCAAATTAATTTCTTTTCTACAAAACTTTTTACCCTGTAATATGGTAATAAAATGAAAATTTTCTTTTTTCTCTATTCAAATCTTTCTCTCTGGTATCAATTGATAGAAACATGTTAGTTTTATAAATATAAAATTTCAAACTCAAAGAAATTTCTAGAATATTTTTTGTTAAAAATTGAATTGAAATTTAAATTTTGTTGTCTGTCTGAAACTGATAAACTCCAGGACTTTATAAATGATGTTCTGAGTTCCGTGTAGAGATTACCATTTACAGAGGAAAACAGAAGAGTTCTAAGTGACCAGCATCAAAGGGAGAGAATCATGTTGAATACTTAATACAGAGCATTAAAATAAATCCCTAGAAATATTTGCTTGAAATCCTCACATGTGTTCTGAGTTCCAGTCCCTTCCAATTACACCCTACTATCTTGAAAAGAGAAGAACGAATTGGATAATGTAGTGTGAGATATGTAATGCCGAGTAAGAGATGGATGATGTGGTAGCAATGGTGAGAATGCCTTTGATCATAGGTCTGCTCAGTCGTTGCTGATATAGTGTTATACAACAACAACAACATTAACAATCAGTACAGCAGCAACAACATGGCTTCCATTCATTCAGAATTTTGCAAGAACGGGGACAATTCAATTGATCTGAGGCCATGTACCAATGGAACAAACCAATCGATATTGCATGAATATAATGATGATTAAATGAATAGAAATCAAATTTTGAAATAAATACAGATTATGGGACTAAAGAAAGACTTTACAGAATTTAATTTAATCCATTGCTATCCAGAAGTCCAACTTTACTGGTGGGGTTGACTTAAGTTTCCATTCCTATAATAGATTTTAATTCAAGTATAAGACCAGCAATTTTGAGAGCGAGAGAAAAGATAATAGCATCAACACCAATACATGACTGGTACTTAATTTTTGTTAACCCCTGAAGGATGAAAGACAAAGTTGAACTGAATAGAGTTTAAAATCTGCGGGTAAAGAGCTAGAATAAAGGCTGTGATATAAGACATAGCTGTAAGGGGAAACTCACAACAGGGCAAGTGGAGAGCAGAAGGATCTTATCAAATAAGTGTTTCAGTCCTTCATTCAACATAGTCTATATCAAACAATTGTATCTATTACATACAAAATGTCACGTTCATTAAATGTGAGATATCAAATGCTAAAATAAAGTCCCAGACTAAATGATTTTTAGTGTTCAGTTTAACTTGTAATTGTTAGCTTAAATAATTCAAAGGTTCACTTGATTTTCACACAGACACTCACATATATACACACACACTCACATATATACACACACACTGATGGGCTGTGTGGTGAGGAAGTTCACTTCACAACCTCATGGCTTCAGGTTTGATCCTATGATATGTCCCCTTGGGAATATTTGTTGACACTGCATCTCATTATTGTGTGTGCCATAGGGTGGTGGATTAGCAGAATCAGTAGAGCGTCGGATAATATGCTTTGCAGTATATGGTTACAGCCATTTATGTTCTGAGTTCAAATTCTGTCAAGGTTAGTTTTGCCTTTCATGCTGACAGGTTCAATAAAATAAAGTACCAGTAATGCACGGGGGTTCAAAGAAAGCCTCCCCCACTATACCACCCCACCTCACCAACCCACAATACCTTCCCCCAACCTGTTTATCCAATAAAATAGATTATATCAATAACAATCTCTCATTCCCACCTGAACTTTTCCAAACAGTCTCACTCAGTCTTTCCCTCTCTTTCTTCCATCTCACTCACTCTCTCTCCCTCCACCACCCACTCCACTCAGTCTATTCCTCTCTCTTCTACCCACGCTCCCCTTCCTCTAGTTAAATCAATCTCTCAGTCTCTCTCTCTCCCAACCTCTCCTCCACTTCCAACTACTCAGTCCTCTCTTTCTCTCTCTCCACATCTGGCCACCACCTCTCCACAATTAGCCACCACCTCTCCACATTAGACCACCACCTCTCAATAATATGATTATCATAAACTCCTCTTTCTCCTAACACTAACATATCTAACACAATCACTGATCATAGTTTATTAAACAATATATAATCAGTAAACCACCACCAGACAACAGTCCACTGCACAGGTGCTTTAGTGCAGCTGGTGTATTTAGTGCATGCATGGCGCAGCTGGAGTTTTTAGTGCATATGAAGTGATTACTAAATATTTATTTTTGAAAATAAAATTAAAAATCTAGAAAATGCTCTCACTGCCAAAGCAGCAGGAGCAACAACAACAACAACAACAACAACAATAGATATAACAACAGCAGCAGCAACAATAGCAACAACAACAAAAGCAGCAAAAATAACAACAACAACAGCAACTGGAGCAATAATAACAACAGCAGCTACAACAACAGCAGTAACAACAGCAAAAACAGTTAACAGAAAAAGCAAGAACAGCAGCAGGAACAACAGTAAAAGCAACAACAGCAGTAATAATAGCAATAGCAGCAACAGCAGCAGCTACAACAACAAAAGCAACAACAGAAGCAGTGACAACAATAATAGCAATAATAACAACAACAATAACAGCAACAGTAAGGGAACAACTTTTTGTTATCAACAGGTGTAGTAGCTCTCTAAACTTCAATCTCATTGAGCTACTACGCTCCTAGAACACCCACTTCCACTGCTAATTTGATAACCTAGGTAGTAGAAGCTATCAACTACATCTGTGGATCCTACCTGTGATTGAGAAAGGTTTATATCACTGACGCTTTACTTACATACTGAGCATCTCTTACATACAAAATCTTCCTTTCCTCTTAGTCTGCCTGCTATCCCACAATATCTCTTATGTAACCAAGATCTGCATCTTGTGTATGTATCTACATATACAAGATGCAGATCTATATATGTATATCTATATATGTATATATATATACATATATAGATATACATGTATGTATTATATAAGTCACTATCTGGTTTTAGATGAATTTTATGGAACTAGTTTCATAGATTGTGTTGATAAAAGTACATTTTTCCCTGTATTATATATATATATAAGGGCAGCGGATTTTCAATATCGGTGGAGTGTCGAACAACATGATTTGTGGCATATAATCATGTCCCTATATGTTCTGAGTTCAAATCCCAGTGAGATTAGCTTTACCTTTCCTCCTTATGGGGTTGATAAAATAAAGTACCACTAACACACTTTCCTCTCCCCACAAAATATGGGGCCTTGCGCCTAAATCAGAAATGATAATACATATATATATATATGTAATTCTTATGCAGGACAACAGCTGTATAAAAAAGTGCAGAGCAATAAAAATCGATGGAAGCTACGGAGTGAGTAGACCAAGAAAAACCTGGGATGAGGTGATAAAAACTGACCTTGCTCACTTACACATCTCTAATATAATTGTTTCTACTTTTGGCACAAGATCAGCAATTACCCAGTACATTACTGGTACTTTATTTTATCGACCCCGTAAGGATGAAAGGCAAAGTTAACCTCGGACCATAAAGGGCCGTTACTCTTTGCTGAAAAGCATGGCGTTCGACCCTCTACCGATACTGCCAATCCACTGCCCTTAATGTCACTGGATCGAGATCTTTGGCACTATGCAATTAGACAGAAGACCCACCTTCCCTTGCATACAAAATTATACCTAGAGTCAGTAGGCACCCATTAATCCAATATACACCCCACTTACACACCCTACTCCATCCTCCCATTTCCGTCCACTGTAAAGTGGTCATGTAGGTGACACGACAAATAGCACCCAGTCCACACTGTAGAGTGGTCGTGTAGGAGACACGGTAAAAACGGTCCCATCTACACTATAAATGTGGTTGGTGTTAGGAAAGCATCCAGCTGTAGAAAACCTGCCAGAAACAGTTCTGTACAAGTGAGTCACTGTCTTCCGACCAATCTCACCTCAAGTGGGATAAAACCGTCCAACCCATGCTAGTATGGAAGATGGATGTTAAATGATGATGATAATGATGATATATATATATGTGTGTGTGTGTGTGTGTGTGTGTGTATATATATATATATAAATGTGTGCATATATATATATATCTATCCATCCCACACTCCACATCTCCCCTCTTCCGACCAATCTCTTCACGGATTACACATATGTGAACCTTGATCCCGAGAATCTACCGCATCCCAGGATTTTACTCAGCATTCCACCACATCTTTTTACGGAATTACCTTTACGATCACCCCAGACACACACCCCAAAATAATTTTTTTTCCCACACGCCACCTACATCCACAACACGCATAAACACCACACACACACGTGCGTACCACCACATATTTACACATTCAGCCTCCGGAATCCTCTCCCCCCACCCCTCTATCCACACACGCACACACACTCCGACCTACACCCCACCCCACACACACCTCTTCCTGAACATGCAACCCCGTTCTTCCCCCAACCCTTGCTTTCACATACACACACACATACCTACACACCACCTTCAGCCCTCCCCGCTCGGACACCCCGTCTCCCTCTCCACACTCCACCCGCCACCACCTCTACACGCCCCACACCCTTCCACCACCTGTTTTACCCCATTTTAATTTTATTTCGATCATGCCTTTATTTTTAGTTTCATTTGCACCGTTTCCTCTCAACCCCTTTTTGCTATATGTCTCTCCACCACTCCCCTACACACCCTTTGAACTCTCTTCCCACACACTTTTCACCTGAAGAAGGGCTTATGCCCGAAACATCATTCCCCAACACCACCCCACTCTCAAGAGCGTGAAATTAATAAACCTTTGTTCGTATTGCCTCTCTGTTTTGTTCCTGTTCAATTTTTCACTATATATATATATATACAAATGAGGTCGTGTAGGTGTCACGACAAAAAACACACAGTCCACGCTGTAATGTGGCCGTGTAGGTAATACGGTAAAAACCTCCCAGTACAGACTGTAAATGTGGTTGGTGTTGGCAAGGGCGCCCAGCCATAGAAAACCCGCCAGACGTGTAGGTGTCACGACAATAAAACACACAGTCCACGCTGTAATATGGCCGTGTAGGTAACACAGTAAAAACCTCCCAGTCCACACTGTAAACGTGGTTGGTGTTAGGAAGGGCATCCAGCCGTAGAAAACCCGCCAGACAGTCCTGAGCAAGACAACCAATGTTCCCTCAAGTGGGACAATTCCCGTCCAGACCCATGCTAGCGTGGAAAATGGATGTTAAACGATGATGATGATGATGATGATATATATAAATATATACATATAGATGTGTATATATATATATATGGATATATATATGCACACACACAAACACACACACACACACACACACCTGCCACATACAAGCACGTGTGTATGTGTGTGTGTATGTGTCTCTGTGTATCTAAATCAGAAATTCACCAAGTTTCTATAGAAAGTAAATTTACAGAGATTATCAATATCTTCATTGATATTATTATTAATTATCGATTTTTTTGTTGTTTATGTATGTTTCTTATGTTGTAATTTTTACTATTTTTTTTCATCATTTCTTGGGTTTTTTTTAATATAGTTATTGTAGTTGTTGTTGCTGCTGCAATATTTATTTTTGATTTGAGTTTATTAGGCTGACATTCCTCACAAATAGAAATACAAACATGTTTTTTTTCTGTTAGTGTATTGTATGTGAGTTGATGTATTTACATACAGGTTGATATATATGTATATATATATATATATATATATAGGTATATTTATACAAATGTATGTGTGTGTGAGTGGTGTGTAATTATATATATATACATATAATAATAATGAAATTATTGTGTAAAGTTCTCATGTACACTACAATATATATACATACATATATATATATATATATATATACATATATCCAACCCATGCAAGCATGGAAAAGCTGACATAAAAACTATGATGATGATTAGGATATATATCATCATCAACGTATAACGTCCGTGTTCCACGCTTGCATGGGTTTGGACGGGGGTAGTCCCACTTGAGGCAAGAGTGATTTTCTTGCTCGCATAGGACTGTCTGGCAGGTTTTCTACAGTTGGATGCCCTTCCTAACACCAACCACATTTACAGTGTGGGTCTGGGAGGTTTTTACCGTGTTGCCTACACGGCCACATTACAGCGTGGACTGTGTGTTTTTTTGTCGTGACACCTACACGATCTCATTTGTTTCGGCCTGGATGGCGCGGCACCAACATAACTTTACATAGAACGGGGTGGTGTGGATGGGGTGGGGGTGGTGGTGGTGGGACGGGGTGTATTTTGTTAGAGATGCCTACTGGCAAGGCGGGTCTTCTCTATTACTGAGTACCGCCAAAGGTCTCGGTCCAGTGACATTGTCTTGGTGAGGTGTAAGCGTGTGAGGTCGGAGTTTATCAGCTCGTCCAGGTTTTTCTGGGTCTGCCTATTCCGTGGCTACCGTCTATCTTTATTGCCCTGCACTTTGTTATACAGCTATCATCCTTCATGCGCATCACGTGACCATACCAACGTAGCCTTCTCTCTAGTAAACAACATCTGATCCCTCTTATTTCTAATTTTTTCCTTAGTTCGTTTATGCTTTGTCGTTCACGTATATTACTATTACACATCCAGCGGAGCATGCAAGCTTCGTTTCTCTCTAGTCTGCGTATATCCTCTGCACACAATGCCCAGGTCTCACTGCCATGCAACATTGCTGTTCGTATGCAGGCATCGTACAGCCTGCCTTTCATTTTTAGGGAGAACCCTTTAGCGGCTAATAGTGGTATAAGCTCTCTGAACTTTTTCCACCCAGTTCTGACTCTAGCTACTGTACTTTCAGAGCACCCTCCCCCACTGCTGATTTTGTCACCCAGGTAACGGAAGCTGCCCACTATTTCTATAGAACCCTCTGCGCAGTTGAAAGAGCTAGTATTTTGTGGGCACTTGCTGCTACTTATATCCCCAGAACACCGGCCACATGTAAAATCTATGTTCTTAGTTAGCTTACCTGTGATCCCACTACATCTTTTATGCACCCAAACTTTGCATTTGGGACACAAAATGGAATTTCTACCTACGCCTATCCTACACTCTGTGCATGGCTACTTCCCGGAGGGGACCGCCGCCTTACTTTCTTTCTTACAAACTAGAACATACATACATATATATATATATATATATACATATATATACATATTTATACATATATATATATATATATAAAAGTGGATGCTCCGCTCTTTATATATATATATATATATATATATATATATATATATACATAAAAGTTCAGAGAGCGTATACCACTATTAGCCGCTAAAGGGTTCTCCCTAAAAATGAAAGGCAGGTCGTATGATGCCTGCATACGAACAGCAATGTTGCATGGCAGTGAGACCTGGGCATTGTGTGCAGAGGATATATGCAGAATAGAGAGAAACAAAGCTTGCATGCTCCGCTGTATGTGTAATAGTAACATACGTGAACGGCAAAGCATAAACGAACTAAGGAAAAAATTAGAAATAAGAGGGATCAGATGTTGTTTACTCGAGAGAAGGCTACGTTGGTATGATCACGTGATCCGCATGAAAGACGATAGCTGTATAACAAAGTGCAGGGCAATAAAGATAGATGGTAGCCACGGAATAGGCAGACCAAGAAAGACCTGGAACGAGCTCATAAATTCCGACCTCACACACTTACACCTCACCAAGACAATGTCACTGGACCGAGACCTTTGGTGGTACTCAGTAATAGAGAAGATCCGCCTTACCTAACTACAAAGTAAAACCTACTACAGTCACTAGGCATCTCTAACAAAATACACCCCCATCCCACCACCCCCACCCCATCCACACCGCCCCTTTCAATGTAAAGTTATGTTGGTGCCACAACATCCAGGCCGAAACAAATGAGATCGTGTAGGTGTCACGACAAAAAAACACACAGTTCACGCTGTAATGTGGCCGTGTAGGCAACACGGTAAAAACCTCCCAGCCCCACACTGTAAATGTGGTTGGTGTTAGGAAGGGCATCCAGCTGTAGAAAACCCGCCAGACAGTCCACGCTGAAATGTGGTCGTGTAGGCAACACGGTAAAAACCTCCCAGCCCCACACTGTAAATGTGGTTGGTGTTAGGAAGGGCATCCAGCTGTAGAAAACCCGCCAGATAGTCCTATGCGAGCAAGATAATCACTCTTGCCTCAAGTGGGAAAAACCCCCGTCCAAACCCATGCAAGCGTGGAACACGGACGTTAAACGTTGATGATGATGATGATGATGATATATATATATATATATATATATATATATATATATATATATATATATATATATACATATATATACATATAAATATATATATAGTGAAAAATTGAACGGGAACAAAACAGAGAGGCAGTACAGCAAATGTTTATTAATTTTACGCTCTTGAGAGTGGGGTGGAGTTGGGGAACGACGTTTTGGGCATAAGCCCTTCTTCAGGTGAAAAGTGTGTGGGAAGAGAGTTCAAAGGGTGAGTAGGGGAGTGGTGGAGAGACATAAAGCAAAAAGGGGGTGAGAGGAAATGGTGCAAATGAAATTAAAAATAAAGGGATGATCAAAATAAAATTAAAATGGGGTAAAACAGGTGGTGGAAGGGTGTGGGGCGTGTAGGGGTGGTGACGGGTGGAGTGGGGAGAGGGAGAGGGGGTGTCCGAGCGGGGAGGGCTGAAGGTGGTGTGTGTGTGTAGGTGTACGTGTGTGTGTGTGTGTGTGTATGTGAAAGCAAGGGTTGGGGGAAGAACGGGGTTGCATGTTCAGGAAGAGGTGTGTGTGGGGTGGGGTGTAGGTCGGAGTGTGTGTGCGTGTGTGGATAGAGGGGTGGGGGGAGAGGAATCCGGAGGCTGAATGTGTAAATATGTGGTGGTACGCGTGTGTGTGTGTGGTGTTTAAGCGTGTTGTGGGTGTAGGTGGCATGTGGGAAAAAAAATTATTTTTGGGTGTGGTGTGGGTGAGTCATAAAGGTGATGGGGTGGAATGCTTTGTAAAATCCTTGGATGTGGTGGATTCCAGGATCAAGGTTCACATACGTGTAATCCGTGAAGAGATTGGTCGGAAGAGGGGAGATGTGGGGTGCGCTACAGGAAGTGGTCAAGGCAGGAGGAGTGTTGTGTGTCTGTGTGTGCGGGTAGGTGGTCAGAGGGCATAGCAGCAGTAGGGTAGAATGGTAAGTGAAGGTGTGTTGTGTGTCTGTGTGTGCGGGGAGGTGGTCAGAGGGCATAGCAGCAGTAGGGTAGAATGGTAAAGGGGAGAGGATGGGTAGCTGTGAAAGTTGGAGTGAGGAGGGTGTGTGTGTGTATTAGTAGAGGTGTTAGTGGGATGAGTGAGTGTTTGAGAAAGGGTGTGGGTGGAGCGGAGAGAGAAGGGTGTGGGGGTCGATGGAGGGAATATATACATATATATATACATATACATATATATATATATATATATAAATATGTACATATATATGTATATACATATATATATACATATATATACATATACATATTTATGTATACATAATTATATCGTTGAATTCTTTGTTTTGATTTGATCTTTATATATATCTTTCTCTCTTCTCTTTACCAGAAATAATAAATTTATATGTTGTCATTTCTATTTTAGAAATTATTTTTCTCTCTCCTTGTATTTCTTTTTAATTAATTAATTTTTTTTAGCAGCTGAAAAATTAAATTTATCAATTATTCTCAAATATAAAAGCAGACAAAATTTGAAGAAAAAAATGGATTTCTATTATTTTTCCCACTTTTTTTTTTTAATAATATATTTTGAAGACTTAATGAAGTTAGCTGGCTAAATTGCAAAAAAATGTCTAATAGAAGTGCTCACATTTTAGAAGGCTAACCATTGTCTTATCCTGTTGTTGCTTCTTTATTATACATTATATAATATATATATATATATACATATATATATATATACGTTTTCTTATTATTTTTTTTTTGTTTTGTATCTCTGTATGTTTGATGTGTGTGTGTGTATGTGAGTGTATGAGTGTGTATATGGGTGGGTGTTTGGTATTTGTTGATTCCATCCATTAACCATTTCCAGCAAGCCACAGCTCTGCCAAGCAAATCTCACCAAACCAATATATATATAAAAGTCATTGTATGTCGACAGCTGCTACCTTTCTCTCTCTGTCAATTATATTCTTGATATATTCTCTCGAGACGTGAGATGTGTTTCTAAAGATTTCCATCTTGCATGAAAACAGGCCAACTTTTCAGTTAACTTCTGTCTATATTCTATATCCCACATTCAATACTATAGACTAGGATGTTAACATGATCAATGTATGTACATTTATGCTATGTAATATATATATTTACATACATTTCTAGTAATACCATCGCTTGATACTTAAGCATCATGGACATGGCCTTTTAGTGCTGCTCAGGACTTGCCTATACATACTTATGCATACATTACATAAATACATATATACATACATACATCTGACTATACCTTCAGATTTATACCTGTGGTTATTGGGGCACTGGGATATGTGTGTGTGTCAGTTTGCTGCATATATATATATATCATCATCATTTCATCATTTCATTTTTACGTCCGCTTTTTCCTTGCTTGCAAGGGTGGGACAGGAACTGATTCTGGCTTGATTTCTACAGCTGGATGCCCTTCCTAACACCAACCTCATTTACAGTGAGTGCTGGGTGCTTTTTTTGCCGTGGCACCTCCACAACCACTTTGCAGTGGAATGATAAGGACCCTAGTCCTATCATCTCATTTCTTCAGCTGAGTAAACTGGAATAATGTGAAATAAAGTGTCTTGCTCAAGGAAACAACACATCACCCGGTCTGAGAATTGAACTCACAACCTTTCAATTGCAAGGCCAATGCTTTAACCACTAAGCCATGTGCCTCCATTATATATATATATATATATGTATGATTATTACTGGGTGAAGAAGTGCTACATAATCCCAGAGGAAGGAAGTCGCAGTAGAGGAATACCAAGGTAGGAGGACCTAGATGGAAGGGGTGAGAGCTGATCTCAGATCTCTAAATCTCAATGATAAAGGAATGTGACAAATGGAGAGACATGTATGGAACAATGGGCATAAAATAATGCAGATGATGATATATATATGGATGATGACCACAGGGTGAAGAAGTGGCAAGTAATCTTTGTTGAAGGAAGTCACAAGAGAGCACGACCAAGGAAGGAAGACCTGGATGGAGATGGTGAGAGCTGATCTTAGATCACTTAAGCTCATGAAGGACATGAGAAAGGAACACAACAAGTGGAGAGATGTTGTTTCTGAGAAGGACCTGCCCAACCTTTACAAGTGTAGAATAATGGTCAATAAATGATGATGATGACGATACATATATATATATAAAATGGTGATAATGATGATGATGACGATACATATATATAAAATGGTGATAATGATGATGTCCTTCAAAACACACGCTACCACCTTTAAAAAAAAAAACATATTTGATAATGTAATCCTGTGTTTCTTGAACATTTGGAAAATACAGAAAGTTAACAATTGGAATGATTTTGTTTATCTATATAAAGAGGTTTCTTGATCAGGCCTGTCCCAGGGCTAAACAACAATAATAACAATGACAAGACATCTTTTTATATTTCTGTTTTCTGTCAACACATAGTGCCATATACACCTGCTCTAATTTCTAACATATAACCAACACATTATTACATATCACTAAATATATACATACACATATATAAACATACACACCACCACTTAATATATACATAGATGTATATAAACATACACATAAACATACATACACACTACCAGTAAACATATACATCCATGTACATAGACATACAGATACACTCATCCATTCACACATGACCATTCACATACATTCATATACACACATACACAAACATAGACACACACACAGACACACACACCAAAATAATCTAAGATCAAAGACAGAGATGATATTACCAAAGTAGACAGAGAAAAATATGAGAATGGGAAAGAAAGAAAGACAGACAGACAGACAGACAGACAGACAGACAGACAGACAGACAGATAAAGAGACAGACGAAGAGATAGATAGAGAGATAGATATATTTCTTTATTTAGAGAGATAGATAAAGAGACAGATAGGTAGGTAGGTAGATAGATAGCTAAATAGATAAACAGACAGATAAATAAACTGACAGACAAACAGATAGATAAAGAGATGGAGAGATGGATGGCGGGAAAGTGAATGACAGGCAGACAATCAAAGATGGGAGCGATATGGATGAAGATGGAGTGAAATGGTCAGTAATATATTTCTATATTAAACTTATAGTAAACATGTAACAGACATATGGCTCATAAATAAAAAAAAACATAAACCAGATGTGCAATAGATGCGTAACATTTATACAACAGATGTTCAACATATGTTCAACAGAAATATACCAAATATATGACAGATGTAACTATCAACTAAATAAAACAAATGTACTCCCAATACAGTCAATAGTTTCCATAAATATAACTGCATCTAATACTCTCTGTTGTTTGTGGTCTGTATTACACTTATAAAGCAATACTAAAGCACTATATATATAGTGAAGGCATGTGGCTTTGCGGTTAGGGTATTTGGCTGAAGATCATAAGATCATAAGTTTGATTTTCGGCAGCGAGCTGTGTCCTTGAGCAAGACACTTTATTTCACGTTGGTCCAGTCCACTCAGCTGGCAAAAGTGAGTTGTACCTGTAATTTGAAGGGCCAGCTTTGTCACATTCTGTGTCACACTGAATCTCCCTGAGAACAATGTTATGGGTGTTTGTGAAATGCTCAGCCAGTTGCACGTTAATTTCATGAGCAGGCTATTCTGTTGATCGTATGAACAGGAATACTTGTCATAATAACCGACAAGTACCAGTGCTATATACAGAGGATTGATTGCAAGCTCAGTGGTTTCAGCTAGTTATTCCTTCCAGCCCTTGTCAGAAAAACACCTCGAATTGAAGGGAAAGGGAGAAGAGTAGGAAATAATAATGGAAAAGAAAGGGAAAGATGAGATAATAGAGAAAAAAAAAAAAAAATAAATCAATAAAAAAAACAATATGGCAAAAGGCTCTGTATTTAGTACTTCTCTGATTTGTGGTCTTCTCGATCCCAATACTGCAGACTATCGATGTGTATATATATATATAAATATATATATATATATCATTATCATCATCATCATCATTTAACATCCATCTTCCACGTTTGCATGGGTTTGGACGGGAATTTTCCCACTTGAGGCAAGATTGGTTGTCTTGCTTGTATAGGACTGCCTGGCGGGTTTTCTAAGGCTGGATGCCCTTCCTAACAACCAACCACGTTTACAGTGTGGACTGAGAGGTTTTTACCGTGTTACCTACACGGTCACATTACAGCGTGGACTGTGTGTTTTTTTGTCGTGACACCTACACGACCTCATTTATTTCGGACTGGATCTTGTGGTACCAACATAATTTTACATCGAAAGGGGTGCTGTGGATGGGGTGGCAGTAGTGGGACGGGGGTGTATTTTTGTTAAGAGGTGCCTACTGACTGTAGGTTTCGCTTTGTACTTAGGCAAGGCGGTATATATATATATATATATATATATATATATATTGTTATGCTTTGGGAGGGTCATGTTCCCAATAAGAAACACACGCACCAGTTGCTTTCACTTCAATTTATTATAAATTAAATTTATAAATTTAGGAATTTATAAATTTCCAGTTGGTTGGTTGGTTCCACAACCAGACGATTTTTCATATATTGTCAAAGTTCTTTCGTCACACATTATGTGACCTCTTCAGTGACTGGGGATTATGTTCTTTGTTTTTGTGCCTCTCTTTGTTCTTACAATTAAAGACAAAATGAAAACACACACACACATAGAACAAACAACCAACCAGTAACATGTAAATAAACAAATAAATAAACAAATATAAACACATAGACACCAGGATGTAACACATGTGCAAACTAAGCACACAACACACACAAAAACAAGATGGCGTAGGACAGTACAAAGGAGAGGCACAAAAACAAAGAAAAGAATCCCCAGTCACTGAAGAGGTCACAGAATGTGTGACGAAAGAACTTTGACAATATATGAACAATCGTCTGGTTGTGGAACCAACCAACCGGAAACTTATAAATTTAATTTATAATAAATTGAAGTGAAAGCAACTGGTGCGTGTGTTTCTTATTGACAACATGACCCTCCCAAAGTATAACAATATCGGTTTCAACACACGTTTTCAGATAAAGAATCTTGCTAAATAAATTCAGAAACGAAATATATATATATATATATATATATATATATACATATATATATATATATACATACAGTCCTATAGGAGTGAGACACTGTCTTCCGATCAATCTTGCCTCAAGTGAGACAATTCTCATCTAACCCATGTTAACGTGGAAGATGGACGTTAAACGATGATGATAATGATATATGTTTCTGAAGAAGGCAGCCAATTGAACAGAGATTTTGAGACTAGAAATGGGTAGTAGCTTAACCACAACCATGCTAGTCGATACATCAAGCTCTTGTGATTAATCAACTCTCTGAAAGGATCGTAAAACAATGAACTAACTACCTATTTTTGACTTTTTTTCATTGTCCTATGCACAAACACACAAACATACACATATATATATATATGTGTATGCATATATATATATATATATATATATATATATATATATATATATATATATATATATATATATATGTGTGATAGTTTAGATGAGTTGATTGCACAACCATTTAAGGCAAAGAATAATTCGAAGCTCAAATATGATATTATAATCCACAGCATGAAAGAAACATTTATAAATCAATTAAATAATTTAATTCTGGTTAATTTATTCATTTTATATATATATATATAACGAAGGAAGTGTGCTAAGGAACAAGGTGGACCATAATGCACCAGAGTACTCAATACTTAGGGTAGTCAAGTGGGTAATAGGAAAATGTTCAAGACCCTGACGGCAGAGCTCAAGCCGCTTCCACGGCTATTTCTGTCCAAAAATAGCCGTCGAAACGGCTTGAGCTCTGCCATCGGGGTCTTGAACATTTTCCTATATATATATATATATATATATATATATATATATATACAGTGTCCAAAAATATGTATACACACCTCAACAGCATTCTCATAAAAATGTATATACCTTTTTTGGTGACATCCTGTATATATATCCCAACTCATGCAAGTGTAGAAAAACAGATGTAAAAAGGATAATGATGATATATATGCCCAAAAGGAGGAGGTCTGGAAATGCTATTACGAGAAGTTGATGAATATGGAGAATGAGTTGGAGGAAGAGAAAGACTCCAGCTGACCCAATGCAGTGACCATGTATCAAAATTGACAGTTATAGCATTAAGGAAGCAATCAAGGAGATGAAAAATGGTAAGGCTGCTTGGCCATCAGAAATATTTGCTGAGATGCTGAAACCTTCTGGGGATGTAGGATTTGAACTAGTCACCTACATAATCAATCAGGTAATACAAGATGGAGTATACTACTACTGGTGTAGTAGTATACTCATCAATTGTTACAAGGGAAAAGGGAATGCACAAGACCGGAGCAATTACAGAGACATAAAACTAATGGACCAGGTAATGAAAGTGACAGAAAGAGTCTCAGTACAACTAATTAGGGAAAATGTAAACTTAGATGAGATGCAATTTGGTTTTGTGCCAGGGAGAAGTAATACTGATTCTCTCTTTATAGTGAAACAACTACATGAAAAGTTCCTAGCTAAAAATATATTTAGATTTTGTTGATCTAGCAAAGGATTTTCAAAAAGTACCTTGATCGTTTATCTGGTGGTCCTTTAGGAAACTAGAGTTAGAAGAATGAGCCATGTACAAGCCATGTACAGAGGTGCTGTTTATATATACATGTATATAAGTATGTATATGGGAGGGGGCGGGGATAAACAGAAAAAAAACACATCAAAAGATACAGTACAATGAAGGTAACAAGTCAGTCAATCATATTGGTGGCCTCCCCACAGCCCCGGCAGACAGAATGGAGAAGGTGTTTCCTCGGAGGACAGCAAGAGAGACGCGCTGGAAAAGCCATTCCAGCTTGCGAGGCTCACACCTGCGGCTGGCCAGCTCAGCGCCTATGGTGGTGAGTAGGGAGGTAGCCCAAGGGATGAGGACACCAGAGGTCTCCACTGCCAAGAGCACAACCGCAAACCTGTCGGAGATATATATTTGTTTAATGTTTGAAAAATGTCTTTATATTTCAGACACTAGTCCTTCACCAGAAGATAGAATGAGAAATAAAAGAAAAAGTAGAAAGATGGAGAGTGAGAAGTAACAGGGAAAAAGTTTTTTTTGCGAAGAAGCATGTATATATATATTGTAAGGGCAAATATATATTTGTGTATGTATATATTTATGTGTGTGTATACATATACATATAGTCAATATGACAAAATAGCAAGGTTAACAACTTACATTCATTCTTTTAGTACTCCACTATAATCACATATATTATGTATATATATATATATATATATATATATATATATATATATATAATATTGGTAAACGGAATAGAAAATGCTGACAAATTGTTCACAGTGAAAAATAGTTTAATTAGGAATAAGTGATAATTAGTAATAGTATTGGTTAGTATTAAGTTTGGGTTTTAAGTTTTACCGGTTGCG
>OZ024742.1:27841235-27851235 GCA_964016885.1 Eledone cirrhosa
ACCATATTTATTTCATTATACATATTTCAGGGATACCACATTAAATTATGGATCTACTCCAAAAATTTGTCGAGTGCTTTATATCAGTTATAAAAATATTTACTTGTTGTATCCGAACAATTTTAAATAGAACTTTTGCATATATATATATATATATATATTTATATATATACATATATATATGTATATATATATATATATATATATATATATATATATATATATATATATATATATATGTATAATATATATATATATATATATATCCATGCTCATATGTATGAGCATGGACATTTTTATAAATGTATATGCGTGTGTCCACTTATATATGTACATATGTGGTTTGTATGTGTGTGAGCAAGGCTGCATTATCTCGTGGGACTTTTGAAATGTTCAAATTTAATCTGATATTTCCATGAAACTCTGTTTCACAGAAGATGCAGGAAATATTGAATATCAAAGCGAGACTAATACCAAATAATAGTTAATGTTTTGATAAATTGTTAAAAACAAATATTTCAACAATGGGATCTTGAAACATAATTATTTATAAATGTAGTTCAAGGAAACTCTTCTTTATTAGCTCTCATGTTTCTTCACCGGTGTATTACTTGTACTTAAATTGTTGAAAATAGATATATGGTGTGTACTATAGAATATATCTATAGTTTTCCTTATTACTTCACATGATCCATCATCACTAGTGTATTACTGGTACTTATATTGTTGATAATACAGATTTTACTAGATATATGGTGTGTACTATAGAAAATATCTATAATTATCCTTATTACTTCACATGATCCATCATCACCAGTGTATTAGTGGTACTTATATTGTTGATAATACAGAGTTTACTAGATATATGGTGTGTATTATAGCATATATCTATAGCCACCACCTATGTATAAGCAGATGTAAGAATCTAGTTACTATCAGTTTCACAGATTCTAAAAGTAAGACTTGAATTATCATCACCATCATCACCGTTTAATGTCCATGTTTCCATGCTAGCATGATTTAGATGAGTTGTCCCTTTGTGAGACAAGTCAGATCATGTTTCTATAGTTGGGTGTCTTTCCTAATGCCAACCACAATTACAGTGTTTACTGAGTACTTTTTATCATAGCACTGAAATAACCACTTTAAATTGTGGGCTGGGCACTTTTTGTCATGCCACCTACACAACCATTTTAACCTGTTGACTGCTGTGTATATTTTACACAGCTACAGTTGCTGTGACGGTGTTTTTTTTTTCAGTAAAATGACTATTTTTTTAAACAAACATTTATTAACAACACATATCTGAATGATTGACAGATGTCACATCAATATACTAGTAATTCCATCTAGCTTTGAAGTTATGAACTGTTGGAAACAAGTTCAGACGTGTTAGGGTGAGTTATCTAATCTGTGACACTAGAATACATACATGTTAGGATGAGTTATCTTGTCTACAGCAGAGAAGAGATTAAAGCATGGACTAGGTTCTTTTAATCATGGCATCAAAACAACTAACTTACGGAGTGGACTGGGTGCTTGTTTGTCATGTCACTGGCACAACAACGTTACATGGTGGACTGAGTGCTTTTTTGTCATGTCACCAGCATTGGACAAGTAAATAAAATAGCAGGTGACATACCAACATCTTTGTTGTCTTCAATGTATTCCAAAATCTACCATCCATTTTGCATAACCGTAGCCTTTAAATAGCATACTACTTCATATATATATATCCTCATTATCATCAACATTTAACGTCCATTTTCGATACATATATATGTGAGTCCTGGGTTCAGTCAGGAGCAACTACAGTAAGTAAGTACTCAATACATTAGTAGAGTGTAAACATCAAGTTTAATATAGAAATGGCTTCCACTGGACTAGAACTATCTCATTTAAAAGAAATTATCAAGAAAACTTTCCTGTTGATTTCTTTTGAATGAAACAGTTTTAGTCATGTAGAAGCCATTTCTTTATTAAACTTGATATATATATAATGTGTTATAGGAAATAATGCCCAATGTCTACCCTTAAACTATCTTGATGGCAACAAGCCTTAACTATTTATAGTGCATGTGTAAGTGTACATGCATATGTGTGTGTGTGTCTGAACAGCAGATGGCACCTAACAACAGAAGAATGTTCAACCAATCAAAACATGAAGGTAATATTCAGTGCAGTTTTTTTAATATTATTATTATTTTTTACCATTAATAACTAATTATTTTTCTTATTAATTAGTATTATCAATAAATCATATAATTAGTTTAGGAAATGAATGGTGTTTCAGAACTAAATAGGAATAGAAATGTTTCCCCCTCTTCCTCCCCCTTATCTCTCTTTCTCTCACTCCCTCTCTCTTTCGCTCACTCCATCTCCTTCACTCTTTCCCTCACTACCTCTTTCTTTCTACCATCCTCCTTAAGGATAATAGCAATAGTGATGAAAGGCTTAGACGTGAGATGGAATCATATATTGCAGGAAAACCATGAACATGTAAACACTGATGATGATGATGATAATGATAGTTGAGATGACAAGTTAATGATGATTATGTACAGCAGATTTCCCCCAGAGAAGGGTAGAAAGTGAGAAAAAGATATAGAGGAAGAATTGACCCCAGAACTAGACTGGTTCTTTTTTTAATCAACCTTGAATGGATGCAAGGCAAAGTTGACATCAGTGAGAACTGAACTCAGAGACCAGAGCCAAAACAAGTACCACAAACCAATTTCTATCCAATGTCCTAATGACTGCCAATATTCCACCTGGATTTCCTATACATATTTGAAAATGGAAAATACAAGCAAGTCATTGTCATCTAAGCTTTCTAGGAGAGTGGTAAGTTTGAATAAGAATTCACTGAGATGATGACAATATGCCCAATATACGCTAGAATAAAATGTTGGTTGGTCTGAATGTGAACTGGCTTGGGTTATGACAACATGCCCAAAATATGCTAGATTAAAAATTTAGTTGAAAAATAAAGATGATGATGATTATTTGAGGTGGTTGATAAAACATAATATCTAGAAAATAATGGATAATCTAGGACATATGTATATCATCGTCATATTTTCCTTGCTGGAATGGGTTGGATAAAATTGTTTGAGGTAGTATTCCACAGCTGGATGTCCTTCCTGATGCCAACCCCAAAGTTTTAAGTGTAATACATTATTCCGCCAACCTTCACCCAGAAGATCACTAAATTTCAGAATGTAAACAGGCAGTATCTGCTTCAATAGTTTCAACATGAAGACACACACACACACACACAAACACACACACACACACACAAAGATTGCGAGAATTCTTCAGCCATGTCAATGACATGACAACCTTTGTATTGCTAGTACCATGATGATAGGCAACCAATGGACATTGTAAAATGCAGGAACCTATGTAAGCAAGATGAGGCCCTTTCGGCTGTCTAAAATATCAGTAGCACCAAATAAATACTAACTTAGCTTGTGACAAATGGTCTAACCCTTGTTAGTAGAGAAAAAGAATATCAAAAGATGAAGATGATGACGATGATGATGATCATGACGATGATGATGGCGATGATGATGACAATGATGATGATGGCGATGATGATGATGGCGATGATGATGAAACCCCCCCTACACATTTTCCATTGACCATATTCACTCACAAGGCATTGTTCAACTGAGGGTTATAGTAGAAAACAACCAAAATGCCACACAGTGGGACCAAACCTGAAACCATATGCTAACACAACAAACATCTTAACTATACAGACATGTTGTAGTGGTAAGTTACTTTGTTGTATTTTAATAACCCTAAAAATCTAAAGCAATATTTTTGTTATCATATTTGATATTCCATGAGTTGTGTATTGTGTCTTTGAAATAATATCACATATGAATTATATCACCATCATGTATAGTTTTTTTGTCTACTGGACATCAAAGGGCCATAAGTATATATATATTTGGTGTAATCAGTCTAACACCCTTTGTTGATCCATACTGTTTAGATGAAAGGTAAAGATTACAACCCCAGGACAATTTGAACTCAGAACTTAATAATAACTGCAATAATGCCATAATAATAATAACACAAATACAAAATATTTTATGATATATATATAAATGTTTGTGTGTGTGTATGTCTATATATATATATATATATATATATATATATATATATATATATATGTGTGTGTGTGTGTGTGTGTGTGTGTGTGGCTATATATACATATGTATGTGTGTCTATATATATATAATCAAAGTACAAAATAATAAATTATATATATATATATAAGTGCTGCACCAGCATGGCCTTTGCTGTAATGGATAATACAAACTGCAGCAAATATACAGAATACAATCATCAAATAATTCACATACATACACTCTCACACACATATATATATATATATATATATATATCCACATAAACATACACACATATATATATGCATAAACACTCACACATATATACATATGCATATATATCCATATAAACATACACACATGTATATCCACAAAAACGTACCGATATACATCAACATAAACACATGCACACACATATATACGCATGCATATATATTCATACAAACACACACACACATACAGATATATATATATATATATATATATATATATACACACCCATATGTGTGTGTATATATTCCAGGTTTTTAGAATAGACACTCCATGTCTCTGTTTGTCATAAGAAGCAACTAAATGAGATGACATCAGAAATGGCATCCAGCCATAAATCACTCTCTCTTACAACTCCATCTACCTCATGTAAGCATTGAAAAGCAGCTGTAAATATGATGATGATGGTGGGGAGGATAAGGAGGAGGATGACAATGATGATTTCTAACACAGACACAAGACTACCAATATTGGGGCCCTACATTGACAACCCTTTCATTGCCATATTTCTAATGAAAGACAATTTCTATGAAAATCAAAATTAGAATTTGGTTTCTTGCTCTAACATAGTGGATACGTAAATGTATTTGTGAGTTTTATATTGAATAATAATTGTTTCTACTTTTGGCACAAGGCCAGCAATTATCCCAGTGTATTACTGGTACTTTAGTTTATCGACCTCGTAAGGATGAAAGGCAAATTTAACCTCAGCAGGATTCAAACTCAGGCTGTAAAGGCCCGTAACTCTATGCTACAAAGCATGCCGTCCTACCTTCTACCAATACTGCCAATCCACCCAATTCGTTTGCAAGCAAACAGTCTCATTACGCTATGATTTTAGATGACAATCAACATCCTTGTCACTGCTAGAACAAAAGAATGGTGATGGTCATCTAAAAACCAGCGTAATGAGGCTGTTTGCTTGGTAACAAGTTCACTCATTATCAGTAGAGGGTTGGATGTCATGCTTTCTAGCATACGTCCCTTTATGGTCTGAGTTCAAATCCCGTCAAGGTTAACTTTGCCTTTCAGCCTAACGGGGTCGATAAAATAAAGTACCAGTAATGTACTGGGTAATTGCTGGCCTTGTGCCTAAAGTAGAAACAATTATTATTATTGAATATAAGGGCAGTGGATTGGCAGAATCGGTAGAGCGTCAGACACCATGCTTTACAGCATAGAGTTATGGCTCTTTATGATCTGAGTTCAAAGCCTGCCAAGGTTAGCTTTACCTTTCCTCCTTATGGTATCGATAAAATAAAGTACCAGTAATGCACTATGATAATTGCTGGCCTTGTGCCAAAAGTAGAAACAATTATTATCTGATATAAAACTCACCCTGCCTTTGATTTTCAATTCATTTTGAAATGATTTAGTATCAATATTATAACTAAAGGGTGGAAAATTGACTGAGTCAGTAGATGTCAGGCAGAATACTTTCCAGTATTGGTTACATCTCTCTGAGGTCACATCCTGTCAATGTCAACTTTGCCTTTCAAGAAGAAGAAGAAGAAGAAGAAGAAGAAGAAGAAGAAGAAGAAGAAGAAGAAGAAGAAGAAGAAGAAGAAGAAGAAGAAATTTTTTAGATAAATATTAACATAATTGTTCAGGTTTAAGGATGGGGGGGTCATCGCTGTTCCTAGTAGGATCTCTGTTTTACAAGGATCCCTATTTGACAAGAGGTGCTCAGCACATATATCACCTTCGTTCCTTGATAACTCCGACTGTGTTGACAACTGATCCAACCTTTGCCAGCAGGGAAAACAGATTTAAATGATGATGATAATAATTGTTTCTACTTTTGACACAAGACCAGCAATTACCCAGTGTATTACTGATACTTTATTTTATCGACCTTGTAAGGATGAAAGGCAAAGTTAACCTCGGCGGGATTAACTTTGCCTTTCATCCTTACAGGGTCGATAAAATAAAGTACCAGTAATATACCGGGTATTTGCTGGCCTTGTGCCAAAAGTAGAAACAATTATTATCCTTGGTGGATTGGCAGTATCGGAAGAGAGTCGGACACCATGCTCTGCAGCATAGAGTTACGGGCCTTTACGATCTGTGTTCAAATCCCGCCGAGGTTAACTTTGCCTTTCATCCTTATGGGGTCGATAAAATAAAGTACCAGTAATGCACTAGGTGATGAGTATTTTGCATTGCATGTAGTGCTGAGTTCAATATACCCTCATGACCACTGTACTGACCATGACCTAGTCCAGACAGGGATGAATACATATCAGTGAGAAAGAGAGCAATATATATAGAGAGAGAGAGGGGGGTGAAACATTGATTGATAGACAGAAATATATATATTGGGAATATAATTAAGAATGTAGGCTTCACATGCAGCAGCTGTGCTGGGACAGCAGCAAACAGCCACAGGAAACAAGTACCACCAATCTCTGGGAGAGCTCTGTAGAAACAGTAGACAGCTTCTGCTACCTAGGTGACCAAATTAGCAGCGGAGGTGGGTGTTCAGAAAGTACAATAACTAGGGTAAGAACGGGATGGAAGAAGTTTAGGGAACTACTACCACTGCTAGCTGCAAAAGGCTTCTCCCTCAAAATGAAAGGCAGACTGAATGATGTGTGTATCCGAACAGCGATGTTGCATGGTAGTGAGACCTGGGCGCTGAAGGTGGAAGACTTACGTAGATTAGAGAGAAACGACGCCTGCATGCTCCGATGGATGTGTAACAGTAATATATGTGAACGACAAAGCATAAATGAATTAAGAGAGAGACTGAGCATAAGAGGAATCAAATGCTGTGTGCAGGAGAGGCGGTTGTGCTGGTATGGACATATGATGTGTATGAAGGTTGACAGCTGCATAAAAAGGTGCAGAGCACTAGAAGTCGATGGAAACCGCGGAGTGGGGAGACCCAAGATGACCTGGGATGAGGTGATAAAAGCCGACCTTACCCAATTACACCTCTCAAAGGCAATGACACACGACCGTGACCTCTGGCGTCACGCAGTAATACAGAGTACCTGACCTCCCATGGGTACAAGCTGAAGCATATAGACAATATGCCCCCACACCCCCCACCGCAAGGTGGTCGTGGAGGTGCCACGGCAAAAAAGCACCCAGCCCACACTGTAAAGTGGACATGTAGGCGCCACGAAAAAGCACCCAGCACTCACTGTAAATGAGGTTGGTGTTAGGAAGGGCATCCAGCTGAAGAAATCAAGCCAAATCAGTTCCTATATGAGCAAGGCATGGTCAGCCGACCAGACACTGCTCACAACAGGACAACCTGTCTAACCCATGCTAGTGTGGAAGAACGGACGTAAAACGGTGATGATGATGATATATATATAGAGAGAGGGGGGTGGGGCAGATTGATAGATAAATAGAAATATATATATATACAGAAAGAGAGAGAGAGAAATATATAGATAGTGACACAAAATGAAAGGTGATACTTTTGCCAATGAAGGACATATTCACTAATGTCACATGTCTTGTATAAGAAAACTTTACATCTGATCCAATAATTAGTCAGCATTGAAACATAATCTCATCTTCTATTAATGCATTATGTAGCATTCTTCACCAACCAGCTTGATATTTCAGTCATCTTTTGATATTTATTTACCTTACATCAGAAAAAATGTTTTGGTTCTCTCTAAAACAACAAAGAATTGTCTTTATTTTTTATAGCTTGTAGCTTGCTCTACAAGTGTATATGTACTTTGTGTGTGTGAGAGTGTATGTGTGTGTCTGTGTGTATACAGAGACATATTTATATATATATATATATACATACATATAAAATTTAATGTGTATTTTTGCAGGGAAAAGCGAACGTAAGATGATGATGATATATGTATATATATATGTATATATTCATACACACATATATATATATATATATTATATCTATAAATACATATACATGTATTAATGCATAAACACACACATATTAAATATATATATATATATATGTATACATAATTAAATATGTATATCTCATTTAACATCCGTTTTTCCTTACTAGTTTATGTGTATGGATTTATACATTATTTTAGGTATACACACATATATTATATATATATATTGTATATATATATTTATATGTTATACATATATTTATATATTATATATATATATTTATATGTTATATATATATATATGTATTTTATATGATGATGAAGATGATATATATATTTCTATATATATACATATATATATATATATATATATATATATATTTCTATATATATACATATATATAGATAGATAGATAGAGATATTCAATATATATATGTGTCTATCTGTGAGTAGATATATATATATGTTTATATGATGCGTAAAAATACAAACAGTAAAGTACAAGTAAACACTTGTAAGAAGGAATTTCTTAACTATGTTATAGCATACATAGACACAGTCAGATATATAGCTTACATATACATACATAGATATATAGCTTACATATATACACACAGATGTATTGCTTACACATACACACACAGATATATAGCTTACATACCGACATGCAGAAATATATTATAGCTTAAATACACACACTCATATATATAGATGGTGGATGGGTGCTACACGAGAATGCTGAGGATGGCTCTGAACATTAATCAGTATACACTGAGGATGAAAAACTCAGAGCTGTATGGGAGCCTCCCAAAAATCAGCTCAAAGGTGACACAGAGGAGACTGAGGTTAGCTGGACATGCTCACCGACATCCAGAGTTGACATTGCACTCAGTGCTCCTGTGGGAGCCCCTGCATGGACACACTGGAATAGGAAGACCAAGGTTAACGTATGTTGATGCCGTAAGGACAGACAGTGGTCTGTTAGAGACGCAGGACAGGGCAACGATAATGAGGGACAGAGACCACAGGAGAGAACTTGTCCATGGATCTCGGGAATTTTACCCGCCCTAGAAATATATATAGTAGTAGGATAGAGAACCTTAACAAACATATACACAGGTTCTTCAAGTCATACGGCCTATCCATAACTATGGACCTCAACCACAGGGTTGTCAACTTCCTGGACGTGACCCTGGAGTTGAGTACGGGCTTATACAAGCCATACCATAAGCCTGGAGAGTGCCTCTCATATTAATTATGCCTCCAACCACTCTAAGCAGACTCCAACTCCATAGTCTATAGTATCTCACATAGAATCTCGAGGCTATCCGCCAATGAGGATATCTTCAACCAAGCGGCAGATTACTACAATAGGGCCTTGATAAGCGCCGGCTTTAACCGAGGAATTTCCTACATCCCTAACGCTAGCTCTAGAAACCACCCCTCTCATAAAACGAACGTTATAGTAAGCCATACCTATAACCGATCACGCGGCGACCTCGTTGAAGTCGGATATAATAAAATAGATAACCGCACTAAAGATCACGACCCCGGCGACGGTGAACACTGTAGATTACTCGAGCTATTTCCCTATTACAAAACCAACAAAGGTGACGGCCTACTACCAACGCCTTCCAACAAACATCTTCCTGTACATAAACATGGAAGAGGTAGGAAGAGTGCACCCGAGCATAAAGTGAAAGGGGCACCGAGCGGGCGACTGCGCATTAACACACATAAGAGCGGTC
>OZ024742.1:27856235-27881235 GCA_964016885.1 Eledone cirrhosa
TGTTGATACCAGAGTCGAGTAAATATTGACCAGATCTTCTTATCCTCACATAGCCATCAATATCCTCCTTAATATTGAAACATCTAAATTTCTAGACAATATGGCATATTTGAGAGAAGCAATAAGCTACATGTAGCCAAACAGCTATGGAGTCATGTCCTTTGAATTAAAATAATGAAAACACACAAACAACAAAAAGAAAAGCAAAAGTGATTTTCACATAAAAATAATTTTTTTTTTCTGTTTAAATAAATTACTTATAATTGAAACATCCAACCGTTTGATATATTTTTTTGTTTTGTATTATTTTTGTTTTTGTATCATTTCCACAGAAATATATTTAATGTTTTAATAAAGTGTTTTTAAAATGTTTGAACAGAAATGCAATGTGATAAAATTAAAACATCGTAAATTCCAATTAATTTCTTGCATAAGACACTTTAAACGAGGTCATTGATTTAAAAGATAATTTATTTCTAGGCTGGTTGTTAATAAAAGGAATTTAGAGATGAGAAGAGGAAATTAAGTGTAGAGAAGAATCTTCTGTTTTTATTTTTGTGTGTCATTTGCCTGAATTACTTTTACAATATTCCAAGTCAATTTTAGCATGTTTACTTTGATATCACCAGTTGTTAGTTCACTGATAACAATAGCAATTTTTAAAATATTTCTTTTATTTGAAATTTGAAATGTAGTCATTTCAATGCAAAGGAGTATAATAATGTAATGTAGTTAATAAAAACATTGTGAAATATGTAATAAATGACTGATAAGGAAAAACACATTGATCGTTGGTTCGTTTTTGATTTGAACTATTTCTGTTTCACATTTGAAAAGAGGGTTTTAGCCCTGAAATATCATGTTGAAAGATACTGGGAAAAACATTACTTTGTTTTGTTTTATTTGTCATCATTTTCCCCTTTTATATTTCTACTACATTTATCAGTCAACTATAATAATGGTTTATGATTTAAGTACAAGGCCAACAATTTTGGAAGGGGAAAGTCAATTAAAGCAACCCCAGTGTGTTACTAATACTTTATTCTATCGACCCCATAAGGATGAAAGCTAAAGCAGACCCTAGCAGGATTTGAAATCAGTATGTAAAGGGCCATAATTCTATACCAAGAAGCATGCGGTCTGATGCTTTACTGATACTGCCAATCTAGAAAGGACTATACTAATAGTCAATCACTGTAAATAGTGATGTCTGGTGGCTTAGTGGTTAGAGAATTAGATCTGTAATCATGAGGTTGTGAGTTCAATTCTCAGACCGAGTAATGCGTTATGTCCTTGAGCAAAACATTTCATTTCATATTGCACTTTCTGCCATGAATTTCCCTAAGGCATTTAAACAGGATGGAGTGGGTGCTTAAAACTACACACACACACACAGATATCATCATCATCATCATCATCAACGTTTAACGTCCGTGTTCCATGCTTGCATGGGTTTGGACGGGGGTAGTCCCACTTGAGGCAAGAGTGATTGTCTTGCTCGCATAGGACTGTCTGGCAGGTTTTCTACAGTTGGATGCCCTTCCTAACACCAACCACATTTACAGTGTGGGTCTGGGAGGTTTTTACCGTGTTGCCTACACGGCCACATTACAGCGTGGACTGTGTGTTTTTTTGTCGTGACACCTACACGATCTCATTTGTTTCGGCCTCGATGGCGCGGCACCAACATAACTTTACATAGAACGGGGTGGTGTGGATGGGGTGGGGGTGGGGGTGGGGGTGGTGGGACGGGGTGTATTTTGTTAGAGATGCCTACTGGCTGGAGTAGGTTTTACTATATATTTAGGTAAGGCGGGTCTTCTCTGTTACTGAGTACCGCCAAAGGTCTCGGTCCAGTGACATTGTCTTGGAGAGGTGTAAGTGTGTGATGTCGGAGTTTATCAGCTCGTCCCAGGTTTTTCTAGGTCTGCCTATTCCGTGACTACCGTCTATCTTTATTGCCCTGCACTTTGTTATACAGCTATCGACTTTCATACGCATCACGTGTCCATACCAACGTAGCCTTCTCTCGAGTAAACAACATCTGATCCCTCTTATCTCTAATTTTTTCCTTAGTTCGTTTATGCTTTGCCGTTCACGTATATTACTGTTACACATCCAGCGGAGCATGCAAGCTTCGTTCCTCTCTAGTCTGCGTATATCCTCTGCACACAATGCCCAGGTCTCACTGCCATGCAGCATTGCTGTTCGTATGCAGGCATCGTACAACCTGCCTTTCATTTTTAGGGAGAACCCTTTAGCAGCTAATAGTGGTATAAGCTCTCTGAACTTTTTCCAACCAGTTCTGACTCTAGCTACAGTACTTTCAGAGCACCCTCCCCCACTGCTGATTTTATCGCCCAGGTAACGGAAGCTGTCCACTATTTCTATAGAACCCTCTGCGCAATTGAAAGAGCTAGTATTTTGTGGGCACTTGCTGCTACTTATTGCACCAGAACACCGGCCACATGTAAAATCTATGTTCTTAGTTAGCTTACCTGTGATCCCACTACATCTTTTATGCACCCATACTTTGCATTTAGGACATAAAATGGAGTTTCTACCTACGCCTTTCCTACACACCGAGCACGACCATTTCCCGGAAGGGACCGCCGCCTTGTTTTCTTTCCTACAAACTAGTACTTTGGTCTTAGCCAGGTTAATTTTAAGTCCTTTTGACTCTAGGCCGTGCTTCCATGTTTGGAATTTCTTCTATAGCTCGGCCATTGATTCCGCTATGAGTGCAAGGTCGTCTGCGTATAGGAGTTCCCATGGGCAGCCTGTCTTGAACTCCTCTGTTATAGCCTGAAGGGCAATAATAAATAGTAGGGGGCTGAGAACAGAGCCCTGATGGACGCCAACTTTTACGCTAAACTCTTCACTATATTCGTTGTTAATTCTAACCTTGCTGACTGTTTCTTTATACATGGCTTGTATAGCCCTCACAAGCCATTCGTCAACGCCTAGTTTTCTAAGAGCCCACCAGATAATGGAGCGGGGGACTCTGTCGAAGGCTTTCTCCAAGTCGACAAAAGCTAAGTAGAGGGGTTTACCTTTAGCTAGGTACTTCTCCTGTAGTTGTCGTACTATGAAAAGAGCGTCTGTGGTACTTTTGCCTGACACAAACCCGAACTGCATTTCATCTAGGTCAATTCTCTCTCTGATTAGTTGCGCTATTACTTTTTCCGTGACCTTCATGACCTGGTCGATTAATTTAATGCCTCTATAGTTACTCCTATCTAGGGCGTCTCCTTTACCCTTATAACAGTTAACGATGATGCTGCTATGCCAGTCCTTTGGAACAACCCCATTCTGTACGACTTGGTTAACTATCCGGGTGACCATGGTGTGTCCCACCGTGCCAGATGCCTTCAGCATCTCAGCAACTATTTCCGAAGGCCCAGCCGCCTTACCCGTCTTCATATCCTTGATTGCCTTACTTATTATACTCCCCTCGACTAACACTGCTGGTCCCTCTATTGGGTCGATATGGGGGAGACTGTCTTTCTCCCATTTATTCTCCTCATTTAGTAGCCTTTCATAGTGACACTTCCAAGCTACCTTCTTATCAGCGTCGGTGATGGCAAGTGTGCCATCGTCGTTTAGTACACACTTCTCCTTGACAATATCACGGTTTTCCTTGACGCATTGCCTAGCAATCCTGAACACCTCACGTTTTTGGTCATCGCGTTGTAGAACATGCTTGAACTTTCTTTCCTCAGCTTCCCTTCTTGCTAAGTACACTTGTCTCCTAGCTTCCCTCCTGGCCACTTGATAATCTTCTCTATTTCCCCCATCCCGCCATACTTTCCAAGCCTGCTTTTTGGCCTTAATTGACCCCTCCACCTTACTGTTCCACCACCATGTTACTCTCCTCCTGCCTACAGGCCTGCTCCAGCCACAGACTTCGTCTGTCGCCAACAGCAGGTTTGCTTTCAGAAATTCCCACTCTCCCTCTATATTGTCCGACTCTAAATGTTCTTCCTTACTGTCGAAAGCATCAAGTAATATGCTTTGAAATTTATTCCTGGCTGTGGGGTCCTCTAGCTTCATATTTTTCTCCTGAGGATAGTCCTCTTCTGCTGTCGAGTACGTCTCGTCCTGACTATGAGGTCGCTAATTATCAGTCTATGTTGGGAGGTGCATTCTTCATGGGGGAGGGATTTAGTGTTTACAACAGACACTCTGTCACGTCTTCTGGTAAGGATATAATCTACCTGGCTTGTGTGTTCCCCGGATCTATAGGTGATCAGGTGATTGTCACGTTTTTTGAAGTTATATATATATATATATATATATATATATAACGAAGAAAGTGTGGTAAGGAACCAGATGGACCATAACGCACCAGAGTACTCAATACTTAGGGTAGTATAGTGGGTAATAGGAAAATGTTTAACCCCGACGGCAGAGCTCAAGCCGTTTCGAGGGCAATTTCTGAGTCCAGAAATAGCCGTCGAAATGGCTTGAGCTCTGCCGTCGGGGTTAAACATTTTCCTATATATATATATATATATATATATATATATATGATTAATGTTAATTTTTTATTTTATCTTTATTTTTCATATTTATGTCAGTGACTTTATATTTTATAGTTTGGAACATAATGGTTTTTTACATTAATTATAATAGAAGGTCCTCAATAAATATAAACACTATAAAACAAACAGTTCTGTATGATAGTAACAGGGTCATTTTCAGGTAGATAGATCTTAAAAGGCTTAGAGGTAAGTATAGGGTGTTATTAGGTACAGCACCTGGGTACAGTATACTATCTTTAAAATAATATTTTTCAAGGCATTCCAATATGAAAAACAAACAGCAAAAACGATGATTGTGATGATGATTAATAAAATTAATTTATATTGCTGTTTTTTTAGGGGATGGGGTGGATAAGAGGGTGAGGTGGGAGTAGGATTTAAAAGAGTGCCTGTTCATGTCCAAAACTGTGTCAGTAACAATAGGCGGAAGTTATGAATATATATATATGTATGCATATATGAATATATATATATATATATATATACATATATACATATATACATATATAAATATATATACATATATATATATACACACATATATATATATATACATATATATATATATATACATATATATATATACATATATAAGCAAGCAGGGAAAAGTGGACGTAAAATGATGATGATGATATATACACATATATATATATATATATATAAATAAGTTGGAATAGAATGAAACGAAATTTCATTTCTATACATATATAAATATATATACATATATATATATATATATATATATATATATATATATATATATATATATATATATATATGTATATATACATACATATATACATACATATATATATATACATCATTGTCATCATTTAACGTCCATCTTCCACGCTTGCATGAGTTTGGACGGGAGTTTTCCCACTTGAGGCAAGAGTGGTTGTCTTGCTCGTATAGGACTGTCTGGCAGGTTTACTACGGCTGGATGCCCTTCCTAACACCAACCACGTTTACAGTGTGGACTGGGAGGTTTTTACCCTGTTACTTACACAGCCACATTACAGCGTGGACTGTATGTTTGTTTTTTCGTGACACCTACACGACCTCATTTATTTCGGACTGGATGTTGTGGTACCAACATAACTTATATATATGTACATATATATATATATACGTATATATATATACATATATACATATATATATACATATATATATATATATGTATACATATATACATATATATATATATACATATATATATATATATGTATACATATATACATATATATATATATACATATATATATATATATATATATATATATATATGTATATATATATACATATATATATACATATATACATATATATATACATATATACATATATAAATAGAGAGAGAGAGGGGAGGATTGAGAGGGCCGAGGGAGGGAGAAAGACACAGAGAAAGAGAGATAGGAAGAGAGGAAGGGAGAAATAGAAGGAGAAGAGAGAGATGTATTATAAATAGTGAGTGGAGAAGAAAATGAGAAGTAAGAAATAATGAAGATTGAAGAAAGAGACAAAGAATGGTGGCGGCATCTGATTACCATGAAAACTAATGAGAAGTGTAGAGGCTAAAAGTAGCAGATGGTAAACGAAAAACTCCAAAGACAAGAGAGAGAAGAAAGTCTTGGAATGTTTAAGAATAGTTCCAGTCTACCAACTCATCATTGCTGTTCTGTAGAAGTTGTTCTTGTAAATCAATTAATGATATTTACACTAATTAATGTTCACAAATATCATATTAGTCATAGCTTCAATAATAATAATAATAATAATAATCATTTCTACTATAGGCACAAGGCCAGCAATTTGGAGGGAGGAGAAAGTCGCTTAAATTGACCCCAATGCATTACTGGTACTTTATTTCATCGACTCTGTGAGGATGAAAGGCAAAGCTCACCTCAGAATAATAATTGTTTCTACTTTTGGCACAAGGCCAGCAATTATCCCAGTACATTACTGGTACTTTATTTTATCGACCCCGTAAAGAGGAAAAGCAAAGTTAACCTCGGCGGGATTTGAACTCAGATCGTAAAGGGATGTAACTCTGCTAGAAAGCATGGCGTCTAACCCTCTACTGATACTGCCAATTCCCCTCAGAATAATAATGATTTCTACAATAGGTACAGGTTAACAATTTTGGGGGAGGAGACAGTGAATTAAATCAACCCCTTTGCATTACTGGTACTTTATTTTCTTGACCCCGTAAGGATAAAAGGCAAAGCTAACCTCGGTGCGATAGGTAAAGGGCCATAAACTATATGCTACAAAGCATGGTGTCTGACACTCTACCGATACTGTCAATTATGCACAAGGCAAACAATTTTAGGGGAGAAGAAAATTGATTAAATTGACCCCAATGCATTACTGGTGCTTTATTCTATTGCCCCTGTAAGGATGAAAGGCAAAGCTAATCTCGACAGGATTTGAACTCAGAATGTAAAGGGACATAACCCTATGTTGTCTGGCACTTTACTGATTCTGGCAAGGAGGCTGATAGAAATGATGACAATGGTTTCAGTGATATCTATGTTAATGGGGAAAATAATGATGATGACAACAAAGATAGTGTTAGTGATGATGATGATAATGGTGGTGGTGTTGACAGTGGAGGTAGTGCTGCTGCTGTTGTTGACAATGTTGATGAATGTAATACAAAAAATGCACCAAAAAAAAGCAAAATACAAGCCAAAATGCAGCATTGTTATGTAAAATGCGGTCTGTTTTACATGAAAACGAGAGTGGGGGATAGAAGAAGAAAAAGAAGAAGAAGAAAAAGAAGAAGAAGAAGAAGAAGAAGAAGAAGAAGAAGAAAAAGAAGAAGAAGAAGAAGAAGAAGAAGAAGAAGAAGAAGAAGAAGAATGAGGAGGAGGAGGATGAAGAAGAAAATGAAGAGGAAAAAAGAAGTAGAGTAAAAAGAAGAAGGAAAAGCAAAAGAAGAAAAAGGGGAAAAGAAGGAGCAGAAAAAGAGGAGAAGGAAGAAAAAGAATGGGAAAGACAATGATGATGATGGGTATGCGTGTTAAGCAAGCAGTAAATTTGGCAAAGCGCCAAACATCGAAAAGTGTTCTTGGAATTTTGTCCTGACATATGGAGTGAGATACTTGTGGTAACAACAAGGTTCTCTCTCTCTCTATCGCTATACATTTCTCTCTCTCCCCTTCTCTCTTTCTATATATATATATATAAATATATATATATATGTATATATATATACATATATATGTGTATATATATATGTATATATATATATATATATATACCGTATATATGTATCATGGATGGAAGAAATAGCAGAGATGTTATGAAATAACAGAAAGAAAAAGTCATGAAGAATTCAGGACTTCTGTACAAAAAACAAATAAATAATAAATCATTGAATGATACAAATGAATAAACAAACGAGGGATAATAATGGTTTCTTATATAGGCACAAGGCCAGCAATTTGGGACGAAGGGAAAGTTGATTAAATCGACCCCAGTGCATGACTGGTACTTTATTTTATCGATCCCGTGAGGATGAAAGGCAAAGTTAACCTCGCCGGGATTTGAACTCAGATTGTAAAGGACCATAACTCTATGCCTCTAAGCATGGTGTTTAATGCTCTAGCGATTCTGCCAATCCACTGCCCTTAAATGGTTTCTGATTTAGGCACAAGGCCAACAATTCTAGGAGAGGGCAAATTCGATTAAATCGAGCCCAGTACATTACTGGTGCTTTATTTTATCATCCCCGTGAGGATGGAAGGCAAAGTTGAGCTAACAATAATGATAACAATAATAAAAATAATAATAATTTATTATTGCTCTTTGAGTCTCAGTCATTGATGTTATTTAACTGGAAAGTTTGTTGAAATGAATATCAAGCCACTACCTGCAGCCTCAGACATTCAGGATGTATTGGAGAGTTCTTGCTGTTCCCAGCAAGCATGCCTTTTGAAGTGTTCCAAAAAGCGGAGCTGGACTAATCTTCTTTAACCATCCTTGGAAACTCTTTGAGATAGTACCTAGTGCACCTATGACAATCGGGACGACCTTGATTTCATGGCAGTTCCAAATCCTTTTTAACTCCCACTTTAAGTTCTGGTATCGGTTAATTTTTCTCCCTCTCCTTTTCTTGCATTCTCGTGTTAAATGGGCAGGCCACGTCTACAATCAGGCACAACCTTTTTCCTTGTCCCAAACCACCAGGTCAGGCCTATTGTGTTTTAATTTCTTGTCTGTCTGTATCCTAAAATCCCATAGCACCTTCACCTGATCGTTTTCTATTATTATTATTATTATTATTATTATTATTATTTCTAATATTGGCACAAGGCCAGCAATTTAGGGAGGTGAAAATTTATTATATGAACCCAGTTCTTAGCTGATATATCATTTAATTAACCCCCAAAAGGATGAAATGCAAAGTTGACCTCAGCAAGATTTGAACTCAGAATGTAAAGAGACAAAACACTATGTTGCAAAACTTGTTGTCTGACGCTCTACCAATTACTGTCAATCCACTCTTCCCCTTCTGCCAATAATAACAATAATTTTGATTGCCAAAATAGAAATGGATGAAGAAGACATTATAAAAAGACAAACAGTGGAAGTCTATATAGAATTGATTATGACAAATCTATTATAGAATACAGCTACAGACATACAGGATAAAATGAGAGGTCTCATTAGTAAGACAGCCCACACTGAACAGATCAAAGAACCTCATACATGCGTAATTACTCAGATTAATGAAAGTACTCTCCCTTAGATGTGTTCTCCAGCTATTTATAACTCCTCAAAGATAAATAATAATTGTTACATATAAAAATGAAAAACTTATTGCTAGAACAGCCGTTAAAAAAGCTGAATGTTGTTAAAGACAGCGATGGTCAAAAATGCCTCAGAGGACAGAGACCAGCAGCCAGTGGTCAAGAAGGTGGGTGACAGGCAGATGAAATATCCTGAAATATAATTATTTTTTTGTAACATTCTTGGCAGCTGTGACGGTGGGGTAAGGTATTCTCAAAGCAGAAATCTGGCCTAAATTCTTGCAACAGAAAGGTACCTAAGAGCCATAAGGTGATGTTAAATCAAACAATGGATTAAGTCTACCATATATCTAGGCCAGAGTCAGATTTTAACCCAGAATACAAACTGCCAGAAGTATCCTAACCAATGCTCTAATCATTCCAACAGACAATCCTCTATGACTGGTATTTAATATATTAAAGCTAAGCTCAGTGGGATTTGAACTCAGAATATAAGGAACTAGAATAAATACCATGAAGTGTCTTGTCTGGTGAATTAAGGATTCTGATAATTCATACAAATAAATTTTGTTGGGAAGGTCTCTAGTATATTTAATCAACTACCCCTAATAATAAAATAATAATTAACTCATTCTGTCAATCTCAAATAGATTAAAGAAAAGTCAAGCTCCAGCATGTTTGAATTTTAAATATTTGAATAGAAAATGTATGACTAAATCAACGTTTTAGTCTTACTTTGGAAGAGTCATATTAACCACAGTTGTACGTTTGACAAGTGACTTAATCTGTGACTGTGTTGAAACTAAAATAATTACTGCATTGAACAGCCATTTTAGCCACAACTGTACATGTCTGACAAGTGACTTAATCTGAGACTGTGTTGAAACTAAAGCAGATACATTGTGGAAGTCTTATTTTAATCACAGTTGTATATATCTGACTAGTGACTTGATCCAAGTCTCTGTATTAAAATTAAAACAATTATTGTGTGGAAATCACAGTTGTATATATCTGACTAGTGACTTGATCCGAGTCTCTGTATTAAAATTAAAACAATTATTGTGTGGAAAAATTTGTTTTAGCCACAGCTGAATTGTCTTGCTAGTGGCTTGATCTGTAATTATCTGTTGAAGCTAAAACAATTACTGTGTTGAACAGAGTCATTTTAGCCACAGTTGTACTTGCCTGGTTAGTGACTTGATCTGTGAGTGTGTGTTGAAACTAACGCAATTACCATACAGAAGAATCATTATAGTCATTAAAAAACCCACAAAAACTATATATATGTATTTTTTTTTCTGCTCTTCTTTACTCTGGCTACAAATGCTTTTAAAACACACCCCCATCACTGCTAATTATGTCCTTTAGGTGGCAGAGGCTCTCAGCTAATTTTGTGGCAATTTTCTTTTATTTTTTAGTATTTACAAAATTACTGCATTTTTAACCATATAAAAACACACAAAAATTGTTAATTTCTTTTTATATTTATCATTTATTTCCTAGTGTCAACATTTCTGTGATACTCTCTGCAACCTGGTCAATGAAATGTAATTTGATATGGCTAAAATGACTGTTCAATGCAGTGACTGTTTTAGTTTCAAGACATGCTCAGATCAAGTCAGTAGCCAGACAAGTAAAGCTGTGGTTAAAATGACTCTTCCACAATGTAATTAATTGCTTTAATTTAAACACAGTCTCAGATCAAGTCACCAGCCAAACAAGTACAGCAGTGGCTAAAATGACTCCTCTACATAGCAATTGTTTTAGTTTCATGACACTGTTACTGATAAAGTTAGTTGCCAGACAAGTAGAGCAGTGGCTAAAATGATTCTTCTATGTAGCAATTGTTTTTATTCCAACACATGATCTCAGATTAAGTCAGATTAAATGACTTGCCAGTCAAGTACAACTCTGAACTATAACTAATCACCACCACAAATTTTGTCTGGCATTTTACCATTTCTTGTAATTCCATAGCCAACTAAATATCATTAAGTGTAAGCAGGGATGGCAGAGTAATTAAGAAGTTAGTAAATTAATCATGAGTTTCCAGGTTCAATTCCACTGCTCAGCACCTCAAGTATTTTTACCATAGTCTCAGGCTGACCTAAGCATTGTGAATGAAATTGGAAAGATGGAAACTGTAACAAATAAAGATGTTAAACCAGATGATGATGATTTATCATTTATTCCTAGTGTCAACATTTTTGTGATATTCTCTTCAACCCGGTCAACAATAAGTATGTACATCTGTGGCTAAAATGACTCTTCCATGTTATAATTGTTTTAGTTTCAACAAACACTCACAGATGAAGTCTGCAGCCCCACATGAACAAATGTGGCTAAAATTACTTTTCCATGGTGTAACTGTTCTTATTTCAACACTCAGTCTCAGATCAAGTCACTTTCCAGATAAGTACAACTTTGGCTTAAATGACTTTTCCATGCAGTTTTTATTTCAACACGTGGTCTCAGATCAAGTGACTTGCTCACCAGCTAAATCATACCAGTAATTTAATGGTCTAGACTTGTCACATATTGTGTCAGGTTGATCCATATTAATCACAATTGTCTAATAATCAGCCACTTACACGTTAATTTAATGAGGTGCTGTCTCAGATGATTAAGAAACTAAATGTTTATTGTCAAAACCAATGAATGATCCATCATCAATTATCTCTAGGAATGTTAACTGGTTCTTTTTCTTGCTATTTCATAACTAAACAAAACAAACTATTTTGTCTAACATTTTTCTTTGTGCTGTTTATTCAAAGATAGAAAGTCAGTGCTCACAACCTTTCATTTGGTGGTGGATGGGTGAGGTGTGCTCTGAGACAAGGAGAAGAAAGGGACTAAGTTATTATTAACTCTTAACACACAGCAATGATTAAGCAGAAAATATCTAAAAACAGGTTTGTTAATTCAAATACTTATAGTACCTTTACCAGGGCTGAATTTAAAGAAGGACAAAGGGGGCAATTGTCTTGGGCCCCTGCAGTGTGTGTGTGTGTAGGTCTCCACTAGCGATGGCTGAAGCAATTTATTTGTGCACTCTGCTAGGCTTTTTAGTTTTAGGATGATTAGATTTGTTGAATTTAATACCTGTATGTATAACTTATTAATTCCAATTAATTGTACCAACCTGACATTGTTATGTAAAATTGGGGGTTCGCTGTATGTTCTAATTGTTTTGTGTATGATGCCCCCCAAACCTGAATTGCTCTGGGCCTCCTAAGGTCTAAATCTGGCCCTGACCATTACTAGTGGAGATATGGTTGTGAAAATTTACAGTAAACTAACCAACAGACTATGATTTTTAATGTGATGTGGTCATAGTGTTGTTTTGTTCTTCACTTCACAAGAATTTCTTGCGAATGCAGTTTCATGTGGTATAGGTCATAGTTGAGAGTTAAAACTGGAGACCAGGCGGAACCACATGTAATACAGTGGATGCCATTAAATACATCGAAAGACATGGCAGTGGTAGTGGTGATATTGGCGGTGGTGGTGATAATAGTGGAAGTGGTGATAGTGGTGGTGGTGGTGATAGTAGTGGAGGTGGTGGTGGTGGTGGTGATAGTAGTGGAGGTGGTGGTGGTGATAGTGGTGGTGGTGGTGATAATGGTGGTGGTGATAGTAGTGGAGGTGGTGGTAGTGGTAGAGGTGCTAAGCCTTGAAATAGATTAAGTCTAATACTACCCCAAAACTGCAGAATACACACACTAAAAAACTAGACCAAATACCACAAGGCATCAAGGCATCCCATTTGATCTTCTAACAATTGTGCCAATATACTATCTCGATCTGGTACTTTATGTTATCGACCCACAAAAGGATGAAACACGATGTTGACCTCTGTGGGATTTGAACTCTGAGTGCATTGAGCTGGAACAAATATCACAAGCCATTTATTTCTTATGGAACTCTTATTTTACTGCCTTTACCATTTCTTATCATTCCATATGTAACTAAATATCATTAGGAATTCTGTCTGGCACTTTACTGATTCTTGCCTGTCTATTCCAATAACAACAACTATAACAGTCTTAATAATAATAATAACAATAATAATAATAATAACAACAATAACAAGGGTATCAATAATTTGCTATGAACAATTCAAAAAGAAAATTTGTTCCATTCAATGTATTGATATGATTTCGTGATGTATTGGTTAAGGAGGGGGAAAAGGAGGAGGAGGAGGGTGAGAAGGAATGGATGTAGTAGAGGTAGGTGTAGGAGGAGGAAGAGGAGTAGGTGAAGAAATGGTGAAGGATGAGGAGGGAGTGTAAGTTGATATGGAAGAGCAATAAAGTAAATAATGCTGAAATAGGTTAATAATCAGTTAAACTATAGGAGAGTAGGTAAAGAGAGAGGTAGAGAGACAGTAGCAACAGTGTTAGCAGTGAAGAGAGATGTTGTTTGTGGTGGAACTTCTCAAGTCCTTAGGTAAAATGAAATACTTATCAATTACTTGCTTGACTGGTTTATACCAGTTCTTCTCTGGTACCAGAGACTGGTACAGAGAAGGTGTGAGAAAGAGAGAGACAGACATGAATAGAGAGAGAGAGAGAGAGGGAGAGCGATGAATTCAGAGAGATCAATAGAGGTAGGTACATAGATAGATAGAAAGAGAGATGATTTAGGAGAGAAAGATAGATAGAAAGAGAGAGATGAGTTAGGAGAGGAACATAGATAGAAAGAGAGATGAATTAGGAGAGAAAGATAGAGAGAGAGGGAGAGATGAGTTAGGAGAGGAAGATAGAGAGAGAGAGATGAATTAGGAGAGAAAGATAGAGAGAGAGAGATGAATTCAGAGAGAAAGATAGATAGAGAGAGAGATGAATTAGGAGAGTAAGATAGATAGAAATTGAGAAAGAAATATAAATTCAGAGAGATAGAGAGAAAGGAAAGAGAAAGATGAATTCAGAGAGATAGGGAGGGAGATATTGACAAAGGGAGAGAGAGACAGAGAGAGATACCGACAAAGGGAGAGAGAGTTTGAAAGAATAATTCAGGGAGATTAAGTGATAGAGAGGGAGGGATACCGATAAAAAGAGAGAGAATATGATGAAGAAAGAGATGATACTGAGTGAATGAGAAAGGGGACATTGAGAAAGGGAGAGAGGCAGAGAGAGAGAGACAGAAGAGGATACTGAGAGAGAGAATAAGATGGCGAAAGAGGGGATATTAAGAGATGGGGGATATTGAGAGAGAGGGGGGATATTAAGAGTGAGAGAGAGAAAGAGATGGAGAGATACTGATATGGGGAATCAGAGAGAGAAAGAAAGAGATTGATTCAGAGGGTGTGAGAGAGATGGATTTAGAGGTAGTGTGAGAGCGAGATGGCTGAGGGGAGATAGTGAGGGATGGCAGTGTTTGAAATAACAGAGAGGAATGAGATGGTCAGATGAAGAAAGTAAGATGGGTCAGTGCCAAAGAGAGCACAACATAGTCAGCCAACTTTCCAATCAGTGATTGATGGCTTTACCAAAGACAAAAGCAAGAATCACCAACAAATGTCTACTCTTCTATTGTCTCTGTTATTTTTATATTTACCTAATGTTATATTATCTTCTTTTTATTTCTCTCCCCCACTTATATGGGCTGGAAGGATGTACACATTTATACTTTACACACACAAAAACAAGGTCAAGATAAATATTTTTTCTTTTTCCTTTAATATGTCATCTACTGATTACCAATTCAATGATCAAACAATAATAATTATAATTTGGATCTATCTTTTTCAGTAAAATTAATTAATTAATTAGTTAATGTTGTTGGTATTGTTCAGCCCTAGGTTAGATCTCATCCAGCAGACCTATGATCAATGATGTTGCAGCTGTGAACATATCTTTTATACAGACATAGCACTATATTTTCTACTGTATGTGTGACAGCTCACACCTATGCAGGTTTAGCTGGCCTCCTCCAAGGTATATCTTGTTGGAGGTGTCTTGGGTAATTTAATGATAGGGACCCCAGTCCTATCATCTCATATCTACAGCTGAATAAACTGGAGCAACGTGAAATAAAGTGTTTTGCTCAAGGAAACAACACATCACCTGGTCCGAGAATTGAACTCACAATCTTCGATTGCAAGCTCAATGCTCTAACCACTAAGCCATGCATATAGCCATGTATATAGATATAACACTATGTGTTCTACTTTCTTAAAAGGTAGACTATGATTTGAAGGAGATTTTGTTGCAATAAAGTTGATTAAATCAACTACAATACTGACTGGTATTTTATTTTATGAAACCCAGAATAATCAAAAGCAAAGTTAGCTGTGAGAAGAATGGAACTCAGAATGTAAGAATCAAAACAAATGCTGTCAATCCGCTACCCTTATTTTCCAGTAACATAAAAAACAAACATTTCAACCATGATTTATTTCCTTCATAGTAATACTTGCATACATGATCCTGTAACTCTTGGCAGAGTCATACAGGCGCCATATTGACATAGAGCATTTCTTGGGCATTTTTTAACCCTGGCAGAGCCCATCTCCTCTCCAGGTCTGAATACAGCAGATTTCTTCCAGAGGAGGATAGAAAGTGAGAGAATGGGAGTGAATATGTGATATAAAGGAAGAATCGACCCCAGTACATGACTGGTAATTTTTTTATCAACTTCAAATGGATGAAAGGCAAAGTTGAGCTCAACAGGATTTGAACTCAGAGAGCAGAAAGCTGGAATGAATACCACAAACCATTCTATCCGATATTCTAACGACTCTGACAATTCACCACCATGATAGCAATACAGTACTCTTCAAAATATCAACGTACTTATTTAAGTAGGTTTTTGAAGTTTTTCTCTGACTGATGTATCACAGTTTTATATACTTCTTGCCTGAAGCTATTATAATAATATTCAAATAAAAACAACAGAGTTGTTTGGTTACATTACTCTAAATTACCTGTATTTTTACACCTGGTGAACGAACATTTATAAGATTGTTCACAGATTTATTTCATTGTGTGGAGGTATTAAAGCTGCTAGAATAGTTCCAAAGTGTTAAAACACAATGAAAATAACTTTTCTTTAACGTCTACTTCGGTATTTTACTATCCTGAGTTCAAATCTAGCTAACATCAACTTTTAATTTTAGATTTTCTAACAGGCACTGATAAACATCAAACAAGAACTAACAGGATATAAATCATTAGATTGAATTCCAGTTGTTAACTGGTATTTATATCGTTGACAATTTGTGTGGGATGGAAGGAAACGTTGACCTCAACGGGATTTGAATTTAGAACTTAGAAGAAAATTTAGAAATAAATTTTTTTAATTTTTTTTACAGATGAGTCAAACCCCTCCATTGTGAGGATTGTGACCCCTGGGAATTAAAGCAAGGGTTGAACTTTAATCTTAATTTATTAAATTAATGATATTAACTAGACAAACGAAGGTGTTAACTGTCTATATTTTCTATAGCCAGCAGAAGTGTTCTGACTCAAAACTTTCATCTAATATATAAACTGTAATGGATTATTCTTGAGAGAGAGAGTGTGTATATATATATATATGAGTATGTGTGTGAGTGTGAGTATGTGTGTGAGTGAGTGTGAGTATTGTGTGAGTGTGTGTATGTGTGTGCATGTGAGTATGTGTGTGAGTGTGTGTATGTGTGTGAGTGTGAGTATGTGTGTGAGTGTGTGTATGTGTGTGCATGTGAGTATGTGTGTGAGTGTGTGTATGTGTGTGTGTGTGTGCGTGTGCATGTGAGTATGTGTGTGAGTGTGTGTATGTGTGTGCATGTGAGTATGTGTGTGAGTGTGTGCATGTGAGTATGTGTGTATACACAGCTGGGTATAATATAGTGGGTGGAAAATCATCTACATACAGTGTCTATCTCTCCAATTAACATCTGTATACTGTATTTCTCTCTATATATATGTATCTATCTCTATATATATATATGTAGGAGGTGAGTTTTATTGTAGTTCAATAAAGCAATGCAGATATCGGATAAGAAGCACTCTACAGTTTGTAGGACTGGAGTATACATAATATATAAGAACAAAAGATGGTTAAAAGAGTTCCATGTATTTTATTATACGCAGTTCAAAAACAAATATCATCATGCAATAATATTTGTGTTTTCATCAGATAAAATAGGAAGACATGATATGAAGGTTAAAAAACACTTGTGGATAGTGCAGTTTTAAATCAACATATCCATATATGTTGATTTAAAACTGCACTATCCACAAGTGTTTTTTAACCTTCATATCATGTCTTCCTATTTTATCTGATGAAAACACAAATATTATTGCATGATGATATTTGTTTTTGAACTGCGTATAATAAAATACATGGAACTCTTTTAACCATCTTTTGTTCTTATATATTATATATATATATATAAAGAATTAATATCTAGTAACATATATATACATACAGATGCATATCAATGCTAGCAAATATATAGGTTTTGTCTTAGTAACTTTGTGGTTCAATGACGACGGAATGATTCTCTATGTTTTCTTCGGAAAATATATTTATTCCATTCCAGAAACTAATTAGTTGGAAGTGATATTTTAGTAAGTAAGTTAATTTTATAATTTTCTTATTTTACGTCTCTCATATATATATATATATATATATATATATATATATATATATATATATATATATATATTTATCTATATACATATCTATTTATGTTTAACTATCTGTTTATATTTATCTAACTATATTCATATATATCTATATCTACCTGTATATCTATCAAACATCTACAGAATCTATCTCTACATTCAATATATATATATTTATATATATATTTTTATCTATTTGTGCTTAACTAACTATACATATATTTAAATATATCTAACCCATGCTAGCATGGAAAATGGGCATTAAATGGTGATGAAGATATATATATGTGTGCTTACCATGCACAATGATAGGCATACCTACATTGGGGCAACATCCCCGACTTTTAAATCGAGGATGTACAACCACAAGAACTTGTTCAAAGACAGGAACAAGTGACACTCCACGAGACTGGCAGACCTAATATGGGGACTCAAAGACAGTGGCACAGAGTTTGATCTCAGCTGGAGTATTATCAAGCACACAAATGCGTATTCGGCTGGCAAGATGAAGTGCAAGTTGTGCCTGTCCGAGGCTATGGAGATAGTAAAACTAAAGGGCGGCGCAGTCGACCTCAAATCTGAAATTATCATGGCCAGCAGACACCAACGTAAATTCACGCTCTCTGCTTTAGTGATACCAGATGGATCTATCTAAGGCACTACCGGTATGACAATGCCAGGTGGGGCGCATGCAACGGACCACGATATGCTGCCGCGGAACAAGCTGATATCAACGACAGATCCAGCGATACCTACCTCGTAACGTACCTTGGATAACACCATCCCACCAACTTGGGGATGCCGACTCAATATAAATCTGATTTTGACTAGAACCTTATGTGTGGTTTTGAATTTGAATTTGAATTTTTGATTTTTAACTTTTAATTTTTGATTTGTGATGTTTAATTTGCAACTTTGATGTTGGACTTGATGCTGGTCTTAAGGTTAGTGTTGCAGTTAATTCTAACTTTGCCTGCCCTTGCTATCTACACGCCTAAAACACAAGCAGCTGGTATATTCCACTTATGCATCCATTCCATGTACATTTCATATATACTATTATGAAAAGGATATTCTACACATTCACAATATATATAACTTGTTTGTGTATGCACACACGGTCCCCTGTGTCCACCTGTCATGAAACCTGTCTCATGTGCATGGTTGATGTGCACGCTCTTACCCAGTCCCTTGGATTGTCAGTTTCTCTGTATCTTATATAACCCTATGCACCACAGTCCTCAAGTATTTTTATGCAGCTTCATGCACATCCCAATAATGTCCGGGTGGCGTGAACAGATATCCCCTCTGCATTTTTGTTATGTATACATTCCTTTTTTCAGTATTTTATTTTACCTTATTTTATTTTATTTTATTTTATTTTATGTACATACATGCATTTATATATAGGTGCCACCCATGTTATCTGTGATTAGGGCCTGGCTACTACATAGCTATTATATTTATGCATATTGTGCATGAACTTTCAGGCTTATATTGCCACATGAATGGGTTGAGTCCAAGCCTCAAGAATGTTGTATCATATAATATTTTAGGCGCCATGTGCACAGTTGTGTGTGTGTGTGGATGTGTAGGTATTCATCAAGTATGTATTTTTTTTTTAGATATAAGCATGACCATGCGCGGGAACATGTATGTATGTGTGTTCACGCACATATCCATACATGCATGTGTATAGATGTCTGGGTGGATATATTTGTATGAACATGTCTGTGTAAGTGTATGCATGTGTATGGGTAGATCTTCCATTTTTTCATCTGTATATATGTGCAGCGTCTTAACTATATATGCTCTCCTGCGTAGTGTGTGTGTACAGATATTTATCAAAAATACCTTTGAATTAACTTTTATGAAAGGCTATTTCAAGCATTCTTTTAAAAACGTTCTTTTTACAGGGTTTTTCTTTTTGAAATGTGTGTTTTTTAAGGTATTTTGAGACTGTTTTTCTGAAATTTTCTCTTAAATGTTTTTCCATTTCTTTTTTAAATTCTTTCTAAGTATTCGCTGCACATTCAATATCTACTGTGATATAATACAGTTGCGGGTGTGTACGTGATCGCTGTGGGTGTATAAGTACATGTATGTATCATGCCTGCGTGAAACATTGACATGGGTGAGGGCACCTGCAGGTTGAGAAGGCGGTGACAGGATGCGAGCGGTTCAATCATACAACCCCTGACCTCCTACAGTAGTAATTCCGATTTAACAAACAATTTTGATTGACAGGTGGCGAATGAAAGGAACCAAATATAGGATGGCCATGAGTGGACAAAAATACCGATGATGTGTACAATTCTTGACCACTCATAGAATGACAACAACAGGATCTAAGCTGCCAAGTGAGGGCCGCGGGTGTAACTGGACATTTGGAAACTCTGCTTCGTTGAATCAAGATATATTTGAGGACCTTGCAATTTCAGAGTCAGGTTCAATCATTACATCGATCGGGCCTCAAGCTGGTTGCCAGAGAAATGATTGTAATATGTCTAATACATTTTATTCATCGCACCACTGATTCTCCGTTTCTTATGTGATATATATCTATATATCTATATATATATGTCTATTTACCAACCAGCTACAGAATCTATGCATCCATACTATACCTATCTAGCTATCTATTATTACAATCAAACCACCACCCTCCTTCAAAAACGAAGGAGAGGCGGTTTTCCTCTGTGTAATGGCTATGGTGAAAGAAGCTATATGGTGGACGAGGTTGAAAGGACTGAGGTCAGACACCTTTCTCTCTGGCGAACAACTGGTTCGCTTCTTTAAATATCATTTTAAAAGAAGAATCAGACTGGAGAGAGAGGTGCTGCACCCCAGCAAATGTTACGAAAGGTGGATGAATGTGGCAAGGATGGCTCAAGTGATTGGGCCTTCTCTCTATATAAGCCTGTAAGTTGAGGAAGAGGAGGAAGAGAGGAAGGGAGCACTCAATCTTCGTGCTCCTGGAGAGGAGGGTTGCACATTTTCTTGGGGGTGTGTGCAACCCTTTTGTAATGCCTCCCCCCTTTTGGGGATTTCGATTATTTTATTTTTCATTGTTATACTTTTTACACAAATTTTATGTATGTAAAGTCCCCTCATTGTATTTGTCCCCATCTTTTGCGCCCTCATGGCGAATAAAGAAATCTCTCTCTATATATATATATATATATCATCATCATCATCATCTTCGTTTAACGTCCATATTCCACGCTCGCATGGGTTTGGATGGGAGTTTTCCTACTTGAGGCAAGAGTGGTTGTCACTGCTCGCATAGGACTGTCTGGCGGGTTTTCTACAGCTGGATGCCCTTCCTAACACCAACCACATTTACAGTGTGGAATTGGGAGGTTTTTACCGTGTTACCTACACGGCCACATTACAGCGTGGACTGTGTGTTTTTTTGTCGTGACACCTACACGACCTCATTTGTTTCGGGCTGGATGTTGTGGTACCAACATAACTTTACATTGAAAGGGGTGGTGTGGATGAGGTGGGGGAAGTGGGACGGGGTGTATTTTGTTAGAGGTGCCTACTGACTGTAGTAGGTTTCACTTTGCACTTAGGTAAGGCGGGTCTTCTCTATTACTGTGTAGCGCCAAAGATCTCGGTCCAATGACATTGTCTTGGAGAGGTGTAAGTGTGTGAGGTCGGAATTTATCAAGTCGTCCCAGGTTTTTCTGGGTCTGTCTACTCCGTGGCTACCGTCTATTTTTATTGCCCTGCACTTTTTTATACAGCTGTCGTCTTTCATGCGCATCACGTGACCATACCAACGTAGTATATATATATATATACGTAGTATATATATATATATACGTAGTATATATATATATATATAGTATATATATATATATATATAACACTATATCTACTAACCAGCTGCAGAATCTGTCTATATATCCAGTCTATATCTACTACACACTGTGTCTATATACCTAACTTGTGACACTGTACAAGACTTTAGTTCTAGCGCATCCACAGAACTTTAAACTGTCTTGTTACCACAACAAAAACAACAAGTATAAAAGAAAAAGTAACAAAAGGAAGAAAAAATAAAAGTGCCTGGGGGTGATGTAGGCGGGTCAGAAAAATAAAGAAAACAAAATATGGAAACAGAGAAAATCTATTGAATATTTAAGTAAGTCAACTGACAAGAGAGCTTCACTAATGTCCATAGGAAAGAAAACAGCTTTCTTTTAGTAACATTTCGCAAGTATTTTTCTTAGACTTTTCAATTTGAACAACTTGTATCAGAATTGGATTCAGGATTTAAAGAATACAGCAATTTTCTGCAAGAGCTTTTGACCTTTGCATGAATACAACAAGTGCAATATGTCACGCTCGACAATTGTGTTGAAACAAGAGTTGCCCAGAGGCCAAATATAACTAAAATTTCCAACACTTGATGCCAAGACATTTAAATGGGTATCATGGCATTGCGATGATTTGATGCTTTTTTCTTTCTTTCCTCTTTTTCTTTTAGTGTTTGTTTACTTATTTTTATATTAGTGTGTTTCTACAGTAAATGTAAATATATTTCTGTGAATATGTTTCAAATTAGATTCTGTTGAAATGGACCAAGTGAAGTGAAAAGGTGTGGTTGGTAGTGGAAGATGGTGCGGGTGTTGCTGTTTGGTGGTGATTGTGGAAGTTATGAAGCAACACATGAACACATTTTAAAGTATAAATATTCTGTTTAGCTGTTGTCATTTCCATATGCACGCGCACGTGTATGAGTGTAAGCATGCATGTGTGAGTGAGTAGTTATAAATATATATATATATATATATATATATATAGATGGAGATTCATGTATATGAAAATGTCTACAGACACACATATATATATAAACACACATGCATATATATATACACACACACATGCACATATATATATATATATGTATATACACACATATACATATTTATATAGTATACATTTATAAAATATATATAAGTGGTTTTATATATTTATATATATATCCACATATATATACTTTGCGTACACGAAACTGAACTTTTAAAAGGACTTCCTAAAAATATTAACATGAAGAAAAGCAAACATGAATATATATAATAAAATAAAATATAGCAAAATATAACAAGCAAATATTATGATAATAAATAAATTAAAAAATCACGAAAAAATAAACACTTCACGAAAAGTAAAATAAAAAGATAGAATTTTGATTTGAACTGAAAATGGCACAAAACTTAGCACTTTTGATTTAAGTCCGACATACTCTAAAACGTTTTGTTTTCTCATCATAATTCTTACTAACACCCCACCCCACCCCTTACTTCCTCTCACCCCACCCTCACCATCTTTATCTTTGACTTACTTCTATTGATGTTTTCTATTGCCATCTCTCTGCTGCTAACTTAGATTTAGAATTTTCAGCTTATTTCAGAGAATCACCTGCTTCTTTACATTACTATTTCATGGATATATACTCTAGAAGTATTTCAAGTTTGATTCAATCAAAAAATTACTGGCCCCTGAATTCTATGGTCATGTGCTGTTTATACATACATATGTATGTACATGTGTATGCATATGTGTGTGTATATATATGTATATTTATATATATATATATATATATATATATATATATATATATATTATACACATAAATATATTCAAATAAATATATATATACATACGAATATATCCATATATATATATATATAGTTGTGTATAGTTGTAGCTATGATGCTTCCATAGGCGGTATGCCAAAATTAGCACTCGATATTCATCAGAGTAGAGTGTATATATTATAAAGGAAAAGAAAAATCAGTGATGCATCTGAACTTAGTTTATTTTGTGTTACAAATGTTTCGCCGGCATGTAGCGCGAGTCATGGCCCTTGTATGGATCTGCCTGATTCTACTTCTGCGGGTTCTTTCAGACACGGGTGTTACGTCCGGAGCGAATTTTATGTATATATATATACACACACACACACACACAGAAATATACGCATATATATATACACACAAAAATACGCATACACACATATACGTATATATATATATATATATATATGTATATATATATATGCACATAAATATATACTTGGTTATAAATACTGTCTTGGTTTGTAATGACACAGCCAAGCAATGCTAGAGGTTGTATGATGATGATGTATCTACATTGACCAATACTCAAGTTTCATTGAGGCCAACACACATACATTTATACATACGTACCAACATATATACATACATATACATGCATATATACACATATATATATATATATATATATATTGTATATGTGTGTGTATATATATAGATGTGTGTGTGTACATAATGCACCCAGTCCACTCTGTAAAGTGGTTGGAATTAAGAAGAAAACTAGTTCTAGGAAGAATGCCAAGTATCAAACCTAATAAGCATGATCATGTAGTTCTGAGTTGTCTAGTCTCAGACCTTAACAACCAGTGCAACCCATGCCAATATTGAAAGCAATAATGATGATGAAACCATTTTTCTCTGCGAGTTCCTTATACTCTGGCGAAGGGAATTTTAAATCCCAAAATATTAGGTAGAAACAACAAAACCCCAAAGATTACCAGGTAACTAACTTTTTCGTTCCCTTCATCTTACAATCCATTTAGCATTGTTTAGCCTTCTTATATATATATATCACTCTCTTTATTATCATGTCTATGTTGTAATGAGCATATTAATTATATGTGAGTGTCTACATAAAAACATGTATATGTGCAGGTATGTGCGTTGGTATATATGTATATATATATACACACACACACACACACATATATATATATATTATATATATATATATATATTATATATATATGTATAACCCATGCTAGCGTGGAAGAACGGACGTAAAATGGTGATGATGATGATATATATATATGTATATATATATATATATATATATATATATATATATATATATGTATGTATATATATATACATATATATGTGTGTATATATATATATATATACATATATGTGTGTGTATATATATATATACATATATATGTGTATATATATATATATATATATATATATATATATATACATATATATGT
>OZ024742.1:27888735-27911235 GCA_964016885.1 Eledone cirrhosa
TAAAGACATGTGGTTAGATTGTCTCAAGAAAGATTCGCTGGACAGATTTTAACGGCAAAACCAGCCAACCGACAGGAAACCCAGGGGTAGGTTGACCCTGAACAAGATGTCTGGATAACATCTATGAGCTTTGCTGGTTTTGCTTGGAGATCTAGCTGCATCAATCGGAGATGATTGCTTTTGACAGGACCCACTGGAAGGAGTGTTTGAGGATTTTGCCCATGCACAGCCCTCTCAGGAATGAGGAGGAGGAGAAGAAGAAGAAGTGAAGGCATGTTAGATTCATGATTGTAGAGTCTTAGGTTGTTTGATCCATAAACAAAATAACACGTGGCCTTAAGCAATGCACTTCATTCTACAATGCTCCAGTTTACTCAGTTAAAACAAATGAGTAACAACAGCAACCTCAGCAGTATGGAGTTACTATTTCAATGGACTGGCATCTTATCCAGTAGGGAGTTTGTACATCCCATCACTTAATGCCTAGGATAAGCTCGGGCTTAATAGGTCTTGATGGACAAAGAAGATTTTATCTTTAATTAATGATGATGCTGATAATATATATATATATAAAAACATTGTTATCTCTGATTGAGACAAAATGAGAGTGTATATATATACATATAAAAATGAGAGAACTCATTGCTAGAACAGCCGTTAAAACAGCTTAATGCAGTCAAAGACAGCGATGGCAAAAATACCTCAGATGACAGAGACCATGTCCAGTGGTCAACAGAGAGACAAGCCACAAGATGGGTGACAGGCACATGACATATAGAAAAAATTAAAAGAGGAAGTGAACAAGGGTCAACTGCAAAGTTCATAGGCTGACTATGAAGGAGTGATCCTAGAGCTGTGAAATCTTACATGCATTAATTTCAACTCTTCTTATTAATAACTGCATTGTTTCTTTCTTCCAAAAATTTTGTTTAAAAATAAACCTCATTTGGTCATTCCTTGAGAGTATCTTAGTCAGCTTAGAAACTTTTCAGTCGATTTATAAAAGTGTGCATAAAGGATTAATTAGTCCTTAAGCAATCCTTGCTTGATAAGCACATTTCCTTCTGATCCATCTCTCTCCTATTTTACCACTACTTTCTCATTACACCTTCCTTAATTATTCAGTTACATTTTCCTCTTTTTTTCTTTCTCTCTCTTTTCCTTTTACTATTCCTAATTCAAAAACATATGAAAACATTAATTCAACAAACCCAATTTGTTACAGTTTTGTACTGAAGCAAGCAGAGTTATATATGTCTTACTCTCCAGGGCACAATTCAATAATTGAATACATTTTGGTTAATTTTACCATCAAAGAAACACATACACATACACATGCATACATATAACCACGCCTACTGTTGTGTTTAACACATCTAATTGATACCAAAAGCCACCGTTAATAGATGCTAGCAGGTTATATTTCATTTCCTCTTCCGTTTGTTTTTATAAAATTATTTTATACCTATGTTTATGTATTTGTTTTTGACAGAAAGACAAGATGGAGGAAATGTATTGAAATGTAAAAGATGAGGAGATACAGAGAAGAAGAACAAACGTCATTGAAGAGGTCACAGAAGGTGTGACAAAAGAACTTTGATGAACTAACTAATAATTGTTTCTACTATTGGCACAAGGCCAGCAATTCACCAGTACATTACTGGTACTTTATTTTATCGACCCCGTAAGGATGAAAGGCAAGGTTAACCTCGGCGAGATTTGAACACAGAATGGCAAGGGCCGTAACTCTATGCGTCAAAGCATGGTGTCTGACAGTCTACCGATACTGCCAATCCACCGCCCTTGATGAACTATCTAATAATAAAGCTGAAGGAGAAATCAAATAGTGCATGTGTTTTATTGGCAAAATGGGCTTCCCCAAATATACCAATATTTCATACCTAATGTTTTAGAAATCCTAGCTAACATTGGAGTCATTTGACCACCAGCAGCAGCAGTAGTAGTAGTTGTGGTAGTGGTGGTGGTGGTGGTGGTGTTGGTGGTGGTGGTAGTAGTAGTGGTAGTAGTGGTAGTAGTAGTGGTAGTAGTAGTAGTAGTAGTAGTAGAAGTAGTAGTAGTATCATCATTAGTGCCTGTTAATTCTAACAATATTTTGTAATTACTCTCATTTTTCATTGAAATTCAACTAAGGATTCTTGTAGTAAAAACAAGAGTTGAGTGAACTGTTAGAAATAGCAGCAAAATCTCCCACAAACAACATCCTGCCATTTTAAGAAAAGAAGTACACACTGTGTACTGTAGTTTTGAGTTATATAATTAGCTTGTTCTCAGCTGAAAGATTGTTCTAAACAATTGCAGGATCATTTGTTGTTTTATCACTTATTTAGGAGGAAGAGCAGTGCATATGCGTTATTTCAAGACCTCGAAAAACCTGATCCGGATTCTTGCATAATAAGAGATTCTGCTGAAGATATCGAAAAACCATCTATTTTAAAGGTTTCCTACTTAAATTAAAACCTTCCAGCATAATTTTATAGAAGAATGTTTTATTATGTTAGAAATGCCATCTTAATGAAATTAGAATTTGAATAAATTCTTCTTCTCCCCCTCCTCTCACATATTCATGGGAGAGTCATCAGGACAGAGTCCTCAAATGCTCCTTCCAGTGGGTCCTATCAGAAGCAATTATCTCCTATTGATCTGGCTGGATCTCCAAGCAAGACTAGCTGAACTCATAGATGTTACGTGGGAGTGGACTTCCACTGAAGGAGGTGGAGAAGTTCAAGTATCTCGCAGACATAGTCACAAGTGATGGAAGGCACGAGGCTCAAATTATTCATTAATTAATTAAAGTACAAATCATTTCATTAGAAATATGACAATGAAAGTGATAAACTGAACTGCTAATTAACTGTTAGGAGTTGTGACTGGTATATAGTATCAGCAATGGAAACATTGTTTCCTTGGTCAAATATAATGAGTTCCACCCTACTCAGTAAGCAAATAAGGTCTGGGATCTTGCTGATCATTTAAAGAAAACAAGACTGGTTAACTTACCTACACATGTAGAGGGCTGGATTTAGACTTTGGTGGCCCAAGGCACTTCAGTTTTTTGGGGCCCCCTCTTACACAAAAAATTAGAATACACAGCAAGCCCCCAGTTTTACATATCAAAGCCAGCTTGGTGCAAGTAATTGGAATTGAAATTTAACACAAAGGTATTAAATTTAAAAATTAAACCATCCTAAAACTAAAAAGCTCAGCAGAGGGTACAAATAGACTGGTACGAGCATTGCTAAATAAGGCACCACCATTACCACCACCACCACCACCATCATCATCATTTTACATGTTTTCCATGTTGGTATGTGTATTACTCTTCAGTTCAATAACAGTTCACTAGTTTACTGGCTGTGGTGGTAGTTATGATTGTGTGATAGAGGAGGTTGTGTGATAGAGGAGGTTGTGTGATAGAGGAGGTTGTGTGATCGTGATTGTGGTGGTGCTGGCAGTGGAGGATGTGGTGGTGATGTTAATATGGTGGTTGTGTAGTAATGGTTATGTGGTAGTGGTGATGGTAGTTGTGGTGGTGGATTTGGTTTTGATGGTGGTGTGGTAGTAGTGGTTGCTTGGTGGTGGTGGTAATGGTAAGTGGTGTTGTGATGTAGTAGGGTTCTCTGACAGAACATGAAGTATATATCTCACAAACGAGAAGAGTATAAACTACCGGCACCTTATGTAAATACCATAAATTAGTCTCTATCAAAAACCTTAAACAAGGTCAAATATATAGTTGGCTAAAGTTACACTTTTACCCTATATCATTCACCCTTAATTTGCATTCACATTTACATCAAATGAGTCCATCTTATTTAAAACTAAAAGGCTATCTTCATAAACCACAAATCTCAGAGACACATAATCTCATGGGGTTTGAATAATTTGTGTACATTCTGTAATAAAATGTCTTGTTTTACAATATAAACACAGATTTTCGGTGACAGTGGTTTTGCTTGATATGAAATTATTACCTTATTATATAGAATTTTCTGGAACAATGTGTTGATGTTTATTAGTTTTACTACCCAACCAGGTAAAAATATATCGACATTGTTTGTGATGATTTGAAATCTATGGAGTAAACAGTTCATGCAATGTTTTTGTTTTTCAAATAATGATATACATTGAGATAAGTTAATTAGGTGGTGATGGTGAAGGTGGTGACAGTGATGGTGGTGGCAGTTGTGGTGATAGTGGTGGTGGTGATGGTGAAGGTGGTGGTGGCGGTGTTGGCGGTGTTGGTGGTGGTGATGGTGGCAGTGGTAGTGGTGGTTGTGGTGGTGATGGTGGTTGTGGTGGTGGTGGTTGTGGTGGTGGTGGTAGTGGTGGAGGCAGTGGTGGTGGTAGTGGTAGTGATGGTGAAGGTGGTGGTGGCGGTGTTGGTGGTGGTGATGGTGGCAGTGGTAGTGGTAGCAATGGTGGCGGTAGTGGTGGTGGTGGTGGCAGTGGTAGTACTGTTGGTGGTGATGGTTTTGATAGAGATGGTGGTGGTGGTGGTAGAGATGGTGAAGATGGTGGTGTTGGTGGTGGTGGTAGTGCTAGCAGTGGCAGTTGTGGTGGTGTAGGGTTAACAATAGGGTTATTATTGTGAATATCTCTTAGATATATTACAAACATTTAAGACAAGTTCAAAAAGCTTCACTAATGACCCTGTGTCCTATGTCTCTCATATGTTCACAATACAGATTAGATGTTCCCCTTAGATCAATTGAGCTTATATATAACCTTATAATTATTATTATCATCATGATCATTATGACTATCATTGAGTGTGGTGAATTGGCTAAATTGTTAGAGTGTTGGAGAAAACGGAATTGTTATGTTTAGTTAATGACCCTATATTTTCTGAAATTATATCTTGCCAATGTCGACCTCGTGTTTTCTCCTTACATTGCTTAGTGGTAAGGGTGTTGGACTTGCGATCATAATGTTGTGGGTTTGATTCCTAGACTGTGTTGTGTGTTGTGTTCTTGAACAAAACACTTCATTTCCTGTTGCTCCAGTTTGCTCAGGTGAAAATGAATACCAGCAATAACTGGGGTTTTAACCCTTAGATGGACTGGTGCCTGTCTAGAGGGAAGTCTTGTACTCTCATTTGCTTAAGCACCATGGAAAACTGGGATAAGCTTGAAACTATTTTTATAAAAATAGGTGTAACCAATTGTATTTTAACATGATTACACATACAATTAATCCCCATCATCATCATCATAATCATTTAATGTCTATTTTCCCTGCTTTAATATATATATAAGAAAATAGAGAAGAAAAGTGGGAGATAACACAAACATTTCAATCACAAATCACAAGTATCCTTGAAGTTCTCCTTTAAAAATATTTTGAGGGAAGCCAACACATTTGTAGAACTATGATGGGTGGTATTGAGGTTAAGATGCTAAAGTGAACCAGAACCCTCACAGTCACCACCTAATACATCAGTAAAGCTGGGTGACAGACTTTAAAATAACTAATCCAAACACATGTATCAACTAACATGTTTTTATTGAAATAAATTACAATTATAGCTAGCATTAACAGATAAGGAAATAGCTAATTTGTTATGACATCAAAACAGGTGAGAGCATAATAATGTTTCTGGGGTTAGACAACAATATGTAGACTTCCTGAGACTATAGAGGGACAGAAAGAGTTCCTAACATTAAACATGAGATAGAGAAGGAGAAAAAATAGTTCTATATATTAGAGTTATTTTGGGCTAGAAAGAAAGAGGAGAATTTCTGAGATTAGGGAGACACAACTGCATATAAAAACTCTTAAGTGACACACAGAAGAGTTGCTGAAATTTGAGAAATACACAGTTGATGAGATTAGAAAAAGACAGGAAAATTCCAGTAATTAGAAAGAAACAAGAAAGTTCTTGTTTTTTAAAAGTAGACAGGAGAATTCTTGCAATTAGAAAAAGACAAAACAGCTCCGATAATTAGATAAATATAAGAGAGTTCCGATGATTAGAGATAGGAAGAAGAAAGTTCATATCATCAAGAAAACAGAGGTAATCATTTGTAATAAGACAAACAAAAGATGGTTTCTAAGATTAAAGAATGACAGCACTGAGTGGTTAAGAAACAAGCATTGAATTCAAACAGTCCCAGATTCAATTCTACTGTGTGATATTTTCCCATATTACACAGAGATGGAATTTATTGAGAATAGTACAATGCAAAATACAATGAACATATATAAGCAAATAAAAACAGTACTCAATACACAGGATAGAGTTACATTGAATATTCAAGTGTCTTTTGTAGTTATGAAAACAGTAAAGGAAGGGAAAGCAAGAGTCTAGTGTCACAGAAGAATGGGAAGGAGTGGGATCTAGGCCTATTGTGCGGTGGTATTGGGGCTGTGCTCTGTGGACCAGACCACAAACAATGGATTAAACTACAGGCATGGATAGATGTGGATGCAAGCATCAGTGAGTGGTTAAGAAGATAACTTCACTATCAAAAGATCCCAGATTCAATTCCACTGTGTGGTATTTTCCCACATTAAATAAATGTTAAAATACAGACATATCAATACCATATTTAGGGGTTCCGGGGCAGTTCAGGTTTGGTGGATCTCTCATATAACATGCATACACAAACATAAGAAATGGTGAGAGATTGAAAAAGACAACAAAGACTTAAAACGTAGCATGAGCTCTGTTTAAAAAAGTGTGGGCCATACATAAAGAAGGAGCCTTGTCAGAGAATGGGTGTGTGAATATGATGAGGGTGGATGGCAGGTCATATGCCCCCACTGCCACTCCCAATAAATCCAGTCCTAGGCATGACTAGATGTAGATACAAGCATCAGTGACTGGGACATAATTATATATTACAAAGTATACTATTTCCTTATAATTGTTTCTGATTTGGGCACAAGACCCTTAATTTGGAGGGAGGGTGAAAGTCAATTAATTTGACCCCAGTGCCTTACTGATAATATATTGACCCTTTAAGGACGAAAGGCAAAGCTAACCTCAGTGGGATTTGAACTCAGAATGTAAAGGGCTGTGACTGTATGTTACAAAATATGCTATTTCCTGATAATAACTGTTTCTGATTTGGGCACAAGACTAACAATTTGAAGGGAGGATGAGAGTCAATTAATTTGAGCTCAGTGCATTATTGATACTTTATCAACTCTGGAAGGATCAAAGGCAAAGCTAACCTCCATGAGATTTGAACTCAGAACATAAAGGGGCATAGCTCTATGCCACATAGCAGGCTATTTCCTTATAATACCAATGAAAATTAAGGGCCTATAATTCTTAATGGAGCCATAGTGTTGCCATCATGTCTGCCTCAAGAAATAATCAGAGTAAGAACAAAAACTAAATATAACAACAATAATGATGACAACAATCATATTGATAATAATTGTTTCTACTTTTTGGCACAAGGCCAGCAATTACCCAGTACATTACTGATAATAATGAAAACAATATTGATGATATTAACGACAACAACAACTATATCAATAACAAGAAAAATAAGAACAATACTCATAACATTTACATGAATGATGAATATTAGAAAAACAATAATAATAATAATTGTTGATTATTTCTTGCATAAAATAATAACAATAACAACAATAATAATAACAACAACAATCACAATAATAATTTTCACTTGAATATTAAGACATATATATGTAAATATGAAGCAAAAAATAAAAATGAAGCAAAAAAAATAATAATAAATAATAATAAGCAAAAAGCAATAAAGAAAGAGAAGGTACATTAGCAAAATCTTTTTTGTCCTCATCTTTCTAATCACCCTCATTCTTCTAATCATTCTTCATCAAAACAGGAAATGAAAATATCTATATTAATTACAAATACAAAAATAAGACTAAATTGAAATAAAAACATAAAATAAAAATACATAAAAAAACACATTAATTTTTTAAAATATTTACAAAAATATAAAAAAAAATATATATATATTCATACAAAATAAAATAAAACTAATTTTAAACAAAAAAAAAATAAAATAAAATATCAGGGGAAAATTTGAAGCCCTCTCTGCATTTACACCATGGATGTCCACCACCCTTCAATCCTGTCAACACCAATAAATATATAAGTAAATAAATAAATGAATAAATAAATAAATATTTCCTATGTATCCTTGAATAATAATAATAATGAAAATAAAAATAGTAAAAATGAAGAGGAACAAGAAGACTTGCAAGACTTACCATTAAGTACATGCACTTTGATGCTAGTTATGTCCAGATTCGAACTGCGACATACATATTCCCCAGCATCGGTCATTTTACTGTGGGTTACCTTCAAATTACTGGTCAGTGTGTTTGTATTACGAATGTGATATTTATTGATGAAAATCTTTTTCGAAGTATCGGAATTTATTTTGTTGCCGTCTTTGAACCAGTCGAGATCCAGTGGGGGATATTCTGAACCAGTTGTATTGCATACAAGTTGGATGGGATCTCCTTTCTCGATGTATGATTTACCGTAAACCTGGATGCCTAACAAAGACACAGAAGGGAAAAGTAAATAAATATTTTGCATTTTACTAGAGAAAATAATATTAATAATAATAATTACGTTAAACGTTGATGATGATGATGATGATGATGTTTCTACTTTTGGCACAAGGCCAACTAATACACCAGTGTATTACTGGTACTTTATTTTATCGACCCCGTAAGGATGAAAGGCAAAGTTAACCTCGGCGGGATTTGAACTCAGAATGGCAAGGGCCATAACTCAAAGCATGGTGTCCAACCCTCTACCGATACTGCCAATCCACTGCCCTTAATAATAATAATGATATAATAATAATAATATATCATCATCACCGTTTTACGTCTGTTCTTCCACGCTAGCATGGGTTAGACGGATTGTCCTGTTATGGGCAGTGTCTGGTCAGCTGACCTTGTCCTGCTCATACGGGAACTGAATCTGGCTTGATTTCTACAGCTGGATGCCCTTCCTAACACCAACCTCATTTACAGTGAGTGCTGGGTGCTTTTTTTTCCATGGTGCCTACACGTCCACTTTACAGTGTGGGCTGGGTGCTCTTTTGCCATGACACCTCCACGACCACTTTGCCCTGGAATGATAGGGACCCCAGTCCCATCATCTCATTTCTACAGCTGAGTAAACTGGAGCAATGTGAAATAAAGTGTCTTGTTCAAGGAAACAACCCATTACCCAATCCGAGAATTGAACTCACAACCTTTCGATTGCAAGCCCAATGCTCTAACCACTAAGCCATATATATATATATATATATATATATATATATATATATATATATATATAGAGAGAGAGAGAGAGAGAGAGAGAGAGAGTTAGTGGTGCTGAGACCAGGGAGACCACTAATCACGGGAGTACTCAATGCATGGGGAGATGCAGAGTGGATATAGAGATAGGTAAAATCCCGACCGCTGCCAAGCTGTTTCTTTTGGTGCCATGGTCGGGATTTTACCTCTCTCTCTCTCTATCTATCTATATCTGTATATATATATATATATATATATATATATATATATATATATATATATATATATATATATATATATGTTATATATATTACATTCAAAGTTATAGATGTCATGATTGAAATAATCTCGAACATGTCTCCTGTCTCCCAAAATCAGTTCATAGAAAAAATTCAAGGAATAAATCCAAAGATATAAATATTATATTGAATGCCATATACATACACAAACATATCTAATGATATAATCATATAAAAAGATATATCAAACTTTAGTAAGAGACAATATGTATGGAATATAAGAATACATAGCTTGTTACTGTATCACATTAAAATTCAACAAAATTTACAATATAGATACCTGATAAAAATCATAGATTGTTTCTTATTGTTTGATATTGTTTGATATATCTTTTTACACATTTATATCATTAGATATTTATGTGTATGTATATGGCATTCACTATTTTATTATATATATATATTTATGTGTGTGTGTGTGTAATCAGCTCCTAATTATTACTGGAATTCTATAAGAATCCAGCTTCTATAATGTTCAGCAAGGGCAGGTGAGTGCGTGTTGATACACGCCAACCAGTGAGAAACAGCTGTCAGCCTCTCTCCCAGCCTTTGTTGAAAATAAGTAAGTAAGTAATATAGACATTACTTTAAAACTGATAGCAAATGGTCTTCTAAATGTTTCTAATTAAACATACGGTATATTGCCAAATATTCTATACATACATATATATGTATATATATTGTGAATAATCAATCACTTTTATATGATAGATTATCATACTGTTGTACAAATAATTTCAAATCGTTCAAAGCATATGATGTACATGTGACTGTGTAAAATACGTGAAGTGAACAATCTGGTGAGTTAATTTTGTGGCTTATGTTGGAAAGACATCCGGCAAGAAATGAAAGCAAATTTGAAGGAAGAGGAAAAACACTAATAATAATTGTTTCTACTTTTGACACAAGGCCAGCAATTACCCAGTGCATTACTGCTACTTTATTTTATCAATCCCATAAGGATGAAAGGCAAAGTTAACCTCGGCGGGATTTGAACTCAGAACGGTAAGGGCCGCTCTATGAGTCAAAACATGGCGTCCGACCCTCTACCGATACTTCCAATCCACAATGATAATGTTTTCTAATTTAGACACAAGACCAGCAATTTGTGGGGAAGAGGGACGTTTATATCAACCCCAGTACTTTACTTGTATTCAATTTATCAACCACGGAAGGATGAAAGGCAAAGTTGGCCTTGGCAGGATTTGAACTCATGCAGAGAACAGGAATAAAAGGGCCGCAAAATGTTTTATCCATAATAATATAGTATGGTTGTAGATTTGGAAACTAACTAAATTCTGGTGGCTAGCAAGAAAATGAGACAGATTCAATCAACTGTGTTTAGTTTTTATTCAATATTTCTTAAACTGTTATGAGTTTAGCTGTAATTTATTATAGCATTCAGAATAATGTCATAAATTTTATATTCACTGCTTCTGTCTCTCTCACTCTCCTCATCTCTCACTATTATGAGAAAATGGAGGCCCAGGCACTGGCTGCCCTTTGGCCTAGGTTGACATAATAGAGAATGCAACCTAGTATTGTTATGGTGTACCATGAGTTACATTATAATACACAACATGAGTATATAGAAATAGCTTCTAATTTAGAGTGCACAGGTGGACCTGGTCGACTCAACGCACAATGATGCCTCTGTGATCATTGACCTAGGATGACACCAGTCTCATCGAGCAAGAGCAAGAAGAAATAGGCCACAATAGCAATAGTAGATTATACTAATTGACACCATTATGTAACAGTTTTTCTTTATATACCCAGCAACTTTTAGAGAAAAGTTTATATAGTACACAACCCCACCTCTTCTTGATTTAGGAAATGAAATAATGAAATACTGTGGAAACCTTAACATAAAGTGAAATCACCAGAAAACATAAAGTAAAACTGACATAATATTCTCTGAGAAAAATGACAGTAATGTAGTAATTATAAACATAACAGTACTAAATGATGATAATACTGACAATTTAATAGGAGACACCGATTTAGATGTATTAAAAATATCAGAGAAGTTAAGGAATGTGTTTATCATACCATTTGTAATTGGTATAACTAGAATAATACACAACCTCTTGACAGATTGTCTATAAAGATAGGCATAGGCATATTAGAGAAAATATCTATTCTAGCATCTGTAATTATTATCAAGGCATTCTCACAAAGTATTTGTTAACCACAAATAGCGTAATGCATGTTATTAAAGATATGCCTAATTGCCTTTGATGTAAGAAAGGACCTCTTGATGTATCTATTAAACCATTAATATAAAAATTGCAATGTTGATAATTAGAAACATAGCAAAGACCAAATCTCAGACTGACTCTTCTCAACTTCAGGCCAAAAAATAGTTTAACCCTTAACAATTATTGATTATCTGTAAAGCTCAAGTGATACCAACAATGAAATACTGCTCCCACACCTAGGACAGTTTTCATCATCATCATTATCATCATCACTGTTTAGCATCCATTTTTCCATGCTAGTATGGGTTAGATGAGTTATCCTGTTGTGAGCAATAACAGGTCAGGTGACCATGTCTTGCTCATACAGAATTGATTTTGGCTTAGTTTCTACAGCTGGATGCCCTTCTTAATGCCAACCTCATTTACAGTGAGTACTGGGTACTTTTTCTTTATTAGTAACACAGTCATCGTAGACTACACCCAGATAAGAGCTACCTGGTTAATCAGCCTGAACTTCCTCACAGACACTCTCCAGCTTCTGGCCTCATAGATGTGGCATCTCTTCTTTCTAACTTTTCTATTGCAACTATAATGGTTTCAGTACTTCAGATCTGGTTGCTCTCATGCCACCTCTATTTAGGCATTACTGACTCCCTCCTCTCAGTCTACGTGTTTACCCCACCCAAATTAATCATCAATGTTCCGAGAGGTTCACAGTCCAATTTTCAAGATGCAGTAGTTTTGATATATGTTGCTCCCTCTTTATAGTAAGCAGGACAGAACCAATGTAATTGCGGGAAATATAGCTGCCAGAATTTGAATTTTTCGCCTCCAGAGTTAAGCAGCAAATTGGCAGAGTCGTTAGAACATCCGATAAAATACTTTGTAGTATTTGTTTCGTTTTATGCTCTCTGAGTTCAAATCCCACTGAGGTCAACTTTGCCTTTCATCCATTTGAGGTTGATAAAAAAAAAGTACCAGTCTAGTACTTGCGTTGATTTTTCCTCTATGTCTTTTTCTCACTTCCATTCTTTCATTCACTCTACCTTACTCTTGAAAAACTCTGCTGTATTCAGGCCTGGAGAGGAGATGGGCTCCACCAGGTTTTTAAATGCCCTAGAAACACCATATGTCAATATGGCACCCATATGACACACTCAAAAGTTACCATGCAACTTCACTGTTAGACACCATCACTTGGGTGTATATTTTAGTTGGTGTTTAGTGTAGGTTGTCAGCATATTTATTTTAGCTTTATGGTGTGTTATGATTGTTTATTTATTATACTCTATACAATGGCTTTGAAACTTATTGTGTTATGTAATTCATATCACATTTTAGGGAAAACCTAGAGGAAGTAAATTTTAATAAAAAATTAAAAATTAAATGAAACAAAAGTTATTTCAGAGAGAGAATATATTCATAATAAAAGAAAAGATATATAATAAATTTTATTGAAAGGCACATTTGCTCATGAAACCCACTTTCGAAAACTCTGGTGTATAATATAGAAGTGTTGTTTATTAATGTTTTTATATATATATATATGTGTGTGTGTATAATGTATCTATGCATATATATATGTATGTGTATGCATATATATATGTATGTGTATGCATATATATGTGTGTATATACATACACGTGTGTGTGCGTGCGTATGCATATATATATATCCATATGCACACACACACACATATATGTATATATATATATATATATATATATATATATAATGATGATGATATATATATATATATATATATATATATATATATATACATACACACACATACATACATATTTGTATTATATGGAGAAACAGATTTTCTTATAGCACTTCCCAAATTGCAGCTGTTTTGGCTCCTTGTGAAGAGATCTATAATAACTACAGAATTCTCTTCAACCAGTAGGGATCTAGAAAAGAAGCTTTTGCTTATTGTAACAATCTACATACTATATCGCATTCCAAATTGCAGCTGCACTTTCTGGTTTATTATCAAGAGAGTCTTTAGTTATTATACAGAATTCCCTTCAACTAACTTTTACTCTACAAGACGTAACTCTTCAGATAAATCTACCATGTTTACAGAATTTTATCTTTCCAACTCGATACTGAATACATGGAATGAAATAGAAATGGTACTATTTCAGTTTCAACAATGAGTGCTCTAATTGTTGAAACAAAAGTACAAGTAGTCGAGTATTCTACAGACATATATATATATACTTAACGTAATTCTCAAGAAGAAGCAACATAACAGTCTCTGCCAGGGCAGGCTCTTTGAATTACATATTGAGTCCATCTAATAAACTTCACTAATAAAAGATGAGCAAAATTAAATAATACAAAAAGGAAGAAGAGGTAAAGAAGGGCAGATCTGGTTGTATAGGAAAGTAAAGGAAAGAGCTATAAATGATATAAATGAAAAGAAAAGGAGGGAAAGGGCAAAGACTATAAGGAAAGGGCAAGGACTATGAGGCAAAGTAGAAAGAGGAGGGAGAGGAGAGGGTGACAGACACTACGCCAACGCCGGGGCGGTGTTTCAGCTGCACCACACAGACAAAATTGCAATGGCATTTCCAGAGATACTGGCCAGTGACACCAGTTGAAACAGCCACCCTAGCTGCCAGGACTCCTTCCTCAGATAAGCTGCTGACCGAATGTGAAACAAAGTAAATGGCACTTGCCCAAAATTCCCCAGTATGTTTAGATCCAGGATCTAATGATTACAAAGTGAACACCTTGTCATTTACAATCTTTTAACGAGTGCTAATAATAAATATTTGCTCTATGGACTTATACATACATACATACATACATATATATATATATATATATATATATATATATATATATTCAGTTATTAGGAGTATTCCAAAGCTTGGTAGAACAAGTTGTAGTGGAAACACGAACAAACGAGGAGTGTAATCAAAGAAGAGAAATAGGATGAAGGTAAACAGTTACAAAAGAATTTCAGCCACGTATTAACAATTGTTTCATCAGAATAATTCTGATGAAACAATTGTTAATACGTGGATTAAATTCTTTTGTAACTGTTTACCTTCGTCCTATTTCTCTTCTATATATATATATATATATATATATATATATATAGGAGTAGGACCCCGACGGCTGAGCTGAAGCCATTTCGACGACTAATTCTGGACTAAATGAAAATTTTTATCCTCATTTCCTTCGTTATATATATATATATATATATATATATATATATATATATATATATATATATATATATATCATCATCATCATCATCAACGTTTAACGTCCGTGTTCCACGCTTGCATGGGTTTGGAGTATATATATATATATATATGGAGGCACATCGCTTAGTGGTTAGAGCATTGGCCTTGCAATCGAAAGGTTGTGAGTTCAATTCTCAGACTGGGTGATGTGTTGTTTCCTTGAGCAAGACACTTTATTTCACATTGCTCCAGTTTACTCAGCTGTAGAAATGAGATGATAGGGACTGGGGTCCATATCATTCCACTGCAAAGTGGTCGTGCAGGTGTCATGGCAAAAAAGCACCCAGAACTCACTGTAAATGAGGTTGGTGTTAGGAAGGGCATCCAGCTGTAGAAATCAAGCCAGAATCAGTTCCCGTCCCACCCTTGCAAGCAGGGAAAAAGCGGAAGTAAAATGAAATGATGATGATGATTATGATGATATATATATATATATATATATATATATACATATATATATGTATGGAGGCACTTGGCTTAGTGGTTAGAGCATTGGCCTTGCAATCGAAAGGTTGTGAGTTCAATTCTCAGACCGGGTGATGTGTTGTTTCCTTGAGCAAGACACTTTATTTCACATTGCTCCAGTTTACTCAGCTGTAGATATGAGATGATAGGGACTGGGGTCCATATCATTCCACTGCAAAGTGGTCGTGGAGGTGCCATGGCAAAAAAGCACCCAGCACTCACTGTAAATGAGGTTGGTGTTAGGAAGGGCATCCAACTGTAGAAATCAAGCCAGAATCAGTTCCCGTCCCACCCTAGCAAGCAGGGAAAAGTGGACGTAAAATGAAATGATGATGATGATGATATATATATACATATATATATATATATAAAAACAAATAACGAAACGAATTATATATATATATATATATATATATATATATATATATATTCCAAAAGAATGTGACTTGTTTTTCCTCAAAGAAATCTTTTTCGTTTCTGTCATTGCTCACTCTCCTCTATTTTTTCTATTTCTTCTTTAATTTCTCATTCTCTTTTCTGATGAAGGGCTAGCCTCTGAAACGTTATGACCTTTCCTACTATATCAAGCTTAAAACTAATATATTTTTTCATATGCTTATTTCTGTTTGCCTTTTGCATATATATATATACACATACACATATATGTATATATAATGAAGGAAGTGTCGTAAGGAACCCAGCTGGACCATAACGCACCAGAGAACTCGATACTTAGTGTAGTAGAGTGGGTAATAGGAAATGAGTCAGGACTCCGACAACTGAGCTCCAGCCGTTTCGACAGCTAGATCTGAACGTTCTGATCTAGCTTTTGAAACAGCCATAGCTCAGTTGTCGGCATCCTGACTCTTTTCCCATATATATATATATATATATATATATATATATATATATATATATATATATATATATATATATATATATATATATATACATATATATATATATAGTTTCTTCGTGAGTGAATAACAATAATATCATAATAGTGGATTGGCAGTGTCGGTAGAGGATCGGACGCCATGCTTTGACGCATTGAGTTACGGCCCTTGCCATTCTGAGTTCAAATCCTGCCGAGGTTAACTTTGCCTTTCATCCTTACGGGGTCGATAAAATAAAGTACCAGCAATACACTGGGTAATTGCTGGCCTTGTGCCAAAAGTAGAAACAATTATTAATATTCTCTCACAAATACATTTAGGTATCCACCACGTTACGACCGAAAACAAATTTTGTTTATACATATATATATATATATACATTAATGTATACACAGATACATTAATATTGGTATCACTTGACTTAAAGACAATCACTTAAGATTTTAACTATATGAATAAAAATTCATTTTTTCACATCGTTATATAATGTCAATTTGAAGCAAAAATATATTTTTTTTAAATTTTAATTAGCAGAATGCAATTATCGACAATATCAATAATGCAACAAAAATGAACATTAATTTAAGAATATTAAAGAAAAAAGAAATATTTAAATTTTAATATTGTACTCTATGTGAGAAAATCTATTAACTATAATATTTATAGAATATCATACTAGGATGTGTTGTGAAATAGTTTATAACCATGTGTGTGTGTCTCTATATGTGTCTGTGCATGTGTGTGTGTTTCTATATATATGTATATAAAATACAGTTTATCAAAGTGTTTACTTACATGGTTTAGTTTTCTCCCTCACTGGGTTATCTGTAAAAGAAACAGAAAGATGGAGGTCTATGAGAAAAAAGATATCATCATCATCATCATCATCATCATCATCGTTTAACGTCCATGTTCCACGCTTGCATGGGTTTGGACGGGAGTTTTCCCACTTGAGGCAAGAGTGGTTGTCTTGCTCGCATAGGACAGTCTGGCAGGTTTTCTACAGCTGGATGCCCTTCCTAACACCAACCACATTTGCAGTGTGGGGCTGGGAGGTTTTTACCATCTTGCCTTACACGGCCACATTACAGCGTGGACTGTGTGTTTTTTGTTGTGACATCTACACGATCTCATTTGTTTCGGCCTGGATGTTGTGGCACCAACATAACTTTACATTGAAAGGGGCGGTGTGGATGGGGTGGGGGTGCTGGGATGGGGGAGTATTTCGTTAGAGATGCCTACTGACTGTAGCAGGTTTTACTTTGTATTTAGGTAAGGCGGGTCTTCTCTATTACTGAGTACCGCCAAAGGTCTCGGTCCAGTGACATTGTCTTGGAGAGGTGTAAGCGTGTGAGGTCGGAATTTATCAGCTCGTCCGAGGTTTTTCTGGGTCTGCCTACTCCATAGCTACCGTCTATCTTTATTTCCCTGCACTTTGTTATACAGCTGTCGTCTTTCATGCGCATCACGTGACCATACCAACGTAGCCTTCTCTCGAGTAAACAACATCTGATCCCTCTTATTTCTAATTTGTTCCTTAGTTCGTTTATGCTTTGCCGTTCACGTATATTACTATTACATATCCAGCAGAGCATGCAAGCTTCGTTCCTCTCTAGTCTGCGTATATCCTCTGCACACAATGCCCAGGTCTCACTGCCATGCAGCATTGCTGTTCGTATGCAGGCATCATACAACCTGCCTTTCATTTTTAGGGAGAACCCTTTAGCGGCTAATAGTGGTATAAGCTCTCTGAACTTTTTCCATCCAGTTCTGACTCTAGCTACTGTACTTTCAGAGCACCCTCCCCCACTGCTGATTTTCTCACCCAGGTAACGGAAGCTGTCCACTATTTCTATAGAACCCTCTGCGCAATTGAAAGAGCTAGTATTCTGTGGGCACTTGCTGCTACTTATTGCACCAGAGCACCGGCCACATGTAAAATCTATGTTCTTAGTTAGCTTACCTGTGATCCCACTACATATTTTATGCACCCATACTTTGCATTTGGGACATAAAATGGAGTTTCTACCTACGCCTTTCCTACACACTGAGCATGGCCATTTCCCGGAAGGGACCGCCGCCTTATTTTCTTTCCTACAAACTAGAACTTTAGTCTTAGCCAGGTTAATTTTAAGGCCTTTTGATTCTAGGCCGTGCTTCCATGTTTGGAATTTCTTCTCTAGCTCGGTCATTGATTCAGCTATGAGCATTAGATCATCTGCGTATAGGAGTTCCCATGGGCAGCCGGTCTTGAACTCCTCTGTTATAGCCTGAAGGGCAATAATAAATAGTAGGGGGCTAAGAACAGAGCCCTGATGGACACCAACTTTTACGCTAAACTCTTCACTATATTTGTTGTTAATTCTAACCTTGCTGACTGTTTCTTTATACATGGCTTGTATAGCTCTCACAAGCCATTCGTCAACACCTAGTTTTCTAAGAGCCCACCAGATAATGGAACGGGGGAATCTGTCGAATGCTTTCTCCAAGTCAACAAAAGCTAAGTATAGGGGTTTACTTTTAGCTAGGTACTTCTCCTGTAGTTGTCGTACAATGAAAAGAGCGTCTGTGGTACTTTTGCCTGACACAAACCCGAACTGCATTTCATCTAGATCAATTCTCTCTCTGATTAGTTGTGCTATTACTTTTTCCGTGACCTTCATGACCTGGTCGATAAATTTAATGCCTCTATAGTTACACCTATCTAGGGCATCTCCTTTACCCTTGTAACAGTTAATGATGATGCTGCTATGCCAGTCCTTCGGAACAACCCCATTCTGTATGACTCGGTTTACTATCCGGGTGACCATGGTGTGTCCCTCCGTTCCAGAGGCTTTCAGCATCTCAGCAACTATTTCCGAAGGCCCAGCCGCCTTACCCGTCTTCATATCTTTGATTGCCTTACTTATTATACTACCTTCGACTAACACTGCTGGTCCTTCTATTGGGTCGATGTGGGGGAGACTGTCTTTCTCCCATTTGTTCTCCTCATTTAGAAGCCTTTCGTAGTGACACTTCCAAGCTACCTTCTTATCAGCGTCAGTGATGGCAAGTACACCATCATCATTAAGTACACACTTCTTCCCGACAATATCACGGTTTTCCTTGACACATTGCCTAGCAATCCTGAACACCTCACGTTTTTGGTCCTCACGTTGTAGAACATGCTTGAACTTTCTTTCCTCTGCTTCCCTTCTTGCGAAGTACACTTGTCTCCTAGCTTCTCTCCTGGCCACTTGGTAGTCTTCTCTACTTCCCCCATCCCGCCATACTTTCCAAGCCTGCTTTTTGGCCTTAATTGACTCCTCCACCTTACTGTTCCACCACTATGTTACTCTCCTCCTACCTACAGGCCTGCTCCAGCCACAGACTTCGTCTGCCGCCGTCAGCAGGTTTGCTTTCAGGAATTCCCACTGTTCCTCTATATTATACAACTGTAATTGCTCTTCCTTACTGTCGAAAGCATCAAGTAATATGCTTTGAAATTTATTTCTGGCTGTGGGGTCCTTTACCTTCCATATTTTTCTCCTGAAGATAGTCCTCTTCTGCTGTCTAGTACGTCTCGTCCTGACTATGAGGTCGCTAATTATCAATCTATGTTGGGAGGTGCATTTTTCATGGGGGAGGGATTTAGTGTTAACAACAGACACTCTGTCACGTCTTCTGGTAAGGATATAATCTACCTGGCTTGTGTGTTACCCCGATCTATAGGTGACCAAGTGATTGTCTCGTTTTTTGAAGTTAGTGTTACAGATAGTTAGGTTATTTGCGTCACAGAATTCCAGGATTCTGGAGCCTTCCTCATTTCTAGTTCCGAACCCATAGCCTCCATGGATTCCGTCATAGCCGTCACAATGTTGTCCAACGTGACCATTTAGGTCACCTGCAATAATTATATAGTCACTGTCGGTTATTTGGGAGGTAGCGAGCATCAGTGTCTTATAGAATCTGTCTTTTATAGCGCCGGGCAGTCCGGATTGGGGTGCGTACGCAGATATTACTGTCACCGTAGTTCTATTGAGGACAAGTCTTATTTTAATTATTCTGTCGTTCACTCTATTTACGTCTATTATCTTATCTGCCCACTTTTCTGCTAATTTGATTCCTACCCCCACCTAGCCCATTGTCATTTCCCACCCAGAAAAGCTTATAGCATCGTTCTTTACCCACGATGAATCTAGCAGACCCTTCCCTCCACCTGGTCTCTTGAATACAACAAACATCGACCTCCTTACGTTCAAGCATTTCTACAACCTCGTTAGAGCGACCCTTTAAGGTGCCTACATTCATGGTACCAACTCTGAAGTTTTGGATTGCGTTTGGAGGTTGGGAGCGGTGGGGCGTGGGGGGGGGGGGGGGTTATGTTAGCCATCCGCGGCCGAAACAAGGAGGAGGAGTGCTTGCATTTTCGTCCACGAGGTGAATTTGTCTTTATCTTTGGCAGTGTCGCTGAGCGTCCCTATTTTTCTCTCTTCAACTCTCCAGAATTCCGTAGTCCATCCATCATATCGAAAGGCAACCAGTTAAGCGATAGTATGGGCCTCTGACTTATGATTGGTCCACGTAATAATGGTGGTGCGTGGGGGCGGGAGGGAGGGAGGGAGGGATGGTGGTGCGTGAGAGCGGGAGGGAGGGATGTTGGGTAGTTAGCGAGAAGGTAAGGTTTTAAATAAGATCCCCGTATTTTGGGCATAATTTAACAATAAACGAAAATACAAGATTTGTTTTGCTTAGGAAAATACGATGATAGAGAAAATATGATATAGAATGGCGAATAAATGGACTAAAGGATTAGAATGGAGAGGAGAATGGAGAAAATATTTGTACGTTACATTATACCAAAGGAAACAGCCATACCAGAATAGGGATTTGGCGATTTTGATTTTTTTCGTATATATATACAAACAAAGGGACACTACTGTGATCAGGTTAACAGATATACAGGGAACAGATATGGAATGATAATACATAGTTAACAGATATAAAGGAAACAGATATGGAATGATACTACATAGTTAACAGATATAGTGGAAGCAGATATGGAATGATACTACGTAGTAAACAGATAGATAGGAAACAGATATGGAATGACACTACATAGTTAACAGATATACAGGGAACAGATATGGAATGATACTATGTAGTAAACAGATATATAGGAAACAGATATGGAATGACACTACATAGTTAACAGATATATAGGAAACAGATATGGAATGACACTACATAGTTAACAGATATATAGGAAACAGATATGGAATGACACTACATAGTTAACAGATATGGAATGATACTACGTAGTAAACAGATATATAGGAAACAGATATGGAATGACACTACATAGTTAACAGATATACAGGGAACAGATATGGAATGACACTACATAGTTAACAGATATATAGGAAACAGATATGGAATGATACTGCATAGTAAACAGATATATAGGAAACAGATATGGAATAATACTACATATTAAACAGATATATAGGAAACAGATATGGAATGACACTACGTAGTTAACAGATATATAGGAAACAGATATGGAATGATACTACATAGTAAACAGATATAGTGGAAACAGATATGGAATGATACTACGTAGTAAACAGATATATAGGAAACAGATATGGAATGATACTACGTAGTTAACAGATATATAGGAAACAGATATGGAATGATACTACATAGTTAACAGATATATAGGAAACAGATATGGAATGATACTACGTAGTTAACAGATATATAGGAAACAGATATGGAATGATACTACATAGTTAACAGATATACAGGGAACAGATCATCATCATCATCATCATCAACGTTTAACGTCCGTATTCCACGCTTGCCTGAGTTTGGATGGGGTGGGGGTGCTGGGACGGGGGTGTATTTTGTTAGAGATGCCTACTGACTATAGTAGGTTTTACTTTGTATTTAGGTAGGGCGAGTCTTCTCTATTACTGAGTACCGCCAAAGGTCTCGGTCCAGTGACATTGTCTTGGAGCGGTGTAAGTGTGTGAGGTCGGAATTTATCAGGTCGTCCCAGGTTTTTTGGGGTCTGCCTACTCCGTAGCTACCATCTATCTTTATTGCC
>OZ024742.1:27916235-28036235 GCA_964016885.1 Eledone cirrhosa
CTGTACATATTGTATCAATCGCTTTCTTGTTGAATCACTAAGTTATAGGACATAAACAGAGACACCTCAAACTCTACATTTCATGGTGGGTATCCTTCAAATGTCGTGGTGACCTGTTGTTGACCACTAACTATACATCTGTTGTTAGGAGACCTTCTATTGACATGTGACCAGCTGTTGACCACTAACTATACATCTGTTGTTAGGAGACCTTCTATTGACATGTGACCAGCTGTTGACCACTAACTATACATCTGTTGTTAGGAGATCTTCTATTGACATGTGACCAGCTGTTGACCACTAACCATACATCTGTCAGTAGGAGAATTTCCATTGACATGTGACCAGCTGTTGACCAGTAACTATACATCTGTTGGTGGGAGATCTTCAAATGACATGTGACCAGCTGTCCTCTAATTCTACATCTGTCAGTGGGAGATCTTCGAATGACATGTGACCATCTGTCCTCTAACTCTACATCTGTCGGTGGGAGATCTTCAATTGACATGTGACCAGTTGTTGACCACTAACTTTACATCTGTTGGTGGGAGATCTTCAAATGACATGTGACCAGATGTCCTCTAATTCTACATCTGTTGATGGGAGATCTTCAATTGACATGTCACCAGATGTCCTCTAACTCTACATCTGTTAACGGGAGACCTTCAATTGACATGAGACCAGATGTCCTCTAACTCTACATCTGTTAATGGGAGATCTTCAATTGACTAGATGTTCTCTAACTCTACATCTGTTGGTAGGTGTCCATCAAATGATATGTTACCAGATGTCCCTTGCAGTGAATTTTGGCAATAAGGATCATCATCATCATCATCTTTATCATCCTTATCATCATCATCATCTTTATCATCATCTTTATCATCTTTATCATCATCATCATCATCATCTTTATCATCATCATCGCCGTCATCTTTATCATCATTAACATTGTTATCGCCGTCGTCGTCTTCATCATCATTTTTATCATCATCATCATCATCATCATCATATTTATCATCATCGCCGTCATCTTTATCATCATTATCATCATCATCACCATCATCTTTATCATCATTATCATCATCATCACAGTCATCTTTATCATTATTATCATTGTTATCATCATCTTTACCATCACTGTATTCTTTGCTTCTACTCTCTCTCTCCTTCATCCATCGAGTCCTTGTTCTCCTGTCTATTCCCCCACCCCACCTCTACAATTGAAATAGATTCATCACATGACCCAATATCACAGCATTAGCTCTCCTAACACCAGTTCTGTTTATTTACACACATGCATATGCTTTCACACACACACAGACACATGTGCACATACATGCACACATCTCCACACATACAATACCATACCATCAAACCCTACACCCCACTCTCATTGTTGTAGTAAAGAGAGGGGAGAGTGAGAGAGAGAGAGCGAGAGAGAGATGGATAGATAGATAGATAAGCAGAAAGAGAGAGAGGGGGGGGAGAGATGAGTAATAGATAAATAGATAGATTGTATGGAGAGTGGGAGGGAAGGGGTGAGAGATGAGGAGTGAGAGAGAAGGGGAGAGAGATTGTCAGCTAAATAGATAGGGAGAGTGAGATAGAAATAGATAGATATTTAGATAGATAGAGGAAGAGAGAGAGATAAATAGGAGAGAGAGAGAGAGAGAGAGAGAGAGAGAGAGAGAGAGAGAGAGAGAGAGAGAGAGAGAGAGATTCAATCTGTTATGAATTCCTCATCCTATTATAAAAGTTATCAAAGATCTGATCAAAGCAAGGGAGCATTTAGTAATACTTTAAAGCATTCATAAAATGGTCCCTAATGATTCTTACAAGATGGGAGAAGGGAAGATAAAGAATTCCACTACCACTACTACAACAGTAGCAACAACAATTACTACTATCACTACTTCACCATCACTACTACTGTAGTGACAACAACCACCACAACTACAACAGTAGCAATAACAACCACCACAACTACAACAGTAGCAACAAAAACTACTATCACCACTACTACAATTACCATCATCACACCACCACTACTACCACCATCACCACCACTACTACCACCATCACCACCACTATTACCATCACCACCACTACTACCACCATCACCACCACTATTACCATCACCACCACTACTACCATCACCACCACCACCACTACTGCCACTATAACACACCACCATCACCACCACTACAACCACCATCATCACCACTACTACCATCACCACCACTACTGCCACTATAACACACCACCATCACCACCACTACAACCACCATCACCACCACTACTGCCACTATAACACACCACCATCACCACCACTACCATCACCACCACCACCACTACTGCCACTATAACACACCACCATCACCACCACTACAACCACCATCATCACCACTACTACCATCACCACCACTACTGCCACTATAACACACCACCATCACCACCACTACAACCACCATCACCACCACTACTGCCACTATAACACACCACCATCACCACCACTACCATCACCACCACCACCACTACTGCCACTATAACACACCACCATCACCACCACTACAACCACCATCATCACCACTACTACCATCACCACCACTACTGCCACTATAACACACCACCATCACCACCACTACCATCACCACCACCACCACTACTGCCACTATAACACACCACCATCACCACCACTACAACCACCATCACCACCACTACTGCCACTATAACACACCACCATCACCACCACTACAACCACCATCACCACCACTACTGCCACTATAACACACCACCATCACCACCACTACAACCACCATCACCACCACTACTGCCACTATAACACACCACCATCACCACCACTACAACCACCATCATCACCACTACTGCCACTATAACACACCACCATCACCACCACTACAACCACCATCATCACCACTACTACCATCACCACCACTACTGCCACTATAACACACCACCATCACCACCACTACAACCACCATCATCACCACTACTACCATCACCACCACTACTGCCACTATAACACACCACCATCACCACCACTACAACCACCATCAGCACCACTACTGCCACTATAACACACCACCATCACCACCACTACCATCACCACCACCACCACTACTGCCACTATAACACACCACCATCACCACCACTACAACCACCATCATCACCACTACTACCATCACCACCACTACTGCCACTATAACACACCACCATCACCACCACTACCATCACCACCACCACCACTACTGCCACTATAACACACCACCATCACCACCACTACAACCACCATCAGCACCACTACTGCCACTATAACACACCACCATCACCACCACTACCATCACCACCACCACCACTACTGCCACTATAACACACCACCATCACCACCACTACAACCACCATCATCACCACTACTACCATCACCACCACTACTGCCACTATAACACACCACCATCACCACCACTACAACCACCATCACCACCACTACTGCCACTATAACACACCACCATCACCACCACTACCATCACCACCACCACCACTACTGCCACTATAACACACCACCATCACCACCACTACAACCACCATCACCACCACTACTGCCACTATAACACACCACCATCACCACCACTACAACCACCATCATCACCACTACTACCATCACCACCACTACTGCCACTATAACACACCACCATCACCACCACTACAACCACCATCACCACCACTACTGCCACTATAACACACCACCATCACCACCACTACAACCACCATCACCACCACTACTACCAACAACAACCACACCACTACTATACCAATACTATAATTATCACCACTATCCAAACACTGTGTATTATATTACTGAGGGTCAACAATGGTGATGGCTTCACCAGTCTTGTACCAATGATCCACTGGTATTATAGGATTTGCTGTAGACTGGCTAGTTTGTATGTGTGTGTATTGTGTGTGTATTGTGTGTGTATATGTGTGTATTGTGTGTGTATGTGTGTGTATGTATGTGTATGTATGTGAATATGTGCATATAATAATAATAATAATTGTTTCTACGTTAGGCACAAGGCCAGCAATTAACCAGTGTATTACTGGTACTTTATTTTATCGACCCCGTAAGGATGAAAGGCAAAGTTAACCTCGGCTGGATTTGAACTCAGAATGGCAGGGGCCGTAACTCTATGCGTCAAAGCATGGCGTCTGACCCTCTACCAATACTGTCAATCCACCACCCTAACAGTATAATATAATAATAATAATAATAATAGTTTCTAATTTAGGGACAAGGTCAGCAATTTGGGGGGAAGGGAAAGTTGATTAAATCAACCCCAGTGCATTACTGGTACTTTATTTATCAAGGATGATAGGTAAAGCTAACCTCGGTAGGATTTGAACTCAGAAAGCAAAGGGCCATAACTCTATGCTGCAAAGCATGGTATCTGACGTTCTACTAATTCTGCCAATCCACAGCCATGAAAATTATTGTGTACACTGCTCAGGTGCACTAAAACTCATCAAAAGTGCAGAGGAGATAAGAAAGAAATCTGAAAAGTGGAGAGATGCTGTACTGAGAAGGACCCATCCAACACATGCAAGCATGGAACATCATCATCATCATTTAACATCTATTTTCCATGCTAGCATAGGTTAGATGGGTTTTGCCATCTGAGGCAAATCAAGTGTCTGGCTTGGTTTCTATGGCTGGATGCCCTTCCTAACACTAACCCGATGTACAGTGTGTGCTGGCTGCTTTTTGACACTTACACAACCACATTATAATTTGGGCTGGTGTTTTTTGTCATGATACCAACATGAACACTTTACAGTATGGGCTGGTCACTTTTTTTTTGTGGCACCAAATGACCACTTTACCATGGAACAATTGATATGTGATGCTGATGCTGAATGCTATGATAGTGCCCTTACTATTCCATCAAGAGTTAATAAACCAGGACTGATATAAAAAAGTCATCTGGATAGATAGTCTTCTTGCTCTTGTTCAATGAGGCTGGGGGGGGGGGGTCTTCTTAGGTCAATTATCCCAGAGGCATCATCATAAATAAAACTGACCAGGTCTGCCAGTACCCTCCATAACTGGTGATTCCATGCCAGCCCATTTGCATCCTCCAAGGTGATGCTGAGCATCTGGAGTTCTTTGGTGACATCCAGCCTTCTAGTGCAGTGCTTGTCGTGGAGTCTCTTCCAGCCTGTTGCTGTAGGATGATCTGACAGTAGACAAAGCACATGTCCATACTGGCAAATGTGGTGGATGGCTGCTACAGTGCATAGTAATCACTAATTATAGCAGTTAACAGTTGTTGGTTAAATATAAATTCCCTCCCCTATTGGCTGTGATATGGATATGAGTGCAGTATTTTAAAAAAATGTTCTTTAGAGAAAAAATAGCACTCTCTAAAAATATATTAACTTCAGAGAGAAGAAAAAATAACATGCAGAAAAAAATCAATGATTTTTCTGTGTTGATAGACTATCTTGTATTGTATTTGAATTGAGGAAAAGCAAATAAAATGAAAATATTTTACTTTCATGATGTGAAGAATGAATTTTATATTCATTTTGTAGCAAAAACAATAATTAAAATCTAACTGTAGAATCATTTTTAAAAATCTATTTCATATATATTTCTTATGATTTATATTATATTCATTACTATGAAATAAATATGATATAGATTAAAGGCAAGTCTCCAGTTTAATTTTATGTCATATAATTTTCCTGAAAAGAATCTAAAAGCTTATCATATTTCTATAAAAGACTAACCTCTTTACCATACATACACACTCATTCATATATTGGGTTAGAGAGGTTGTCATATTCTGAGGCTAGACAGGTCATGCGGCCTTGTTTTACTCATATGTTCTGTTTTAGGCTTGCTTTCTACAACCAGATGCCCTTCCTAATGCCAACCACTTTACAGTAGGTAATAGGAGCATTTTCTTGTGGCACCTGCACTACCACCTTACAAAGTGGCATGGGTGATTTTTATTACAGAACCATCATTACCACCTTACAGCGAGGGTTAGGTGTGTTTTATCATGGTACCTGCACTACCATCTTACAGAATAGGTAGGGTGTGATTTATAATAGCACAAACACTATCACTTTACAGTATGGGTTAGGTGTGTTTTATTATGGTATAAACACTACCATTTTACAGTGTGTTTTTTACCATCAACCAAACACTCGCATCATATAGCATGTACTGTGTGGATTTTAATGTGGCACCTGCAATAATATTTCACACTGGAAAGGGTGTATTTTATTGTAGTGCCAACACTACAGTATGGGCTGTGTGTCTTTTATTATGGCACCAACACTACCTCTTTGCAGTGTGGGCTGGCTATGTTCCCTTGTGGCACCAGCACTACCTCGTTACAGTGTGGGCTGGGTGTGTTTTATTATGGCACCAGCACTAACTCTTTGCAGTATGAGCTGAGGGTGTTTCATTGTGGTACCAGTACTATCACTTTACAATGTAAGCTGAGGGTGTTTCATCATGGTACCAACACAAAGTATAATACATACATTAAAATGAAAGTATCATTATAGGAAAGAAAGAAAGAAAATGCTTTCATGAGGTTTATATCGAATAATAATAATATTCGATTAACCCAGAAACAACATCATTGTTGATTGTTTCTTTCTGCCATGGCTAAATCAAAAGGATGACGATAGTCATCTAAAACATACAGCATAATGAGGCTGTTTACTTACAAACGAATTTAATATTATCTTTATTCGATATAGACTCGTGAATGCATTTTCATATCCAGTATGTTAGAGCAAAAATTAATTTTAAAAAAGAAAAATCAACATAAATCCTTTAATTTCTGGGACAAAATTATACCAGGTCAAGGGTAAAATGTGACAGACACAAACACAAATTATTTCAATTGTTGTTGTTGTTGTTATTTAGCCTCAGGCTAACTCTTGCCAAGCTGACATAATCAAGGGCATTGCATTTGTGTTTACACAAAAAAAAAAAAAAAAAAAAAATGTTATTGGTGCTTGAGGTTTTAAACCTTTTTCTTGATATTTTCAAGCCACTGATTGAGAAAACAACACCCACTTTGTTTCATCAGCTCTAGTTTTTTTAGATATGGCATATGTCATTATTTATTTTTACTTTTCTAGAATGGTATTATTATGAGTTGCTCATAAATCTAAATGCATCTGTATAATTAAATTGTAGCTATGATTTTGTTGATGTTGGTTCTTTACATGTCTATTCTGTTTCAAGTGTTGACGTGACTTCATCATGACAAAAATGTTTAAATCATCCAGATGTCTTCTTCTTTGCTTTCCTCTTCTTTGCCCACTTATTCCTGAGAGTGTTGTGGGGGCAGAGTCCTCAAACATGCCTTCTAAGTCTCCAACTGATCCAGCTGGACCCCCAAGCAGGTCCAGCCAAGCTCATGGATGTTGTTCAACCATCTTGCTTGGGGTCAACCCCTGTGTCTCCTGCCAGTTGGTTTTGCCTGTAAAATCTCTCCAGTGATTCTTTCCTGAGACATTGTAGAGTACATATATTCTTTGAATAGTAAAAAAACTATAGGTGATTTTATGAAAAGAATCAATTTTGCCTATTTCAAAGTATGGAGGTTAGGATGTTGGACTTATGCTCATGTTGTTGTGGGTTTGATTCCTGTGTTGTGTGTTGTGTTCATGAGCAAAACACTTCATTTTACATTGCTCCTGTATACTCAGCTGAAAATGATTACCAGTAGGGAGTCTTATACTCTCAGAGGCTTTGCACCATGAAACTGGGATAAGCACTGGCCTAATGACCCTTCTGACAAATTACAACTAGGGGACCAAGATAAGCTATGGGTTTGTCATGTTATTTGTAAAAAAAAATAGAATATATATGAAGCATCTGTAGCAATGGACCAATGGAAAGAGAGATGCTTGAAATTTGGGATACCAATTGTATGGCAAGAACAGAGAAACTAGAGTGATGACTCTTACTTTTGTTTGGAGAATATAAAGGGTTTTGATAAATATAACCAGAGTAAATGGATGTATCCTAAAATAGAGTCAACATGACAGCCTGTGGGACATTACCATGAAATACGTATCTCATCATTCATTCATCTTCCAGAGCTCCTTCATGAAGAGAATGAATTAAATATTGACAAGGGAAGAATGTGTGGGCAAAATGACAATTTGTCATCAGCTACAGAAGTTTTTAGTCATCACGAATTGAATGGCCTCATAAGGGACTTTAGTGTTTCGAAGAAACTCTCTGAATTGTTAACTGCCAGGCTTAGAGAAAAATATTTCCCTTCATTGAGGAACAAAATCATGTGATATCATGACAGAGAAAAAGATTTACTATCCTTCTTCTCAAAACAGAACAATTTTATTTCTACAATAATAATAATGATAATAATGAAAATTATTGTGTACAGTGTTCAGGTGCACTACAACTTATCAAAGGTGCATATAATAGTACATAGAATAATGTACAAATGTGTAAAGATTGCTGATGAAACTGCTCATATTGGAATATACACTAAGAGAATGGTAGTTATTGATAGATAGCTCCAAATGTAGCCTGAAATATCTTCTACATAATGGTAAAAGATAAAAATCAATCCCATTTGATGACACTGTCAGTATGTATGAGGTGCACAAAACAATTGCCTAAGTCCTAGAAAAGGTATTATATGAAGACACCCATCTGTGTCATCATCGTTTTAATGTTCAATTTTCCTGCCTAGCAAGGGTTTGACACAAACCAAAGGTCATCAGTGGGATTTGAACTCAGAACATAAAGGTACATAACTCTATGCTGCAAATCGTGTCTGGCACTCTACCAATACTGCCAATCCACTGCCCCCATCAGCTTAATGGAAAAAGTTATTTTACTAAATTACTCCAAATTCTTGAATATTCTCAATATTAATTGAAACATGGAAATATGAAAATTAAAGGGATAATCTTTGTTTTAAAAATACTTTCATTATTAACATGGCATTATTAACATATTAAGATGGCAGTAAGAGAGGAGTTTAGAAATCCTTTGCTGATATTTAGCTATGTTCTGTTTTTAACCCTTTAGTTAGCAACCCGGCCAAAACTGGCTCTGGTTACATGAAGTAAAACCATCCATTTTAAAGTTTTCTAAATTAAATCAAAATCTTCCAACATAATTTTATATAAGAACCTTACATTAAGTTACCATCTTAGTAATGAAATAGTTAATAATTTTAGTAAATTCCTTGAAATCCTTCATTAATTAATTGAAAGAGTGTGTATTTCATGAGAAATACGGTCATGAAAGGGTTAAATTTTACCACAAAAGGCCATCAATTTCTCTTTCTTAATTCCAGTTTAGTGACATAAGCAACAGTTAGCCACCTTCTAGAGACCAGAGGAATAGTAATTATATAAACTACACCTCATCTCCTTTTCTCACTCCTAAATTTTAGATCTTGTGCTAATATGAGAAATCATTATAATTATCACTACTACATTGCTGAAGACTGGGTCTTTTGTTCACCTAAGTATCATTATAGCAGCCAATAACCTCTTAATATTCCTCCAAGGTTCTATTTTCAACTGCATATATTATTTTTGTTGTTGTTGCTGTTGTTGTTGTTCTTCAGTTTGGTAGTGGAGGAGAAGAGGGAGGGACACCTAGTTGATGAAAGAAGAAGATATGAATGAAATATGAGAAATATCTTCAGGATATGATGCTGAGATGAGGAAAAGGGAGGGAATCTGAAGAGATTTTAAAGGACTTAAAGTAGTATGAAGTATACAGATGATGATGATGATGACAGTGATAAAATAATGAATAAGGTGATGGTAAAATGAAAAGGGTAATGATGATAATTTTGTTGTTGTCATTGTTCTTGGTGGTGGTAGTGGTGGTGACAGCTGTGGTAGTGTTGGTGGCAGTGGTGGAGGTGGTGGTGGTGGTGGTGGTGGTGGTGATAGTGGTGGTGGTGGTTGTGACAGTTGTGGTAGTGTTGGTGGCAGTGATGGAGGTGGTGTTAGTGATGGTGACAGTGGTGATGGTGGCAGTGGTTATGGTGGTGGTTGTGACAGCTGTGGTGGTGATAGCAGTGGTAGTGTTGGTGATGGTGGTGGCGATAGCAGTGGTAGTGCTGGTGGTGGTGGCGACAGCAGTGGTAGTGGTGGTGATAGCAGTGATAGTGGTGGTGGAAGTGGTGACAACAGTGGTAGTGATGGTGGTTGTAATATAATGATCATGATGATATTATGAGGAACCTGATGATGATGTTGATAATGATGATGATGATTATTATTATTATCATTATTATTATGATGAGCAAATGAAAGAGATGATGATGATAAACTGTAGAAAACTGAAGTGGATGCTAAGATGAAGAAGATAATAAAATGGTGATGATTCTGACAGGAAAGATTAAAGGACAAAATGTACTACAAAGCAGAACAAAACAGGAAATTGTTCAGAGAAAAATAATATGAATAAAATGAAAATAAAGATAGGATATTAACCCATTAAGGACCAAGTCTAGTGATGTTTCTACTCAACAGAAAAAAGGGATACTTTTATTGGGTTATTTTATATAAATCTTTAAAATCTTATATCTCAAGCTCAATAAAATGAAAATAAAGATAGGATATTAACCCATTAAGGACCAAGTCTAGTGATGTATCTACTCAACAGAAAAAGGGGCTACTTTTATAGGGTTATTTTATATAAAGCTTTAAAATCTTATATCTCAATTTCAAAAAACTTAAGAAAAAATATATTATATGTACTTATGTAAAAATCAAAATGTTTTAGACTTTTTTTGCCTAATTTTAAAGGGTTGGCTATACATAGGCACTAACTTCATGAGGGTGAAATTTACACTGCAATATAAATCACATTTCTAATTACTCTCAGGTCTTGAATAATCACCCTGCCCTCTCTTATTAATTTTTCAGATTTTTTCCACACACCGTCCACTTTTATTCCACCCCACTTCTACCCTCACTGTTTATATAACATTTTGCTAATCTATCTCCTGCGAAATTTTATTGTAAATTATTCATATGGATACAGCAGCTGGAGAATCTAATGATAATATTATTTTACATTAAAAAACATTATATATGACAAAAAAAATCAACATTACAAGAAATCTTATATTTACAAATGTACACAATACAATTACCAATTCCTTACCCCCCCCCCCCCTCGTTTATTCCACCACCACCTACACTTATAGGAATTCAAGCAAATGTCCAAAACCCCTGCTTATTTCACCCCCTCCCCCTTATTAATTGGGATCCAAGAGAACACTTTGTAATACTAATTTCACTGTGAACCACTAATTACACTTTGTAATATTAATTTCACTGTGTACCACTAATTACACTGTGTACCACTAATTACACTGGGTGCCACTAATTACACTGGGTGCCACTAATTACACTGGGTGCCACTAATTACACTGTGAACCACTAATTACACGGTGAACCACTAATTACACCATGTACCACTAATTACACTGTGTACCATTAATTACACTTTGTACCACTAATTACACTGGGCACCACTAATTACACTGTGTACCACTAATTACACTGTGTACCACTAATTACACTGTGTACCACTAATTACACTGTGTACCACTAATTACACTGGGCACCACTAATTACACAGTGTACCACTAATTACACTGGGCACCACTAATTACACTGTGTACCACTAATTACACTGTGTACCACTAATTACACTGTGTACCACTAATTACACTGTGTTTTACTAATTACCGTGTACCACTAAAACATAGTAATTAACATGTCTTATATTTCCAGATGTATCATCATCAACATCTTAAACATTTAATATCCATTTTAATATCCAGTTTAATATCCATTTTAATATCCAGTTTAATATCCATTTTCCATGTTAGCATGTTAGCTCATACAGAACTGATTTTTGGCTTGGTTTCTACAGCTGGAAGCTTTTACTAAACCCAACCACATTCACAGTGTAGACTGGGTACTTTTTGTTGTGACACCAACACAACCACTTTACTGAGTGGACTGAGCACTTTTTGTCATGACATCTACACAACCACTTTACCATGTGGGCTGGGCACTTTTTGTTGTGTAACCAACATAACCATTTTACAGCGTGGGCTGGGTACTTTTTATTGTGACACCAACACAACCACTTTATAGTGTGGGCTGTGCACTTCTTGTTGTGACACCTACATAACCACTTTACAGTTTGGGCTGTGGACTTTTAGTTGTGGCGCCAAAATTAATTTCCACATTATATCATGTATGTTTAGCATAATATCTTTTTTTCACAAATGTTGATTGTTGTCTGTGAAGAACTAGAGTCAACATTTACATGAGATACATGGAAAAATCTAAATTTGGGGGGAAAAGATAGGAAGTTAACATTTACACAGACATATATGGCACATTTTTTTTTTCAAGAAATCAGCAAATATATCAGGCTAATCAGCCCCTAAATTCTTTTGGCACCATCCCAACTAATACAACTCCTGGATCTTTGATGCAAAGTATGTTTCATTTTAAAGATTTCATATTTAAAGTAAAATCTTTCCTCATAATTTTCATGTATATATATTTTTTGTTTGTTTTACATTTGAAAAAAAAGGTAATAGCCCTGAAATATATTGAGTAAAACATTGTTTTGCTTAATTTGTCATCTTTATATATTTCTACCATAATGTACCAGTTTTTATTACATCATCATTTATTACATATATCACAATGATTCATATTAACTATACTACTTTATTTCTTTTATTAGTTAGGAAGAATGGCAAAATATCTGTTAGCCGAAGACATCATTTTATAACCTAGATCATCATCATCATCACAGTTTTACGTCTGTTCTTCCACGCTAGCATGGGTTAGACGGGTTATCCTGTTGTGGGCGGTGTCCAGTCGGCTGACCTTGTCTTGCTCATACAGGAACTGATTCTGGCTTGATTTCTACAGCTGGATGCCCTTCCTAACACCAACCTTGTTTACAGTGAAGGCTGGGTGCTTTTTTCCATGGTGCCTACACATCCACTTTACAGTGTGGGCTGGGTGCTTTTTTGCCGTGGCACCTCCATGACCACTTTACAGTGGAATGATAGGGACCCCAGTCCTTATCATCTCATTTCTACAGCTGAGTAAATTGAGCTATGTGAAATAAAGTGTCTTGCCCAAGGAAACAACACATCACCCGGTCCGAGAAATGAACTCACAACATTTCGATTGCAAGCCCAATGCTCTAACCACTAAGTCATGGGCCTAGATGTAGGTGAGAAATATGTGTTAGCTAAAAACATCTGTTTAATGCCTAAAAATATGGTAAGAAAAGGGTTAAATTAAAATGTGTAATGAAAAATAACTATCAATTGAAAACATCTTTTAATCCCTAGAAATATGGTAATGAAAGGGTTAAATTAGAATATGTTAGGTGAGTAATATCTGTAAGCTACAGACATCTTTTAACCCCTAGAAATATGAACCTTTAGATGTAGTTGAGAAATATGTCAGCTAAAGACATCTTTTAAACCCCTAGAAATATGGAATTGAAAGGGTTAAATTAAAAGATGTAGGTGCGAAATATCTTTTAGCTCAAGACATCTTTTAACCCTTAGAAATATGAACACTTAGCTGGAAGTGAGAAATAACTCTCAACTGAAGACATCAATTAACCCCTAGAAATACGATAATGAAAGGGTTAAATTAAAATATATAGGTGAGAAATACCTTTTAGCTCAAGACGTCTTTTTAACACCTGAAAAAAAAAAAAAAACGTCTGGAAGTGATACAAGATTTAAAACTACTCACCAGTAATTCTTAGTAGCACCTGTCGAGAGATCCTATCACGTGTACTGACTTGACACACATAAACACCACCGTGTCGTTTTTCTAAGTGTTTTATTAGCAGGTTCCATTCATTAGCTTCTTCATTATGGGTTACCGTTACACTGGAATCTTTAACGTATGTATAGGTACCAATTGTCCAAGGATGAGGATCTGAGGCCTTTCTCCACATAACCTGTTAAGTACATGTAACAAAGGTTAGTAACATGTAGTAGTCTAGTACGTGTAACATCTACTGGTTAGTAACGTGTGGTTCTCTAATATATGTACCAGTTAGGAGTTAATAACATGTGGGGCTCTAATATATGTGACAGTTAATGCTTTTTAACACGTGGTGCTCTAATATATGTAACAGATGTTACTAACATGTGGTTCTCTAAAATATGTAGTAGTTAGAGGTTAGTATCATGTAGTAGTCTAGCCACTAATGTAAATATAATTGTGGATAAAAATAACCTTATGAATAATCAAGTTGAAGACTGTGTTTGAAATTTGAAAATGTGACCATCCCAAATGCAAAAATTAACTGTAATAATAGTCAATCATCATAGATAATAGTTGAGAAAATTGGGGAAAGTACATGAAAAAAAAAAAAAAAAAGTTGACAAAGGTGCTCGGTTCACCTTTATACTTCTTAAAGTGTATTTTACCCAGTTTTCAAAATTCTTATCTATAACAATCACTCTTATTACAGTTATTGTTTGCATCTCATAACAGTATAAACTCATACACAAATACACATTTATATATATATATATATATATATATATATATATATATATATATATATATATATATATATATATATATATATATATATCAATGATATTAATAAATGGAAACTATATTTATAAAACCATATTTATTTTATTTTATTATATATATTTCAAGGGTACCAACATTTTGGTACACTCTCATCAGATAAAATGCAAAATTTGTTTTATAAATGGTGACATACCCAAGAAACCAGACCTTATCGGTTCAGGTTCAGTTTGGATTTGGATATATATATATATATATACTTACACACACACAATAATTCATGGGTAAAAAAATTTTCTTGACAAAGGTATCCAAATGTTTGCCAGAAGATTGAAATTAGTAGAAAAATCTCTATTAGGGTTCAAATCACAGCTGATTTCATAAAACTTACAAGCATTTGTCTATCTTAATTACTGTATATAGATATATGGCTCAGGCAAACTCCAATTCTCCAACACAAAATTCTTTGCTGATTTATTGAAATCGTGCTAATTTACTGAAATTTACCATCGTAAAGTTGCCGTTCTGTGAACAAGACCTCCTGAACTAGAAAATTTGGAGCCAAAAAAACATGTTTTACTCTGCCTCCCATTTTACGCATTCTTTGGCTCTTAAATCACTCCTAAAGTTATAACAATCCTTTAAAAAAAAAATGTATATATATAGTGTGTGTGTGTACATATGTATATATATATATATGTGTGTGTGTGTGTGTAGATACGTATATATATATGTATGTGTGTATATGTATATATATAAAAGAGAGAGAGAGTGTGAGGTAGTGAGGGAGAAAGATGGATAGACATATAGACAGATACACAAAATCATTTATTCACATTTCTTTATAACTTGAAATCAATTAGATTAACCATCCCTTAAAATTACCACCAATTATATAGGGTCAAGTCACGCAGTTTATAATTATCACACCAGTACATAATATAGACATTTATCTGTGAAAAAAAATCATCAGTACTCCACGAACATGCCACAATGGAACATGGGGCACACTAGAGAACATAGAAATAAAAATTGTATCCACACAGAGAAAAGATGCAATGCTCTAACATTACAGAAGTGACAAACAAACAAAAACTCCAACCAAAATGAAACAGAAAACATGAGTGACATAGCAACAACATCACAACAAGTAATTAAGGACAAGATAAAGACATACAGAGACACACAAGAACCAAACTAATAAAACAAAGCAGGCACACACAGATAGAACAAACAACCAACTAGTGACAAGTAAATAAATGTATGAATAAATAAATGAATGAAAACCTGGATATAACACATGCACAACCTAAATACACAGCACACAACACACAAAAACAAGATGACGTAGAACAGAAGAAACGAGAGACACAAAATAACAAATTAGTCACTGAAGAGATCATAGAAAGTGTGACGAAAGAGCTTTGACAATAAATAAACCAGCATCTGGTTATTAAACCAACCAACTGGATATTTGTGATAAACTAAAGTGAAAACCAATGGGTGCATGTGTTTTTATTTGCAGCGTGACACTCCCAAAGTATAACAATATCTGTTTATTAGCTTTACCCCTTTAGCATTCACATTACTCTATATATACTCACGTATATAGTTGTATTTTATCGTAAAGGCTTTATCCCACATAGTATCTCACATAATATCGAATCTATGACATTTTGATGTTGTTTATTTTGAGAACAATACCTTAACATAAGTATGAGTAGCAAGTTATGACCGGTTTGAACAGAAAGAGGTGATAGAATTCTGGCCGCATATGGCCGGTTTAAATGATAAAGGGTTAAACAATCTTTAATTATTTAGCAAAAAATATCTAAAAACAGGTTTATTAATTCGCATGTTTATTGTATTTCAAACGATAGACAAATTGTTGTATAAATTTATTGAATCTAAAATAAAGATTTTAATATTTAATGTTATGCATTCATAGTACTGTTTTGTACTTTTCAACAATGTCTCACTAATGTTGTTTCATATGGTTTGTTAATTCACATGCTTATCATATCTTCATTGCTTGGAACATTATTGTGAAGATTTGCAGTATTAGAGTAAAAACTGTAATATTTAATTGTTTCTACTGTTGGCACAAGGCCAGCAATTATACCAGTGTATTACTGGTACTTTATTTTATCGACCCCCGTAAGGATGAAAGGCAAAGTTAACCTCGACGGGATTTGAACTCAGACTATAAAGGGCCGTAACTCTTTGCTGCAAAGCATGGCGTCCGACACTCTACTGATACTGCCAATGCACCACCCTTTAAAAACTGTAATATTTAATGTGATGTAATCATAGTACTTTGTTGAACTTTTCAAGAATGTCTTATTAATGTTTCATGCAGTACTGGACATTAAAATTTAAAAACATGCACAAATACAGTTACATACACACAGATGTACATACACACACATACATGAACGCACATATACATATGATAGTTACTGTAGAATTCCTCAATATAAGGAAACTAGTGATGATGTGTCTCAGCAGTAATTATTCCATAGGGAAATTCATATTAGTGCATGCTAAGTTCAACTGTTGTGATAGGTGAAGAATTTAATCATCATCATCATAAATTTAGTCTATTTGCATGGATTCATAACTAATCACACAAATCAGTCTTCTGTCCCCACAGGTAAAACATTGATTTTAATTAACAATATTTGAAAGTTTAGCTTTCTGAGCACTCTTCCAGTTTACAGTTACACCTGAAATGTAAAGTATGTATATAGTGTATATATTGTATATATTGTACTAATATTTCATATGCAGTGTTTTGCTCAAGAATACAACACACAACCCATTCGAGGAATTGAACCAAAACAAAACCTACCGTCAGTGGGCATCTCTTAACCAAATATACACCCCAACCCTCTACCCCTACCTCATTCTCCCACTCCCACCAACACCACCCTTTCTCTGTAAAGTTATGTTGGTACCATAACATCCAGTCCAAACTAAGAGGTTGTGTAGGTGTCACAACAAACAAAACACCCAGTCCACGCTGTAATGTGGCCATGTAGGTAACACGGTAAAAAGCACCCAGTCCACACTGTAAATGTGATTGGTGTTATGAAGGGCATCCAGCCATAGAAAACCTGCCAGATAGTCCTATACGAGCGAGACACGGTCACCTGACCAATCTTGCCTCATCAAATGGGACAATTCCTGTCTAAGCCATGCTAGCGTGGAAGATAGACGGTAAACGATGATGATGATGATGGTGACATTACAGTCATACATCAAACATCTTAACAATAGGCCATGCAGCTTTACTTAAACCTTCTGGGATTGATAAAATATAAAACCAGTCTATAGCAACATGCTGGTGGAATTGTTAGAATGTAAGACAGGTATCCTTGTGGAATTTGTTCCATAATTTTGTGTCCTGTGATCAAATCTTGCTATAGCCTACATGTGCTGGATTTAATGGATGGCAAAGGGGGCAATTGCTCCACGATCCCTGCACAAGCGATGGCCATAGCAATTTATTTTTGCCCTCAGCTGGGCATTTTAGTTTTAGGATGGTTAGAATTTTTTAATTTAATACCTGTATGTATAACTTTTCAATTCCAATTACTTACACCAAGCTGACTTTGATATGTAATTTTGTTTTGGGGGGGTGGCAGCGTATTCTAATTTTTTTGTGCATGTGGGGGCCCCCATACCTGAAGTGCTCCAGGCCCTCCAAGATCTAAATCCAATCCTGTGTATATGTATACATAAGGCACTCATGTTTCATATCATCATCATCATTAAACATCCATTCTTCCTGCAAGCAAGGGTTGGACAAGTCATCACCAAACAAGTTATTACTTAATCAATGTTACTGATCCCTCACATAGGGCATAGGGGCCACAACTTCATTAAATTCGTTTCCACCCTCTCTCACACACACATTCTCTCTTCTCCACAGTGCCCCTAATGCATTTTTGTTGCACAACCACAAGGAAGGTTGTCATCATGCCCTTAACACAACTGATGTGTCTTCCAAACAATTTGTTTGACATGGTCTCTGTAGCTGGGTGCAGGGTCATATATAGACCTTGGGGTCCTGGGGTACTTCAGGTTTGGGAGAGGGGGGTTCATACACAATAAAATTAAAATGCACAGCAATATAATAATTGTTTCTACCGACTCAGCCAACCCACCACCCTACATAGCAATATAATAATCTCTCTCTATATAAAATTCTTTGTCTCTGTCTGTCTGTCTTTTCCGTATGCATTCTCAAATGGCTCAACCAAATCAAATCAAATTTCACAAGGTATTAGAGCCTGGGATTAACAGCATGCAATTTTCATTTTCATTTGGATGATTAAAACAATATAACATTTTATCTAAAATAATCTACTATAGACTGTAAGTAAACAACATTTTATAACATGACAACGACAACGTCATATTTTGTATATGAGTGTGTATGTGTCTGTGAGTGCGTGTGTGTATTTGCACGTTTGTTACATACATTAGGCCTTAGTAAGTTACACACACATACATCTTCTCACAAATATTTAATCAGATACAGAGAATTAAACACACACACATCTACACATACATATGTAATGACTGACAAGTATATGAGAGTGTATATGTGTGTATTTCTGTGACAAACTGACAACGAACACACACACATCTAAAGAGAGAGAGACACAGAGGGAGAGGCTGAAAGAGTAATAGGCCGTTATACAGAGAGAGATACAATTAAAATGTTAGATATTCACGAAGAAAGAGAGAGAGTGTAACATCCCACAAAAGTCTAGAATCGGCTTTAACTATAGATCAAAGTATCAGTTGAATGTTTAACAATATAGCTTTTATAAAGTCGTTTTGCACCAGTCTTTGATTTTACAGAACACAGAAAAAAATTAATACAATTTGAAATTAATCTAAAGTGTACAGAACCCGAGACAGGAAACAGAAAGATTAAGGCAAGAAGAAAGACTATCACAACAAACAGAGGTTTAATATGAAAATCATCAAGAGGCAATGACAGTTGTAATGCAAACTCGACCAGCACAAACGACTTTTAAAGGCAGAATAAACTGGTTAAGAGCTGCATTTTCATATGATCCATCGAAGAATTATAGAAATGATCCTAAAGTCGCGATTGGTAGCATGGATATTACATTTAGCATGTGTTGCTTAGGTGGAAAGGTTAGACTTCCACTGATTAGAGGACCCTCCAGCTTTTATCCATATACTACTTACAGACTGTACTAACGAAGCTAAACACTGCAGCAGCAATGTTATGCGGTATATGGCTGCATTTCAGATGATGTCCTTTGGAGCTGAAAAAGATCATACTAACTATGGTTATTTCACAACATTTCAAATCCAAGGCCAATGCTACCATTTAATCAGCAGTTTATTCCCCCAACCTAATAAGGAAGTTTTAGGATCGTTTATATATATATATATATATATATCACACTCATACATTATGGGCTCACCTCATACTGTAAACCAGACAACACATCCAATACAATCATTTTCCCTTTTATCCATCTTCTCTGTTCTCCTGAGCGAAGCCTGGTACCTCAGTTAGTATATAATAATCTACTAAGATTTTCACATCTATTCATCCTTATTCTAAGTTTATAATCAAAACAGGCTTATCTTATTTTATTAAATTTTTTTTCTTCAAACACAAATCTTCAGTTCAATAAATTCTTATCCAATATGCTTAAAAGAAACTGAATAAATTAAATCAATTATGGCCACCAAGGAGGCAATGAGAAGATTGACCGACAGAGAAATCTAGTGTAGATGAGGAAAATTTAAAAGATTAACTTAATAGTATGTTGCTCTCATAAACACTAAAAACAAAGAAACTATATATTAATTAGAAAAAAAAATCTCTAAATAGAATAATAAACAAAGATGGTGATGGTGGTGGTGGTGGAGATGGGGGTGGTAGTTGCGGTGATGATGATGGTGGTGATGGGGGTTGTGGTGGTGGTGAGGATGATGATGGCAGTGGTGGTGGTAGTGATGGTGGTGATGGGTGTTGTGGTGGTGATGTGATGGGGGTTGTGGTGGTGGTGGTGAGGATGATGATGATGGTGGTGGTGATAATGGTAGTGATGGCGTTGTGGTGGTGAGGATGATGATGATGGTGGTGGTGATGATGATGATGGGGTTGTGGTGGTGGTGTGGATGATGACGATGGTGGTGGGGTGATGGTGGTGAGGATGTTGATGATGATAGTGGAATAAAAGACAAAATCAGGAGAAGATTGCTGTGGAAATTATTGATTAGTTTATTATGTAAAGGAAGTAGTTAGAAAATCTGGAGGATATAAGATCTAAAATATAAACAGTAATAACACATGAGAGATGACATGAATTAACTCTTTGAAAAAACACATAAACTCATGCTGCCAGCTTTGTGTTTCTTTGTATATATTGCTCTGTGTGTGTTTGTGTATGTCTGTCTGTGTGTGTGAATATGAGTGTGTATATATATATATATATCATCATCATCATCATCGTTTAACGTCCATCTTCCACGCTAGCATGGGTTAGAGTTGTCCCAATTTGAGGCAAGGTTGGTCTTGCTCATATAGTACTATCTGGCAAGTTTTCTATGGATGGATGCCCTTCCTAACACCAACCACATTTACAGTGTGGACTGGAAACTTTTTATCGCGTTAATAGATGTCGAAACGCCTTGATCTCTGCCATCGGAATCCTGACTCTTTTCCCACTCTACTACCCTAAGTATCGAGTAATCTGGTGCGCTATGGTCCACCTGGTTCCTTACCACACTTCCTTTGTTATATATATATATATATATATATATATATATATATATAGGAGGTGAGTTTTATTGTAGTACAATAAAGCAATGCAGATATCGGATAAGAAGCACTCTACAGTTTGTAGGACTGGAGTATAAATAATATATAAGATCAAAAGATGGTTAAAAGAGTTCCATGTATTTTATTATGCGCATTTCAAAAACAAATATCATCATGCAATAACATTTGCGTTTTCGTCAGATAAAATAGGGAGACATGATATGAAGGTTAAAACACACTTGTGAATAGTGCAGTTTTAAATCAACATAAAATCATGATATGTTGATTTAAAACTGCACTATTCACAAGTGTGTTTTAACCTTCATATCATGTCTCCCTATTTTATCTGACGAAAACGCAAATGTTATTGCATGATGATATTTGTTTTTGAAATGCGCATAATAAAATACATGGAACTCTTTTAACCATCTTTTGATCTTATATATATATATATATATATATATATATATATATATATATATATATATAAAAGGATAAAGATCCCATAAGTCTCTGTGGAGTTGTAGAGGCACCGTCATATGGTGTGTCTAGGGCACAACACTCTCCAGGTCTGAACACAGCCAATTTTTTCTATAGAGGAAGAACCGACCCCATTAATGGACTGGTTCATTTATATCAACCTCGAAAGGAAGAAACGCAAAGTTGACAATGGCGGTATTTGAACTCAGAGCACACAATGAGGTGGGACAAATACCGTAAAGCATTCTATCTGATGTCTTAATGACTCTGCCAATTCACCACCTATTTATATATATCATCATCATCATCGTTTAACGTCCATCTTCCACACTAGCATGGATTAGACGGGAGTTGTCCCACTTCAGGCAAGATTGGTTGGGTGACTGTGTCTCGCTCGTATAGGACTATCTGGCAAGTTTTCTACGGCTGGATGCCCTTCCTAACACCAACCACATTTACATGTGTGTGTATGTGTGTGTATGCAAAACACATCCCCTCTAGATTAGATGCGTCTTTGCATGTATAAGCTCACATATCTGATAAGATGTCAAAAAAGAGTTGAGTCCTGTCACCTTCATTGTACGCTGAGCTATTTGATATTGAAACAATTGTAATATGCAAATAAAGTTTGTACATATGCTGCAACACCAACTGTCATAATGTGGCAACTCATGCAAGCATGGAAAAATAAATGGTAAACAGTAGTGGTGATGGTGATGGTGATGATGATGGTGATGATGATGGTGGTGATGGTGATGATGATGATGATATACATATATATTCATTTTATTAAGGTTAACTCATGAGTCGTGTTACTCTGGAGTTTCTCTTGTTTATCACAGTGTCATCATGTATGTATATGAAGACTATACAGAAAAAACAACAGATGATGAGGTTCAATGAAGATATATATTAGTTTCATGCTTAATATAGTAGGAATAGTTGTAACGTTTCAGATACTAGTCCTTTATCAGAATATATATGGTCTTGGTAATCAATTCTATAACAGAATAATATAATTGTTTCTACTTTTGGCACAAGGCCAGCAATTATCCCAGTGCATTACTGGTACTTTATTTGATCGACCCATAAGGATGAAAGGCAAAGTTAACCTCGGCGGGATTTGAACTCAGATCATAAAGGGCCGTAACTCTTTGCTGTAAAGCATGGCGTCAGACCCTCTACCGGTACTGCCAATCCACAATAATATAATGTTGTTGGTTTCTTGCTGTGTTTCTACTTTGGAGATTCTGGTTTGTAAGTTGTTCAACCTCACTTCAACATTGCTCTGAAGACACATCTGTTACATCTTTTACTCAAACACAGTGCATCTTGGACTACATTATGTAATGTGTCCTCCTCATTAAAGATTCTAATGTACAATTTATTGGAGATTTAGCTGCTATTTCTTGTAATTCATGTGGCCATAAATAGGCTTCTTTAATAACTTGTGTGGTTTGTTGGTTTACTAAGTAATAACTGCAGGCATTGTTGAATAATTAGTTATTCATTTCTTAATTATTTTAGTTATCAAGATAATTAGTTGAGACAGACAGATAGATAAGTAGATACATGAGTAGATAGAGAGGTGGACATAAATAGATAGATGGGTAGATAGAGAGGTGGACATAAATAGATAGATGGGTAGATAGAGAGGTGGACATAAATAGATAGATGGGTAGATAGAGAGGTGGACATAAATAGATAGATGGGTAGATAGAGACATGGACATAAATAGATAGATGGGTAGATAGACAGGTGGACATAAATAGATAGATGGGTAGATAGAGAGGTGGACATAATAGATATATGGGTAGATAGAGAGGTGGACATAATAGATAGATGGGTAGATAGAAAGACAGATAGATAGATATAGAAATAGATGGAGAGAGAGAGAGAGGGGGCGAGAGAGAGGGAGAGAGAGAGGCTCTGATAGAGAGATGTTGCTACAACTAACATTACAACCGCTGCCATAACTACTACTTATACAATTACTACTACTACAACAATTAGTACAACTGCTACTACCACTACTACTATTACTACTACTTCCACTACTATTACTACTACTTCCACCACTACCACCACTACCACCACCACCACCACCACCACCACTACTTCTATTAAATAACGCGATTGAGCAAACTTGGGAACAGCATTTGTCATGATTTCATTAAATATTAATAATGATTTCTTATATAGGCACAAGGCCAGCAATTTTGGGGGAGGGGAAAGTCGATTAAATCGACCCCAGTGCGTGACTGGTACTTTATTTTATTGACCCCGTAAGGATGAAAGGCAAAGTTAACCTCGGCAGGATTTGAACTCAGATCGTAAAGGGACGTAACTATGCTAGATAACATGGCGTCCGACCCTCTACCGATACTGCCAATTCACTGCCCTAAAACGAAATATACCTCCCTGGCGGGGAATCGAACCCCAGTCTCCCGCGTGACAGACGGGTATACTTACCACTATACTACCAAGGATGAATAATAATAATAAAAATAATAATAATAATAATCTTCTATGTCCATGTCATCACAAGCAAACATGGACACCCACAGAAATTCTGGAAACTTAACCCAGCAGAAAATCTAATGATACATTTAAATGGAGAAATGGCTGAACTGACAGGGGACTAGTACTAGGGCTGCCATGACAGGGGGCTAGTACCTTCTTTATTGACCCCTCAATTAATTAAACGAACCATTGACCTCAGTGGAATTCGAATACAGAATATAGAGAACTGGAAATAATACCAAAGTGTATTTTATTAACACCTTAACAATTCTACCAATTCACTACTCGGGATTATGTGAGTGTGTTGAGGGCGTATATGTATATTTTACAACTACATACATATATATTTATTTTCATGTGTATATATATTTCATCATCATTTCATCATTTCATTTTACGTCTGCTTTTTCCCTGCTTGCAAGGATGGGACAGGAACTGATGCTGGCTTGATTTCTACAGCTGGATGCCCTTCCTAACACCAACCTCATTTACAGTGAGTGCTGGGTGCTTTTTTGCCGTGGCACCTCCACGACCACTTTGCAGTGGAATGATATGGAGCCCAGTCCCTATCATCTCATTTCTACAGCTGAGTAAACTGGAGCAATGTGAAATAAAGTGTCTTGCTCAAGGAAACAACACATCACCGAGTCTGAGAATTGAACTCACAATCTTTCTATTGCAAGGCCAATGCTCTAACCACTAAGCCATGTGTCTCCATAGATATATAAATATATAGTTATGTAATAAGCAGCATGAGACAATTATTCCATTTACCAAAGGTTTCACGAAGACAGACGAGCTAGACATAGACGTCTGAAATCGCTCATCAGAATGACATTTTATTTGATGTGGATGTAAGATATGGATTTAAAAAGAAAGGCTAAAAATAGTAACTGTCTTATGTTGTTTATTACATAATTAAATAGCTCTGTAACTTACACAGAGCACTCTCCTTTCCTTTACCTTTCCTACGGAAACACTTAATATATATATATATATCCAAACATGGAAGCACGGCCTAGAATCAAAAGGCCTTAAAATTAACCTAGCTAAGACTAAAGTTCTAGTTTGTAAGAAAGAAAATAAGGCGGCGGTCCCCTTGGGGAAGTGGCCATGCGCAGAGTGTAGGAAAGGCGTAGGTAGAAATTCCATTTTGTGTCCCAAATGCAAAGTTTGGGTGCATAAAAGATGTAGTGGGATCACAGGTAAGCTAACTAAGAACATAGATTTTACATGTGGCCGGTGTTCTGGGAATATAAGTAGCAGCAAGTGCCCACAAAATACTAGCTCTTTCAACTGCGAAGAGGGTTCTATAGAAATAGTGGACAGCTTCCGTTACCTGGGTGACAAAATCAGCAGTGGGGGAGGGTGCTCTGAAAGTACAGTAGCTAGAGTCAGAACTGGGTGGAAAAAGTTCAGAGAGCTTATACCACTATTAGCCGCTAAAGGGTTCTCCCTAAAAATGAAAGGCAGGCTGTACGATGCCTGCATACGAACAGCAATGTTGCATGGCAGTGAGACCTGGGCATTGTGTGCAGAGCATATACGCAGACTAGAGAGAAACGAAGCTTGCATGCTCCGCTGGATGTGTAATAGTAATATACGTGAACGACAAAGCATAAACGAACTAAGGAAAAAATTAGAAATAAGAGGGATCAGATGTTGTTTACTAGAGAGAAGGCTACGTTGGTATGGTCACGTGATGCGCATGAAGGATGATAGCTGTATAACAAAGTGCAGGGCAATAAAGATAGACGGTAGCCACGGAATAGGCAGACCCAGAAAAACCTGGGACGAGCTGATAAACTCCGACCTCACACACTTACACCTCACCAAGACAATGTCACTGGACCGAGACCTTTGGCGGTACTCAGTAATAGAGAAGACCCGCCTTGCCAGTAGGCATCTCTAACAAAATACACCCCGTCCCACCACCACCACCACCCCATCCACACCACCCCGTCCTATGTAAAGTTATGTTGGTGCCGCGCCATCCAGGCCGAAACAAATGAGATCGTGTAGGTGTCACGACAAAAAAACACACAGTACACGCTGTAATGTGGCCGTGTAGGCAACACGGTAAAAACCTCCCAGACCCACACTGTAAATGTGGTTGGTGTTAGGAAGGGCATCCAACTGTAGAAAACCTGCCAGACAGTCCTATGCGAGCAAGAAAATCACTCTTGCCTCAAGTGGGACTACCCCCGTCCAAACCCATGCAAGCATGGAACACGGACGTTAAACGTTGATGATGATGATGATGATGATATATATGTCTGTGCGTCTGTATATATTCTACAATTAGATACACACAGTAGAAGGAAGACGCAATAGAAGTAGACCACGTAAAACATGGGCGGAGGTGGTGAGTGCAGACGTCAGATCGCTGAAACTCACCGAGGAGATGACGAAGGACCGTGACAAGTGGAGAAATGCTGTGCTGAATAGGACCCGTCCAACCCTTGCAAGCAGGGAAAAGTGGACGTGAAATGCTGATGATGACGTATATATATATATATATATATATATATATATATATCATTTTTATCTAAAGACATTTTTTTCCAATTCCAATCCGCCTGTCCCCTCAATCTATCTTATTTCTCATTCTTCCTTCTGATGAAGGACTAGTGTCCGAAATGTTAAGTCACTCTTCCTGCTATATCAAGCGTTAACCTAATATATCCCTTCCATATACTGTACTGATTGTGTTGTTATTTCTGTTTACCTTTTACATACATATATTTTTTTTCCGTTCTTTGCCAGGGAACGTTTCCACGAATCAAAGTATCATCTTCCTGTTTTCCTCCGGTTGCAACGGTTTTTGAAATATTCACTTCTGCGTTCACAGATTGACTTTGTTAGTTTCAGAAGATCCCGTTAAGGGTGAAAGCAGCGATTCTTTGCTTAAACTTTAATCTGTTATTTTAATAAATATTTGCTCTACGGTTCTTATATATTTGATATATAATTATCCTTATCGAGCCCTCTTTGGATTTTAGTCTTCAAATTTATTATTATTACTATATATATATATATATATATATATATATATATATATATATGTAGGAGGTGAGTTTTATTGTAGTACAATAAAGCAATGCAGATATCGGATAAGAAGCACTCTACAGTTTGTAGGACTGGAGTATACATAATATAAGATCAAAAGATGGTTAAAGGAGTTCCATGTATTTTATTATGCGCATTTCAAAAACAAACATCATCATGCAATAATATTTGTGTTTTCATCAGATAAAACAGGAGAACATGATATGAAGGCTAAAAAACACTTGTGGATAGTGCAGTTTTAAATCAACATATGAAAAGTGGTTTTAGATAAATAAAATATTTTTTCCTCGCACATATCCTCCCTTCGTTAATTTTCAAATTTTTTTAATTTATACATTATCTTCCAACGGTTTTCAACCTCTCTATGTAAAACAATATATCTCCTCTCAGTTATAAAAACTATCTCTTTCTCTCTATCACCCATCTCTCCCTCTCATCTCCTCCCCTTTTTCATCCTTTCCAACCCCCCCTCTCTAAATAAAATATTTTTCCCAATATCACACATCAATCTAAAACCACTTTTCATATGTTGATTTAAAACTGCACTATCCACAAGTGTTTTTTAGCCTTCATATCATGTTCTCCTGTTTTATCTGATGAAAACACAAATATTATTGCATGATGATGTTTGTTTTTGAAATGCGCATAACAAAATACATGGAACTCCTTTAACCATCTTTTGATCATATATTATATATATATATATATATATATATATATATATATATATCTGTGTGTGTATATATTCTACAACTACATGCATGCATATATATATACATATTTATATTTGTATATATATATATATATGTTTTATCATCTTGGTTTTAAAGTCCACTTCCCCTTATATTTGTGTGTGCATATATATATATATATATATATTCATATATATAATATATATGTATATATAATATGCATATATATTTCATACACACAAAAATACATACATATCAATATGTAAGTATATATAGTATATATAAATATATATTGTATATATAAGAATATATAGTATATATAAGAATATATAGTATATATAAGAATATATAGTATATATAAGAATATATAGTATATATAAGAATATATAGTATATATAGTATATGTAGTATATATAAGTATATATAGTATATATAAGTATATATAGTGTATATAAGTATATATAGTATATATAAGAATATATAGTATATATAAGTATACATATAGTATATATAAGTAATAGTCATCCTACAAAGTAAATGTTATTACTGCTGTATTCATCACACCACACTAATTACAATATCACAATCAGAATTTCTGGAGACATACCACTCCTTCCTCCCGCTTCTCCCCCACCTCTCTCCCTCCCTCTCTCTCTCACTCACTCTCTCTCTCTGTCCTATACCTCTCTTTCCCACCTGTTTCTTTTCTCACTACATAGAAATATTGATGAGGTTATTTACTGTTTTAGTTTTTGTTATTTTGTTTTGTCATGCCTTGTTTTTTTTATTTTACCTGGTTCTCATAAATCAGGAAATACACACACATATATCCACATACATAAACACACACATCCACACACATATACACACATATCCACATGCATAGACACACATATCCACCTGCATATATATACATATCGACATGTAGATACACACATATCCTCATGTATACACAAACATATCCACATATATACACACACATCCACATTCATACACACATATCCACATGCATACACACACATATCCACATCTATACACATACACACATATCTACATACATACACATATCCACATGTATACACATAACCACATAGCTACATACATACACATATCCACGTGCATACACACATACATATCCACATACATAAACACACATATCCACATCTATACACATACACACATATCTACATACACATATCCACATGTATACACATAACCACATAGCCACAAACATCCATACACATATCCACATGCATACACACACACATATCCACATACATACACACACATATCCACGTACATACATACACACATGCATAAACACACACATCCACATGCTCATAGATTTACATAACAACAACAATGTCAACAACAACAGTAACAAATGCAATAACAACAACAATAATGTCAATAAACCCAACAACAACATCATGAACAACATCAACAGAAATAACAACAACAAACCCATCAACAACAACAACAGCATCAACATCAACAACAACAGTAACAGCAACAACAACAACAAGAGTAACAAGAAAAGTCAATTAAAGTCTTATATAGATCTGATTTCTGAACAGTTTTACAGACATCTGTTGGTGTAACTATGGAATATTTCTGAACAGTTCTACTGACATCTGTTGGTGTAAGTGTGGAATATTTCTTAATAGTTCTACAGACATATGTTGGTGTAACTGTGGAATATTCTACAGACATCTGTTGGTGTAACTGTGGAATATTTCTTAACAGTTCTACAGACATCTGTTGGTGTAACTATGGAATATTTCTGAACAGTTCTACAGACATCTCTTGGTGTAACTGTGGAACATTCTACAGACATCTGTTGGTGTAACTGTAGAATATTTCTTAACAGTTTTACAGACAGCTGTTGGTGTAACTATGGAATATGTCTGAACAGTTCTACAGACATCTGTTGGTGTAAGTGTGGAATATTTCTAAAGTTCTACAGACATCTGTTGGTGTAACTGTGGAATATTTCTAAACAGTTCTATAGATATCTGTTGGTGTAACTGTGGAATATTTCTAAACTGTTCTACAGACATCTGTTGGTGTAACTGTGGAATATTTCTAAACTGTTCTACAGACATTGTTGGTGTAACTGTGGAATATTTCTAAACAATTCTACAGATACCTGTTGGTGTAACTGTGGAATATTTCTAAACAATTCTACAGACATTGTTGGTGTAACTGTGGAATATTTCTAAACAGTTCTACAGACATCTGTTGGTGTAACTGCGGAATATTTTTAAACAGTTTTACAGACATCTGTTGGTGTAACTGTGGAATATTTCTAAACTGTTCTACAGAAATTGTTGGTGTAACTGTGGAATATTTCTAAACTGTTCTACAGACATCTGTTGGTGTATCTGTGGAATATTTCTAAACTGTTCTACAGACATCTGTTGGTGTATCTATGGAATATTTCTAAACTGTTCTACAGACATTGTTGGTGTAACTGTGGAATATTTCTAAACAGTTCTACACATATCTGTTGGTGTAACTGTGGAATATTTCTAAACAGTTCTATAGATATCTGTTGGCGTAACTGTGGAATATTTATAAACAGTTCTACAGACATTGTTGGTGTAACTGTGGAATATTTCTAAACAATTCTACAGACATCTGTTGGTGTAACTGTGGAATATTTCTAAACTGTTCTACAGACATTGTTGGTGTAACTGTGGAATATTTCTAAACAATTCTACAGATATCTTTTGGTGTAACTGTGAAATATTTCTAAACAGTTCTACAGATATCTGTTGGTGTAACTGGGAATATTTCTAAACAGTTCTACAGATATCTGTTGGTGTAACTGTGGAATATTTCTAAAGTTCTACAGACATCTGTTGGTGTAACTGTGGAATATTTCTAAACAGATCTACAGACATCTGTTGGTGTAACTGTGGAATATTTCTAAACAATTCTACAGACATTGTTGGCGTAACTGTGGAATATTTTAGAATAATTTATTCATAGCTTCAATCTATAAAAATAGTTAGAATTTTAGTTTGGTTGCTGTTTGTTGTTGTTATTGCTGTTGTTCTTATTCTCGCTGACATAGTTGTTGTTGTTGATGTTCATGTTAATTTTAATATTGTTGTTGTTATTACTGTTGTTATTGAAGATGTTATTGCTGATGTTGTTGTTGTTATTAAGGATGGCGTTGTTGTTACTGTTGTTGTTATTGATGATGATGTTGTGATTGCTGATGTTGTTGTTATTACTGTTTTTGTTGTTATTGAGAATGATGTTGTTGTTGTTGTGACTGTTGTTGTTGTAACTGTTGTTGTTGTTATTGGGGATGATATTGTTGTTGTTGTTGTTGTTGTTCTATATTGGCCATGGATTGCAATGGCGGGCAGCACAGTTTATTTAAGTCATCGTACAAACATGACATGTTTGACTAATGTAATTGTTCTGTGAATGCTAGTAGCAGCGAATGTGAGAACGCTCTCATGGAATTTTGCAACGGATATCTGTGTCTGCAAACATCACTGTTGTACAAAAAAAAGAGTAGAGTGAGGGGTGGGGGTGGTGTTGTATGTGAAAGAGAGAGAGACATCTCTACATACATCTTTCTCCCTCTACATCTCCCTCTACCTATTTCTTTCTCTCTCTACATCTCTCTCTTCCTACTTATCTCTTTCTGTCTTGCTTGCTCTCTCTGTCTCTATCTATGTACCTCTCTCTCTCTCCATCTCTCTCAATCTCTACCAACCACTCACTCTCTTGCTCTCTCTCTCTCTCTACTCCTCTGTCTTGCTCCCTTTTTCTCTCTACATATGTACCTCTCTCCATCTCTCTCACTCTCTCCCTACCATTCACTATCTTGCTCTCTCTCTCTCACTCTACCTACCCCTCTCTGTCTCTTCCTCTGTATCTCTCTCCATCTCACTCTCATTCTACCTACCTACCTCTCTGGGAGAAACAATGAGACAGTGATAGAGGGAGAGAGAGAGAGGAAGAGAGAGGGGGAGAGAGAGAGATTGTTTGGAGTTTTCTTTCATTATTCGAAAAACATGAAATTGATGTTGAAGCATCTATGGAAATATATTTATTTGTGGATGTTTTTTATTTGTAAACATGTATGTATACAGACACACACACATATATATATATAAATAGGGAGAGAGAGAGAGAGAAATATATGTGTGTGTGTGTATATATATATATATATATATATATATATATATATATATATATATACAGGATGTCCCTAAAAATGTATACACTGCAACAACATTCTAATAAATGCGTGTATACATTTTTGGAATATATATATATGTATATATATATATGTATGAATAGGTATGTATATACACATATGCATGTATATATACTCATACATACACATGCATGTAGATATACACATACATACACATGCATATTTATATAATCATACATACACACACATGCATATGCACATATATATATATATATGGGTATATATATACACATATATATGTATATATATATGCATATATATTTATATATGTATATATATATATATATATATATATATATATATATATATATATATATATATATATATATATATACACATGCTTAGATTTGGGCAATATAAAATTCGATATTTTATTAAAATGATATTATTGAAACACAAATAGTTGCCAATATTCCTTCAGTCATCACTAGAGGCTGGGTTTATTAACTTTTTCATGGCTTACACAGGAAAGAAAGGAGACATGGGGTGGTGGTGTGAGGGAGCAGCAATGACTGTGACCTTCACATATCATTCATAACCATGACCTTTGCAGGTCTCCTCCAGTTAGAGAGGTATGTGATAAACATCATTTAACATCTGCTTTCTCTGTTAAGGGTTGGACAGGTCTACCTGCACCAAGTCAGTACTGAAGCAGGACCACTGATGTTCCAGACTGGTTCAAGGAGGTATATTCATATATATAGATGAACATACACACACACACATATATATACCAATACACACACATGCACACACACACACACACGTGTACGCACATGCACACATATAGCTCTATATACAAAACGTTTTTTTTTCCTTTCAGATAGATGTGCTCCATCGTCCACTTTTCTAAATAAGTATATTATACACAAAACGCCAGCATCAACAGTTTTCCAAGAGATGGCAACAAGAATGGACCTGTTATTTTTCTCTAAAAATTTTTTCAGATTCTGCTCTGTCCCTCCTCTCAATCTTTCTAATTTCTCATTCTGTCTTCTGATGAAGGACTAACGTCCGAAACCTTAAGACCACCTTCCTGCTATTTCAAGTGTTAAACTAATATATTTTTCCAATGTACTGTGTCATTTGCTTTGTTATTTATGTTTATGTTTTACATATATTACTCATTACTGTTACATGTTCCAGGATAGACTGGGTACTGTGGTTTTGGTGGCACTGGATCAGCATACAATATAAGGTAAAAAAAGTCTTAGTCCTGTCAATAATTTTCCAATGTCTCTAGTGTTAATGCCATGATAAAATACACCCTGTTACATCCAGTACACTCTGTAAGGTGGCTAGCTTTAGGAAAGTGATATAGCAGTAGAAACCATGCAAATATATGAAATATATGAGCACAATAGAGTTTTCAGACCTAACACCCATTTCAATATATATATATCTTCTTTGCCCACTTATTCCTGAGAGATTCATAGAAAGCAGAATCCTCAAACTCTCCTTTTAGTGGGTTCTGTCAGAAGCAACCACCTCCAAATTATTCAGTTGTATCCCCAAGCAAGACCAGCCAAGCTTATGGATGTTGTCCAACCATCTTGCTCAGGATCTGCCCCTGGGTTTCTGGCCAGCTTGTTTTGCCCATAAAATCTATCCAGCAATTCATTCCTGAGACATTCTAACCACATGCCCATAACATTGGAGATATGATCTCTCAATTCAGAGAAGTAGCGGCTCGTCCTTCAGTTACTCTCTGATCTCCAAGCTATGCACTCTACTGAGTAATGTTACTCCAGAGACCCTTTGGAGGAACCCCATTTCAGTCGTTGTATTCACATTACTGCACCAGCTCATGCAATTCAGCCGCCTACCTTCCATCACTCATGAACATGTCCCCAAGATACTCTCCACCTGCTTCAGTAGATCTTCATTCACATATAAAGTGTGCTGTGTAGGTTTCTTTGAGAGGACAAGTGTCTCAGTTTCAACAAGACTGATTTTCATTCCAGCCATGCAGCATTTAGCATCAAACCTATCAAGTGCAAACCAGATATCACCTTCTGTCGAGTTAAGTAACACTATGTCATCTGCAAATTCCAGTTAACTGATTTACACCTGCCAGCAGTGAACACAATATATATAAATAAATATATATATATATATATATATATATATATACATACACTTACATATAGATATACACACATATGTAGATATATATATATGTATATACATGTGCATATATATATACACGCATATGGATATTGAAAGTTTTCAGACTGTAGATGATGATCAAGTGAAGAATTATTTACTCTAACCTATAATAATTAGCCAGAATTACACATCTGCTTTGTATGGTACCAGAAAGTAGTAGAATTCTTTCTTCCAATTACATAACAAAGGGAATATCTTCTTGCTCAGTTTAAAATTTTCCTTTCATCATCGACTTGAAAATCCAGAAGTGCATTCATTATCAAACATTCTTGCATTCTAACAAATCTCCTTGGTTTTTCCCAAACATGAGATATTTTAGACTTTAATTTAGCCATTCCTGTTATCGTTTCTTCCCCACTTTCTTGTGAAATGTTCATGTTTCATCTATTATTTTATATATGCATAAAAGGAAATTTTGCTGTGTCTGACATTTATAATTTTTAACCAGAATAGATATTGGTTGTTATATTCAGATTATGATTATTCCCTTTTTTCTTCCTATGATTATTATTATATCCCTGCTGCTCTGATCATATACATCAAAGCTTTGTAAGTTTTCTCCATGTTTTTATAAATTTCTCTGGAGTTTTATCGTTACAATTGTTAAAAATATTCTCAAGAGAATGTGGGCTCTAAAAAACCTCAATCATTACCATTATGTGGATTGGCAGTATCGGTAGAGAGTCGAACACCATACTTTGAAGCATAGAGATACATCCCTTTATGATCTGAGTTCAAATCCTGCCGAGGTTAACTTTGCCTTTCATCCTTACGGGGTTGATAAAATAAAGTACCAGTAATGTACTGGGTAATTGCTGGCCTTCTGCCAAAAATAGAAACAATTATTATTTTATGTCAGCATTCCAAGCTATCATGGGTTGGACAAGTTGTTGTGGTCTAAATCAATTCTTATTTTCTAACCACATCATGTTCATATGTTTCATTTTCCACAAGGCTTCTGTAGCTGTATGTCTTTCATAACTTCAACCACTTTATCAAACCTTCCAGTGCCAATAACGGCAGTGATGATATAAAATAATTTGTTTCAATATACTTGTGCTTTGGTTTTTACTATACTGATGCTCTACTGATTCTCAATATATTAGTATGATCATGTTTTTAATTTCTTTCTTAACCTCGTATTGGTGATATAAATGTGATCTAATCTTAATCTTAATACACATGTACAGAATATATATATATAAGCCCTTCCAAGCCCCAAACTGTAACAGAAATTCTGTTTATCAAGTGTGGAGAGTGTTTCTTTATAATAGTACCAGCATTAAAGAGGTTATCATATCCTGAACAAGATTGAAGAGTTTTTCTTTTCCATCCTATGTTGTCTCCATTCAATTACCAACCACTTTACAGAGTGTACTGGGTGCATTCCGTCTATTGTGATGCCAACCAACTTCACAGACACTTATTAAATTAGGAAGATACAACCACAAGCATGGATAGCTTAGACTTCCCCCCACTCCCAGTAACATACAGGATGTCCCTAAAGTTGGGACACATAGGAATGGTGAGGTTAACCAACAGAATGTTTGATACTGGTCACAAAATAATCTGCATTGTATATGGTCCAAACAGCAAGGAGTTGTTATTTATTAATATTTCAAGTAAATAAAATGTTATTGAATTTTTTTTTTTTGGGGGGGGGGGGGGGGGTCAGATTGTCTCAGGGAAATATCGCTGGACAGATTTTACAGGTAAAACCAACTGGCAGGAGACCCTGGGGTAGACATTGAGCAAGCTGGTTGGATAACATCCATGAGCTGGTCTCACTTGGGAATCCAGCCGGGTCAGTTGGAGACGGTTGCTTCTGTGAGGACTCTGCTCCCATGACCCTCTCAGGAATAAGTAGAAGAAGAAGAAGATATGCATGTTGCTTATGTGTCCTTTCTGGACACCCTGTATATCAAAATATTATGGTATCTTCAAATATCAAACCATGCTACTACCCAATATGCTGAAGAATGCTGTCATTCATAAATGTATTAGAAAACTCAATGTTACATATACACACATACACAACTCTGTCTATCATTTATAATATACAATTGTGTTTTCCGTAATTTAGTAGTTTATTTAACCCTTAACATCCTGTACCACATGAAGTCACATTAGCAAGACATTCTTGAAAAGAACAAAAGAGAACTACAACTATACTACATTAAATATTAAAGTCTTTACTTTAATAGAGAAATGGCTTGTCCACTAGCAAAGACACAAACCCACTTTTAGATATTTTCTGCTAAATCATTACAGGATGTTAAGTGTTAAATACTGACAAGTCCCTAGGGAAATAATTTCATTAACAATCTCTCTAATTGGGACAAGATGGCTAGATACAATTATACTCCTCTCTCTTCTTTGTATTATGTGAGAGGGAACAGGCAGAACTTGTAAATAATGTCAACAGTTTTGATGTTTAAAGAAAGGAGCAGCTGTATCTGATATAGAGGCAATGGTGAAGTTAATGTTGCCACCTGCCTTAATGAATTAGTTTGTCAGTAATTGTTGCTACTGTTTTTACTCAAACATCTTTTATATTTTCAGATAATTTGTTGTTTGGACCCTAAACTCCCAGTGGAGTTACAGTGGCAGTGTTGTGACATACACACATCTGTCATTTCCAGACTGTTTGTGGTTGGGACCATAACACCTGCTGGAACTATAGGGCACCTTAGTGACATACACACATCCTTCATATTTCCAGATTTTTGTTTAGAACCATAACTCCTGGGGGAGTTGAAGGGGCACTGAGTGACATAAGTACATCTTTCATGTTTCCAGATTGTTGTTTAGACCCATAACACCTGGTGGAGTCATAGAGGCACCGTAATTACATAAGCACATCTTTCATATTTCCAAATTGTTTGATATTTTAACCCTAAACTCCTAGTGGAGTCCCAGGAGCACTGTAGTGACACACACACACATCTTTCATATTTCCAGATTTTTGTTGTTTGAAACCATAACTCTTAGGTGAGTCCCAGGGGCACTGTAGTGACATATACACATCTTTCAAATTTCGAGATTTTTGTTGTTTGGAACCATAATGTCTAGTGGAGTCATAAGGGCACCATAGTGACATACACACATTTTTCATATTTTCAGATTGCGTGTTGTTAGGATTCATAACTTCTGGTGGAGTCATCAGAGCATCGTAGGGATATACAGTGCTTCGTGGGAATTCTCATCCTAGATTTTCATATTGATAACTTTGTAAATCAATACTTATTTCCAGGTAATTTTGTGAAGTAAGAAAGATGTTGGTCTGAATGCAAAGGTTTTCCTGTTAGTATTTAGGTGTATCTGATTGATTCTATTTGATGTCCTTGTTATCCCTTTTGATACCAAACTGCCTGGCAACACCCCTGCTTCTATGATGTAAAACTGTTTATGTTAAATTCTTCATCATCATCATCATCTGCATTTTTACATCCAATTTTCTAATAACTTCGATACACACAGCATCTAAAAAGTGGGATACACACAGCATAATAATAATTGTTTCTACTTTTGGCACAAGGCCAGTAATTACCTCAGTACATTACTGGTACTTTATTTTATCGACCCCGTAAGGATGAAAGGCAAAGTTAACCTCAGCGGCATTTGAACTCAGAATGTCATAACTCTATACGTCAAAGCATGGCGTCTGACCCTCTACCGATACTGCCAATCCACCACACAGCATAATAATAATGATGATGCTTCCAATTTCGGCACAAGGTCAACAATTTTAGGGGAGGGGAAAGTCAATTAAATCAACCCCAATACATTACAGGTACTTTATTTTATCGACCCTGAAAGGATGAAAGGCAAAGCTAACCTCGGTAGGATTTGAACTTAGACTGTAAAGGGCCGTAACTCTCTGCCATAAAGCAGAGTGTTCAACGCTCTACCGATACTGCCTATCCATCTAATAATAATAATAATAATAATAATTTTTTCGACTTTAGGCACAAGGCGAGCAATTTCGGGTGAGGAGAAAGTCAATTAAATTGATCCCAGTGTATGACTGGTACTTTAATTTATTGACCCCAAAAGGATGAAAAGCAAAGATAACCTTGACAGGGTTTCAACTAAAATAATAATAGTAAAGTAGTTGGAAGGTAATTCCCAACGTGCACTTGATAGGTTTGTTGCATGGATGGAATTAAAGTGATGTGAAGACTGAGACACTTGTCATCTCATGGAAGCCTACACAGAAGAGATTAAATCTGAGAGAGTTATAATGTTAATATCACATCTGTTGTAATAGCATTGTTTTCACTTTTGTTATTGCAATCAGTGCCAGATTTACTATTGTGCTTAGGTCTGCTTAAGCACAGGGTCCTATTGACCAGTGGGGGACCCATCTTCCTGTGTAGGCCTACCTCCTTCAAGGCCCAAGTAAGGGACCTCATAACTTAACTAGCACAGGTCCTCATTTGTCCTAAATCCAGCACTGATTGCAACGACTGCTTATTGCCCAATGAAAGAATGGAGACAATGTGGAGTAGAGTTAACTCTTTAGTCATGCAGTGGACAAGGAAACCTTTGGTGTCATGATAAATGTACACAGTGTTCTTCATAAAGGGGTTATTGCTCAACCATATATGAGCTAGAGAGGATTCTTCAGTCAATTTGAGGACATACCAACTTCTCTAGTGTTGGTGTCACTATAAAATACATTAGTAAAACAGTTAGTATTAAGACAAACATCCAGCCAAAGCAACCATGCCAAAACTTAGAATACACTAGTGTTCAAAAGAGCATTAATTCCCAATAAAAACTGACTTGAATGATAGTCACCCCATGTCCAATATGTGTCAGCATGGAAGGTGGATATAAATGATATTGATGTTGATGAAAGATATGACAATAATGGTGATAATGATGAAAGTGCTGATAACAAAAATGCCATTGATGATGATGATGATGAAAGTGCTGATAGCAACAATGACATTGATGTTGATGAAAGAGATGGTGGAAATGGTGATAACAATGAAAGAGTTGATAACAACAATGACATTGATGTTGATTATGATGATGAAAATGATGATGACAAGAATGACGATGATGACGAAAAAGGCGATGATGATTATGATGATGATGAAAAAGACATTAAGCAATAACACTGACGACGATTACAAAGACGATAACAGCAACAATGATGTTGACAATGATGATGATGTTTAGCTAGGTAGTCAGCTAACTCACCAATCATGTTTGTGTATATATGATCTGTCTTTGTAAAGACTGGTCAGTAAGAAACTAAGCAGTCAATTATTTCTTTATGTTGATTATGTATTCTACAGTCGATATTATTAGCCTCTTCTTTTGTTTTATTATATTTTATTTTAGTAGCTTTTATATAGTAAAGCCATTGATCTTGTTTAGCTAAAACCAAATCTTCTGTTTCTGTCTTTAGTCTAGAGAGCTTTTAAACATTTGTTGTCGTTCATATTGACTCAGTATCCCTCTAGCTACTATTGCAGGATATTGACAATGGAGAAATACTTTTTTTTTTCATTTCCATTTTTTCTGTTTATTATCTTTTGAAGTCCTGCTTTGATTTTATCCATTACATTTTTTATTATTTCTTTGGCTTTTCTGTTATTTTGTCCTTATGTAAAACCTTTTACCTCAGCATAATTACCTTCTAGTTTGTACTTTATTGTTTCTTTTAGATCTAGAGAAACATTTTTTTAAAAATATTATTTAGATTTTTTTTTCATTCACGCTGTCTTATTACACTAATCAGTTTTCTTTCTGCTTGCTTCTAAGCATTTTTTCTATATCCTTTGTGGTTAATTTGTAATAGTTTGCTATTTGTATCAAGCCCTGGCCTTCATGTTTACATTATAGGTATATCTTATCATGGGTTTGCTATGTAAAGAGTAATTTTCTAGTTTTCCGGTTTAAGCTTTTAAGTTCACTTAATTTTCAATTTATTATATTGAAGCTGTAGTTTATGGTTTTGGTAGCTAGTATATTTATATTTATTATCTTATTTATGTCTACAAGTTTAGTTCTTTTAAAATTAGACTAACTGTTCTAAAGTGCTTTTTTCTAAGTTTCTATTTAACTTCTGTGTGTTGTATCTTAATTAGATTCATCTACTTCTAAGTAACTGTGTAGTTGGTTCTTTTTAATTATTTGAAGATAATTCTTTTTCCTTTATTTAATTTTCTTCTTGTTAGAGTAGCTTTGACTTATATATCTAACCACACCGTCATTCTTCATGTCACTAATGAATCTATGAGCAATTATATACATTCTAATTAGGTGCTATCTATAGAGTAAGGTGTGACTTGAGGGAGATTTGGTTGCTATTTCTAGCAGGTTGTGTAATTATACAGAAATTCCATCAATGTTGTCTGTGTTAGGGGTATTGGTTTCAAGAAGACTTTTTTTAATGATATTTCTTTCATAATGGAAGAATTGCTTAAGTTTATCAAATAATTGTTTCTACTTTAGGCACAAGGCCAGCAATTACCCAGTGCATTACTGGTACTTTATTTTATCGATCCCGTAAGAATGAAAGGTAAAGTCAACCTCGGCGGGATTTGAACTCAGATCGTAAAGGGACGTAACTATACTGGAAAGCATGGCGTCCGACCCTCTACCGATACTGCCAAATCAAATAATTGTTTCTACATTTGGCACAAGGCCAGCAATTACCCAGTGCATTACTGGTACTTTATTTTATCGACCCCGTAAGGATGAAAGGCAAAGTTAACCTCGGCGGGATTTGAACTGAGTCCGTAAAGGGACGTAACTGTGCTGCAAAGTATGGCGTCCGACCCTCTACCTATACTGCCAAATCAGATCTGAGTTCAAATCCCGCCAAGGTTAACTTTGCCTTTCATCCTTACGGGGTCGATAAAATAAAGTACCAGTAATACACTGGTAATTGCTGGCCTTGTGCTAAAAGTAGAAACAATTATCTAACATGCTTTTGTCATGATTTCATAAGAAGCAGTCACAGATTCCAGAAACCTTTGTAGTTCACATGATTAATAAAGGAATCGATTGACAAGATTTGCTTACCAAGTGGGATGGAGCTCATCAAATTGGAGCAACAAAATAATAATTCCATTGGTCTTTCCATTGCTGGTACTATTTACTGGTCACAATTCCTGGCAGAAGGAGCAATGTGAAATAAAGTGTCTTGCTCAAAGGCATAGCACATTGCTCAGTCCAGTAATCAAGCCCACAACCTCATGATTGTGAATCTAAATCTCTAACCGCTAAGCCACCGGCCTTCACAGATGATTAACAAAATAAAAAATGCATATGATATAGACACAGAATGATAATAAAAGTCATAATTTTTTCTGTCACTTCTCATTGTTTTCATTTTACTTTATGTCATACCTTTTAACTTAACATCCTACAAGAATTTAGCAAAAAATATCTTTAAATTATATTTGTGGACATTCATGTTGTCCTTAATATTGCCAAAAATAGTAAAACACACTCACTGTTTGGTTTGGTTTTCGCTTCAGTTTCAGTACATTTAAAAACATATTTCTATAAATGATTTAACTGGCAAATCATTGTTTATCATTGATTGACCAACAGTTAAAAATATAATTATAAAGATAATTTCTTAAAGTTGGTTTCTTAATTCAAATGATTGTTAATACTTACCAATTCAAATTTTTACTAGAGGACAAATCGTTGGGAAAATTTCCAGTAAACTAATATAAATACTTTAAATTTTAATGTGATGCAGTCATAATGCTTTTGTGTATTTTCAAGAATATCTTACTAATGTTGTCTCATGTGACAGAGGGCGTTCAGAGTTAATATTTGATAAATTTCCATCTACTTTCTTCAACACTTTTCCTTTTGCTACTTCACTAACTAAAGATATTTATTTCCTTGCTTTGTTGATCTTCTATTGTTTATTTTCTTCACGTTCGTTTTTGATGGTCTTAGATGATAGGTGATGTATTTCAATAAAATTAAACTCTCATTCCTTCAACACTCACATCACTTCTCTGCTATTTATTTGCTTCAGTAAAAAAATAATTTTTCTGTAAGGGCTACATTATTATTATTATTGTTATTATCATCATTATTGCTACTATTATTATTGTCATTATTATTATTATGGTAGATTGGCAGAATCGGTAGAGCGTCAGACGACATTCTTCGTGGCATAGTTATGGCCCTTTACATTTTCTGAGTCCAAATCGTGCTGAGGTTAGCTTTGCCTTTCATGCTTACGGGGTCGATAAAATAAAGCATGCACTGGTGTCGATTTAATCAACTTCCCCTCCCCTTCAAATTGTTGGCCTTGCGCCTAAAGTAGAAACAATTATTATTATTATTATATGTAGGTGGTGAATTGGCAGTATCGGTAGAGGGTCGGGCGTCATGCTTTGCAGCATAGAGTTACGGCCCTTTATGATCTGAGTTCAAATCCCATCGAGGTTAACTTTGCCTTTCATAGTTACAGGATCGATAAAATAAAGTACCAGTAATACACTGGGGTAATTGCTGGCCTTGTGCCAAAAGTAGAAACAATTATTATATGTAGGTATCACAACAAAAAGCATCCAGTACTCAGTATAAATGTTAGTCTTAGGAAGTGCATCTAGTCATAGGAAGAAACCAAACCAAAATCAGTTCTGTAGGAGCAAGACATAGTCACCTGACCTGGCATAGCTCACAACAGGATAACACGTCTAACCCATACTAGCAAGGAAAAATGCATTTTAAATGGTGATGATGATGATATTATTATTATTGTCCCCCATATGTAGGCCCTAGTGGCCAATAAAGAAATTATTTGGCAGTATCAGTAGAGAGTCGGACACCATGTTTTGCAGCATAGAGTTACGGCCCTTTACGGTCTGAGTTCAAATCCCGCCGAAGTTAACTTTACCTTTCATCCTTACAGGGTCGATAAAATTTAAGCACCAGTAACGCACTGGGGTCGATTTAATCGACTTTCCCCTCCCCTTAAATTGCTGGCCTTGTGTCTAAATGAGAAAGCATTATTATTATTAGGGGTCGATAAAATAAAGTACCAGTAATGTACTTGGTAATTGCTGGCTTTGTGCCAAAAGTAGAAACAATTATTACTATTACTATTATAATATTTGTCTAACATTTCTCACAGATATTTACTTAGGAAAAAAGCTTGGGAATCTGTTTCTGATAATCCTTGTTCATTGATTTTCTTATGATCAACTCTCTCCTACATTGTTGTGGTTACATTTATCTCATTGTTGACTCTGCTTATTCTATTGTTACATCTGTGTTATTTACTCTTCTTCTTGCTATCTATGAAGCTGATGTAGATTTTTACTGTTGTTGCAGGCTATTGCAATAGTTGAATAGTTGTTTCTATTGGCTCTTGTTTGGTCCTCAACATTGTTGTTGTGATTATACTTGTGCTGTTTTCATTACTACTTTGTAGGAGCTCATCAATTTTCTATGTGGTCAATGCTTTTCCATTTAACTTTCAGTATGTGTATGTGTATATATATATATATATATATATAAATTCACCGAGAATCGCATTTCGGCAGGTAGAAAAAGCGCAACGAAATGCAAACATATACATATATATGTATATATATATATATCAATACATATATATATATATATATATATATATATATATATATATATATATATATATATATATAGATACATATATATATATATATATATATATATATATATATATATATATAGATACATATATAAATATATATATATGTATACATATATATATATATAGAAGTATACATATATATATATATAAATATGTATAGATATATATATAGAGAAGTATACATATATATATATATATATGTATACATATATATATATAGAAGTATACATATATATATATATATATATTTATACATATATATATATACATATATATATATATATATATAGAAGTATACATATATATATGTATATATATTTATACATTTATATATATATATACATATATATATATATATATATATATATATAGAAGTATACATATATATATATATATATATATATATATATATATATATATATATGTATATATATATATATATATATATATATATATATATATATATATATATATATATATATGTATATATATATATATATATATGTATACATATATATATATGTGGATACATATATATATATATGTATACATATATATATGTGGATACATACATATATATATGTGGATACATATATATATATATATATGTATACACATATATATATATGTATATATATATATATATCCACATATATATATGTATCTATATATATATATATATATATATATGTATCTATATATATATATATATATATATATATATATATATATTTATATATATATATATATCCACATATATATATGTATACATATATATATATATATATATATATATGTATCTATATATATATATATATATATCCACATATATATATGTATACATATACATATATATATATATATGTATCTATATATATCCACATATATATATGTATACATATATATATATATATATATATATATATATATATATATATGTATACATATATATATATATATATATATATATATATATATATATATATATATATATGTATACATATATATATGTGGATATATATGTATACTTCTATATATATATGTATATATATATGTATACATATATATATATATGTATATATATATATATATATGTATATATATATATATATATATATATATATATATATATATATATATATATATATATATATATATATATACATATATATATATATATATATATATACACATTTGTAGATAAATCTACCAAAATATACGCTGTATGTATTTACACATATATACATATATACATATATATATGAGTTATTTTTATTCCTTGTTCCTGAGATCTTTTTTATTGTTTATAATAAATGTGTGTATATTTACTAATATAGTTGATGTTTTATATCATCTTTGCCTCTTTTTTTTTTCATCTGCATCAACAGATCTCGTACATCTGTTTTATGGTGCTAGCATGTGTTAGATATACAGCTTACGAAGAAGTACATATGAAACACTTCAAGGTATTAAGTTTTTGCTCCATCAATCTCGAGTTGTTTTCATTTTAATTTGTCAGAATGCTAGTAATAGCAATAGGAAGCGAGCCTTTTTGTCAAAGATTAACATTTTTAGAGGACAACTACTTCTACTATTCATACTACATGTGATTCATAGCATGACCACATTAAACTCTCTCTATGACATTCCTCATATATCCTCACATAAAAGGCATTGTTTTTTATAGCTGTCTTTTCTTGTTGGTCATCATTCATGTATTTTCTATCATTCAGTTTCTTTCAAGTTGGTTTGTTTATATTTATTTATGTCTCATTTTTTTGAGATTGCCCATATTACTTTGTTCCTCTAAACAGTATATTTTATGCTGCTCCAAGACAAGGAACACATAAAATAAATATTTGTTCAACTTGCTACAACTCCAAATAATATCTCTATCTCTACTTGTTTTCTATATTTTCCTCTTAGATTCAGTTCTAATATTATTGGTTTTATATTATTTTCTTATAGAGCTCTGCTTCTTCACCCTTGTCTGTCATCCAGTCCCCAATTTACTATTATATCATCATCATCATTTAACATCCACATTTCTCTGCTTGCAAGGGTGGGACAGGTCCTATCCACTTGTCACGGTCCTTCGTCATCTCCTCCGTGAGCTTCAGCAATCTGTGATCCGCTCTCACCACCCCCGTCCATGTTTGTTTGTAGTCTTCCTCTTCTGTGTCTTCCTCCTACTGGGATTTTTTGATACTTCTTTACCCAGCGGTCATCCTCCATGCGCATCACATGACCATACCATCGCAGTCTTCTCTCCCGCACATTACAATTTATCCCTCTTATACACAGTTTCTCTCTCAACTCGTCTATGCTTGGTTGTTCACGCACATTGACATTGCACATCCAACAGAGCATGCTTGCTTCATTTCTCTCCAGCCGTCGCATATCTTCTGCAGTTATTATTATTATTTACGGAGGAGATGACAAGGGCGGTGGAATGGCAGTATCGGTAGAGAGTCGGACACCATGCTTTGAAGCATAGAGTTACGTCCCTTTATGATCTGAGCTCAAATCCCACCGAGGTTAACTTTGCCTTTCATCCTTACGGGGTAGATAAAATAAAGTACCAGTAATGTACTGGGTAATTTGCTGGCCTTGTGCCAATAGTAGAAACAATTATTTATGGTGGTGGAATGTTGGACAACTTTCTTTGTGGAATAGAGTTGTGGCCCTTTACGTTCTGAGTTCAAACCCTGCCACGGTTAGCTTTGCTTTTCATTTTTATGGGGTACATAAAATAAAGTAGCAGTAATATACTAGGGTCGATTTTTTATATTTGATTTTTTCCTGCAAATTGCTTGCCTTGTGCCAAATATAGAAAGAATTTATATTAATGTTGTAATAATAATTTGAAGGGGGAGGGGAAGTCGATAAAATCAACCCCAGTACATTACTGGTACTTTATTTTGTTGACCCTGTAATGATGAAAGGCAAAGTTAACCTCGGCAGGATTTGAACTCAGAACGCAAAGGGCTGTAAATATGACACAAAGCATGTTGTCTGATGCTCCACCGATTCTGCCAATCCATGGCCCTTGTAACAATAATAATATTAACACACACATACACACACTATAATATATCACTAGTCACTTTTATATAAACATACACACATATAAACTATTACTTTATACATACACATACTCTCTCTCTCTCACACACACACAATCTCTCTCGCTCTCTCTCTTACACACACTCTCTCTCTCACACACACACTCTTTCACACACACACACACAAAGCTTGACTATGTTTCACAAAATGTTTTCATACACTCAAACACACACACACATACACATGCCATCACATACATTCACATGCCCACATATATGTACACACATGCCACCGCATACACAAGCACACATACACACTTACACACATATTTCTTGATAAACCTATAAATGAACACATGCAGCATATACACATATACTCCCCACCTCCCCAAACACCCACACACACACCCACATGTATACACAAACATATGCCACCCTACCCCTGAACAGACACACAGGTTGATTTTTCAATACTGCTTCAGAAGACCCACTGTGTGTGTTATATTAAAGGATTAGTATTACCTTAATATGTTAATTTCAATTCCCCTGCTGTCGGTGAAGGTGTCGTGAGAAGAGGGAGAGGTGTGTTGCATGTAACAATAACAATCCTCTTTTTACATCCTTAGCTTGCTAACTAACTTGATAATGAAGGGTCTAACTACACATCAATATGTGTATATATATATAATACATGTATATATATAACATGTATAGATATATATCTACATGTATATATATATATCTACATGTATATATATCTACATATATATATATATATACTCATAAACAGATATCTAAACATATATAAACACACATAGATGCACATCCATATATATATATGCACATCTCTCTCTCTCTCTATATATATATATATATATCGTTTCTGAATTTGTTTAGCAAGTTTCTTTATCTGAAAACGTGTGTTGAAACCGATATTGTTATACTTTGTTATTATAATAAATTGAAGTGAAAGCAACTGGTGCGTGTGTTTCTTATTGGCAACATAACCCTCCCAAAGTATAACAATATATATATATATATATATATATATATATATATATATATTGTCGGGGAGAAGTGTGTACTTAATGATGATGGCATACTTGCCATCACTGACGCTGATAAGAAGGTAGCTTGGAAGTGTCACTACGAAAGGCTTCTAAATGAGGAGAATAAATGGGAGAAAGACAGTCTCCCCCACATCGACCCAATAGAGGGACCAGCAGTGTTAGTCGAAGGTAGTATAATAAGTAAGGCAATCAAAGATATGAAGACGGGTAAGGCGGCTGGGCCTTCGGAAATAGTTGCTGAGATGCTGAAAGCCTCTGGAATGGTGGGACACACCATGGTCACCCAGATAGTAAACCAAGTCATACAGAATGGGGTTGTTCCGAAGGACTGGTATAGCAGCATCATCATTAACTGTTACAAGTGTAAAGGAGATGCCCTAGATAGGTGTAACTATAGAGGCATTAAATTAATCGACCAGGTCATGAAGGTGACGGAAAAAGTTATAGCGCAACTAATCAGAGAGAGAATTGATCTAGATGAAATGCAGTTCGGGTTTGTGTCAGGCAAAAGTACCACAGACGCTCTTTTCATTGTACGACAACTACAAGAGAAGTACCTAGCTAAAAGTAAACCCCTATACTTAGCTTTTGTTGACTTGGAGAAAGCCTTCGACACAGTCCCCCGTTCCATTATCTGGTGGGCTCTTAGAAAACTAGGTGTTGACGAATGGCTTGTGAGAGCTATACAAGCCATGTATAAAGAAACAGTCAGCAAGGTTAGAATTAACAACGAATATAGTGAAGAGTTTAGCGTAAAAGTTGGTGTCCATCAGGGCTCTGTTCTTAGCCCCCTACTATTTATTATTGCCCTTCAGGCTATAACAGAGGAGTTCAAGACTGGCTGCCCATGGGAACTCCTATACGCAGATGATCTAACGCTCATAGCTGAATCAATGACCGAACTAGAGAAGAAATTCCAAACATGGAAGCACGGCCTAGAATCAAAAGGCCTTAAAATTAACCTGGCTAAGACTAAAGTTATAGTTTGTAGGAAAGAAAATAAGGCGGCGGTCCCTTCCGGGAAATGGCCATGCTCAGTGTGTAGGAAAGGCGTAGGTAGAAACTCCATTTTATGTCCCAAATGCAAAGTATGGGTGCATAAAAGATGTAGTGGGATCACAGGTAAGCTAACTAAGAACATAGATTTTACATGTGGCCGGTGCTCTGGTGCAATAAGTAGCAGCAAGTGCCCACACATACTAGCTCTTTCAATTGCGCAGAGGGTTCTATAGAAATAGTGGACAGCTTCCGTTACCTGGATGACAAAATCAGCAGTGGGGGAGGGTGCTCTGAAAGTACAGTAGCTAGAGTCAGAACTGGATGGAAAAAAAATTAGAAATAAGAGGGATCAGATGTTGTTTACTCGAGAGAAGGCTACGTTGGTATGGTGACGTGATGCGCATGAAAGACGACAGCTGTATAACAAAGTGCAGGGCAATAAAGATAGACGGTAGCCACGGAGTAGGCAGACCCAGAAAAACCTGGGACGACATGATAAATTCCGACCTCACACGCTTACACCTCTCCAAGACAATGTCACTGGACCGAGACCTTTGGCGGTACTCAGTAATAGAGAAGACCCGCCTTACCTAAATACAAAGTAAAACCTACTACAGTCAGTAGGCATCTCTATCAAAACACCCCCCCCCCCCCCCACCCCATCTACACCGCCCCTTTCAATGTAAAGTTATGTTGGTGCCACAACATCCAGGCCGAAACAAATGAGATCGTGTAGGTGTCACGACAAAAAACACACAGTCCATGCTGTAAATGTGGCCGTGTGGGCAACACGGTAAAAACCTCCCAGCCCCACACTGTAAATGTGGTTGGTGTTAGGAAGGGCATCCAGCTGTAGAAAACCCGCCAGACAGTCCACGCTGTAATGTGGCCGTGTAGGCAACATGGTAAAAATCTCCCAGCCCCACACTGTAAATGTGGTTGGTGTTAGGAAGGGCATCCAGCTGTAGAAAACCCGCCAGACAGTCCTATGCGAGCAAGACAACCACTCTTGCCTCAAGTGGGAAAACCCCCGTCCAAACCCATGCAAGCGTGGAACACAGACGCTAAACATTGATGATGATGATGATGATGATGATATATATTATAATAATAATAATAATAATTGTTTCTACTTTTGGCACAAGGCCAGCAATTACCCAGTGCATTACTGGTACTCTATTTTATCGACCCCATAAGGATGAAAAGCAAAGTTAACCTCGGCGGGATTTGAACTCAGACCATAAAGGGCCGTAACTCTTTGCTGCTAAGCATGGTGTCCGACCCTGTACCGATACTGCCAATCCACCACAAGATTTCACAGCTCTAGCTTCCCTTCTTCATAGTCAACCTAAGGATGAGAATCATAATTTATCTCGGTGGGATTTGAACTCAGAGAACAGAGAGTTGGAGCGAATATTGCAAAGCATTCTATCCAACATTCTACATCTACATCTACAAAATCTACCAAATCTACATCTAATTACTAATTAAAGATAAAACAACATAATTACAACTTTATGTTATGTATAAAACTATGTTATTCAACCTAATCTTCCTGCTGTAGATTACTTGCAGGTTAGGTTAACTAATATGATTTTATATACAAAAGAGAGTCAGCTGCTAAATCTATTTCTACAATATCAAAATCTTATCATCATTTGTATACGTAATAACAGTGGACACATTGAAATTTAACAATAGCTAGAATAAAGTTATTTTCAAACGTAATGAATTCTTTCACTTTTCCTTTTTACAGAATAATTCTACCATATATAGAACTAAAGTTATAGAAATTTTAAATTGTACAAGGACTGTATAATAACTTTAGTTATACCCTTGCAAGCAGGGAAAAGCGGACGTAAAATGATGATAAATAGAAAACTGGGTGTGTGTTTATATGTGTGTGTTTGTGTGTGTGTGTGTATGTTTGTGTGTGTATGTTTGTGTATGTGTGTTAGAGTGTGTTTGTGAATGTATGTTTGTGTGTGTGTGTATGTGTTTGAGTATGTGTGTGAGTATGTGTGTGTTTGAGTGTGTGTGTGTGTGTGTGTTTGAGTATATATATGAGTGTGTGTTGTGTGTGTGTATGCATGATTTACAGTTGTTTAAAATCAGCTTTTCATAGAAATGTCTAGATCTAGATATGTGTGTTTAATATCATCCTAATCATCATTATCAATACCATAAACATTTTAATGTCGATATTTTCATGCTTGCAAGATAGATCCATTCCACTACAGCATCACATCCTTTATTTCTGTCCTTCATCATCATCTTACACACACGCACATATACATACACACATTCACTTATATATATACAAAATACACCTAGTGCAACCAATACTTGCGTGGAAGATGGACGTTAAACGATGATTATGATGATGACATACATACATCTATATATATGTGTTTGTATATATATATATAAGAATGTAGGCTTCACATGCAGCAGCTGCGTTGAGAGAGCAAGCAGCAAACAGCCACAGGAAACAAGCACCACTTGGGAGGGCTCTGTAGAAACAGTAGACAACTTCTGCTACCTAGGTGACCGAATTAGCAGCGGAGATGGGTGTTTGGAAAGTACAATAACTAGGGTAAGAATGGAATAGAAGAAGTTCAGGGAGCAACTGCCACGGTTAGCTGCAAAAGGCTTTTCCCTCAAAGTGAAGGGCAGACCGTATGATGCATGTATACGAACAGCAATGTTACATGGTAGTGAGACCTGGGCGCTGTCTGTAGAAGTCTTGCGTAGATTAGAAAGAAACAAAGCCTGCTTGCTCCGATGGATGTGTAATAATAATATATGCGAACGACAAAGCATAAACGAATTGAGAGAGAGACTGAGCATAAGAGGAATCAAATGCTGTGTGCAGGAGAGGAGGTTGCGTTGGTATGGACATCTGATGCATATGAAGGATGACAGCTGCATAAAAAGGTGCAGAGCACTAGAAGTCGATGGAAGCCGCGGCGTGGGGAGGCCCAAGAAGACCTGGTATGAGGTTATAAAAGCCGACCTTACCCAATTACACCTCTCAAAGGTAATGACACACGACCGTGACCTCTGGCGTCACGCAGTAATACAGAAGACCACACCCACCACGGGTACAAGCAGAAGCTGAAGCATATAGACAATATGGCCCACCCCCTCCCATTGCAAAGTGGTTGTGGAGGTGCCATGTCAAAAAAGCACCCAGCCCACACTGTAAAGTGGATGTGTAGGCACCACAGAACAAAAAAGCACCCAGCATTAACTGTAAATGAGGTTGGTGTTAGGAAGGACATCCAGCTGTAGAAATCAAGCCGGAATCAATTTCCGTATGAGCAAGACATGGTCAGCTAACCGGCTACTGCCCGCAACAGGACAACCCATCTAACCCATGCTAGCGTGGAAGACCGGACGTAAAACGGTGATGATGATGATATATATATATATTTATTATAAGTAAAGATAAAAGTTTAAGCAAAGAATCGCTGCTTTCACCTTTAACGGGATCTTCAGAGGATACCGTTAAAGGTGAAAGCAGCAATTCTTTGCTTAAATTTTAATCTTTATTTATAATAAATATTTTCTCTATGTGTTTATATATATATATATATATATAATATATATATATATATATATATATATATATATATCATCATCATCATCGTTTAATGTCTATCTTCCACGCTAGCATGGGTTTAGACGGGAATTGTCCCACTTGAGGCAAGATTTGTTGTGTGACCGTGTCTCGCTCGTATAAGACTGTCTGGCAGGTTTTCTACAGCTGGATGCCCTTCCTAACACCAACCACGTTTACAGTGTGGACCGGGAGGCTTTTACCATGTTACCTACATGGCCACACTACAGCGTGGACTGTCTGTTTTTTTGTCGTGACACCTACACGACCTCATTTATATATATATATATATATATTGATTTAAAACTGCACTATCCACAAGTGTTTTTTTAACCTTCATATCATGTCTTCCTGTTTTATCTGATGAAAACACAAATATTATTGCATGATGATATTTGTTTTTGAAATGCGCATAATAAAATACATGGAACTCTTTTAACCATCTTTTGTTCTTATATATTATATATATATATATATATATATATATATATAATCCTTATCGAGCCCTCTTTAGGTTTTAGTCTTCACATTTATTATTACTATATATATATCCGTCCACTATGTCGATGACACAACAGTCCACACTGTAAGGTGGTTGTGTAGGAGACACAGTAAAAAGGCTCCCAGTCCACACTATAAATGTGGTTGGTGTTAGGAAGGGCATCCAGCTGTAAAAAACCTGCCATAGACATTTCTGTATGAGTGAGACATTCCTGCATCAAATGGAACAAAACCGTCTAACCATGCTAGCGTGGAAAATGGACGTTAAACAATGATGATGATATATATACATATACACATACACACATATGTATATACATATAGAGAGAGAGAGGTTCACTTCCCAATCATATGTTCTCAGGTTCAATCCCATTGTTGGGGCATATCGAGTGTCATTTCCCATAGCCTTGGGCTGTCCTATGACATATTTGAAACTCGTTAGATAAAAACTGTTAGGAACTCTGTCCGATGGACTGTATCTTTAATTCCAAAGGCTACCCTTGGCATACCCTATTTCACATGGAATCTCCCTGAGAATTATAATAAGGTAGATATGTTTATATAGAATACTCAGCCATTTAGAGATTAAATTAATGAGTAGGCTGTTCCATTGATCAAATAACTGGACCACTTACAAATGAAACTGACGTAAGTTTATTTACATTAGTCCATCAATCAATGCAGTCGTTAATCACTCAAAAATGTCATTAATCACTCAACCAATCAATCTATAAATCCACCAATGTTTATCTAGTGTTACTGTCGTTGCTTTCATTAGAGTGAGTCAAATTTTTTCTTCAACTTTTCGTTAATTTAATTAAGCTAAAGTTAATTATGTCTTTCTTGCAACTTCTTAATGAACCCACTAATCTACCAAGTTAAACCAACCTACCAATCTACCAAACTTACCAATCTTACCAATCTTGCCACAACATTTTAAACTTTCTTCCAGTAAATCATCCCCATCAACAACAACAACAACAACAGCCACCATCATCATCATTATCATCAACAACAATAACAACATATTTGTTCATTCTCTATCTTGGTTTCTGTAGCGGCGCCGTATTCCTGTTGACTTTCTCCATCACAAATGTTTATGTTTTCTATCAGTTCTTTCCATTTAACTTATCTGCTTCGTTTCCAAAGTTTATCTCAGCTAATCTGATTTACATAGTTCTATTATCTTGCTGTTCTCACTGCGGATTTACAAGAGTAGAACAATAGTTAGTTGTTGGGCTTTTTGTACTGTTGTCGTTGTTGTTGCTGTTTGTTTGTTTCCTCCTCATGAGCAGCAGTGTGACTTGTTGTTTAGTTGTGTCATTGCAGAAAGCTTTATCAACTTACACAGACTGCAGGAGTTGATGCAACATATATTTATTATCCTCATCATCATCATCATCATTATCACTATTATTATTATTATTATCATCATTATTGTTGTTGTTATTAAACTTAACATGTACAGCTTGCACAAGACAATGAGTTGGGTAACATTGATTTCTTATATAGATTCAAGGTAAGAAACCTTAAAAGAGGGCTATACTTAAATTAAATTGTCAATGACAGGTAATTTAGGTAGAATGTAACAAATCTTGAGAGAGGGGTATAGTTAATTTGATTATCAACCTCAGTGTATTACAGTTAATTTAGATAGAACCTAACAAATCTTAAGAGAAGGCTATAGTTAATTGTATTATCAACCCCTGTGTATGACAGACAATTTAAATAAAAGGTAACACACCTTGAGAAAGGGCTATAGTTAATTACTGTATATACTTGAATATAACCCAGGAACATCTAACAAACAAATCTATGGTAGAAGAGGCTCTGTTGATATTAAGAATCAATATTTTGATGAGTTTAACCAACTTCAAATTCTATGTAAATAAGGTTTGGATTTTTGCTCATTTCTCAGACATAAAATAGTAGAGTCAACTTATATTTGTGTATATAGGACACATTAATCACCCCAGAGGTAGGCAAATAATTTTGGTAGAGAATAACAAACATTGGGAGAGGGCAATAGTTAATTATATTATCAACCCCAGTGTATGACAGGTAATTTAGGTAGAAAGTAACAAATATTAAGAGAGGACTCTAGTTAATTAGATTATCAACCCCAGTGTATAACAGGTAATTTAGGTAGAAAGTAACAAATATTAAGAGAGGACTCTAGTTAATTAGATTATCAACCCCAGTGTATAACAGGTAATTTAGGTAGAAAGTAACAAGTATTGAGAGTGGGTTCTAGTTAATTAGATGATCAACCACAGGATAAAGGGTAAAGATCCCCTTCGTTCACAAATAACCATGGGAAAATTCCATTCCAAGGGACAAGTCTGGGCAAGGTTGTTTGAAATCACCCATGCATATCAGTCTCCACTCTCCGCATCACCGATGTTGTCCAAAGGAGAGGTAAAGACCAATACAGCTTGGCACCAGTGACGTCGCAACTCATTTCTGCCGCTGAGTAAATTGGAGCAACATGAAATAAAATGTCTTGCTCAAGGACACAATACATCACTCAGTCCGAGAATTAAACTCATAACCTCACACTCTAACCACTATGATAAAAGGTACCCTGTGTAGTATGTAGAGTGTTGGAACATATGTATGCAAGATGCTGAAGGTTAATATCTACGATTAAGTACTGACCAGCTCTGTGATGATCTGTCCAATACTTGATAGCAGGGAAAATAGATTTTAAATTATGATGATAATGTAACTTTACGAGTCAGCCATAGTCTTTTTAGTCTTTTACATTGGCACCCTCAATGTATTACAGGTATTTAGCTTTTATCAATGCACCAATATATTTGCAGGGCCGGATTTAATGGGGTGCAAAGGAGCAATAACCCAGGGGCCCCTGCACTAGGGGTGGGGGGCACCAGCAACGGATGTAGCAATATATTTGTGCCCTCAGCTGGGCTTTTTAGTTTTAAGATGGTTAGAATTTTTGAATTTAATACCTGAATGTATAACTTTTCAATTCCAATTACTTGCACCAAGCTGACTTTGATATGTAAAAGTGGGGGGTTTTGCTGTGTATTCTAATTTTTTTTTTGTATCAGGGGACCCCCCAAAACTGATGTGCCCTGGGCCCCTCAAGGTTTAAATCCAACCCTGTCTGTTTGCTCTTAGTGAGACTTTAACTCTTTAGCATTTAAACTACCCATATCCGGCCAAAATTCTCTCACCTAATTCTGATAAAACTGGTTGTAACTAGCTGCGCATACTGATGTTAAGGTATTGTTCTCAAAATAGATAAAACAAAAATCACATAGATTCCATATAATAATAATAATAATAATAATAATAATAATAGGCGCACTAGGTACTATCTCAAAGAGTTTCCAAGGATGGTTAAAGAAAATTAGTCCAGCCCCGCTTTTTGGAACACTTCAAAAGGCATGCTTGCTGAGAACAGCAAGAACCCTCCGATACGTCCTGAATATCTGAGGCTGAAGGTAGTGGCTTGATATTCATTTCAACAAACTTTCCAGTTAAATAACATCAATGACTGAGACTCAAAGAACAATAATAATGAAATTATTGTGTACAGTGCTCAGGTGCACTACAACTCATCAAGGTGCATGTATAGTACATAGAATAATATAGAAATGTCAGGGAAGTGAATAGTGTATGAGTCATGATATACATGCGAGATATGTGAAGTAAAGCCTTTACCATGGAAATATAATAGTAAATATAGAGTAATATAAATCTAAAGGGAAATAACTAAATAATTGTTTCTACTTTTGGCACAAGGCCAGCAATTACCCCATTGTATTACTGGTACTTTATTTTATCGACTCCGTAAGGATGAAAGGCAAAGTTAACCTCGGCGGGATTTGAACTCAGACAATAAAGGGCCGTAACTCTTTGCTGTAAAGCAAGGCGTCCGACCCTCTACCGATACTACCAATCCACTAAATAATGACATTTTCCATTGGTCTGATTTAACAAGTTGTTTCACCATACTCGGTAACCGTGTGAGGTCTGGAAAACTTATCATTTCCGTTGTTCAAAGTGTGGAGCCCTGGAAATCCAACACTATTGATTACATTATATTATATGCTGGGTATCCTGTATGTAATCCACCATAAAGCACAGCAATATAACTGGCACTAATTTTATTGAAACAGGATGTAAACCAATTAAGACATTCAACTAAATTTAGGGGTTTATTTTGATTCCTTTCTTCAACCTCATCAACTTGGTGTAATACCAGTAGGTAGCTGGTTAGCCCCCTAGAGGTGAGTATAAAAGACTGAGTCAATTTGGGGAAGGTGAGGTCAAATTAGAGCTTCCAATTGGAAACATCCTACTTAACGTTCGACTGGGAATGTAATAACATGTAGATATGTGCGTGTGTGTATGTGGTGTTATGTGTGTGTGTATGTGTGGTGGTGTGTGATTGAATTTACGCCTGTATTCAGGAAATTCCATATACAAGTGCAATTGGGCGTGAATGCATGTCTTGTACACACATACGGACACACATGTGTGTATGTGTGTGTCTGTGTGTGAGTGTATATATATATATATATATATATAGTTATACATTATAAGATTTTGTATATAATTATACATATATATATATTGATATATGCATATATATGTGAACCTCTCTCTCTCTATATATGTGTGTGTATTATAGAGAGGGGGGGTAAGAGAGAGAGACACACAGACACATATTCATATTAACACATATGCACATATATATCATTATAAACACACATACAGACACTCACACACAGTCACACACATGCCTACTCACACACACACACTCACACAAACCCTCTCAAATATAATATTAGAAGGTGCAGCAGCAGCAGCAGCAGTAGTAGCAGCAGAAGCAGCAGCAGCAGCAGCAGCAATCTACTGTGATAATCAAAAATAAACTTCAAAATTGAGCTGGTATCTCCAAAAATATAGGAAGAGCCCACTTTGTAATTAATTGCAGGTTATCATCAACCACATCCAGCCTACCACCTGCCAAATGAGTGAAGTATTCTTCATATGTGATTCTAGAATATTCTCCTAAAACAATTTCTATTTCTCTAATTGAAATTTCTAAAGCAAAAATACCAGAAAATTCTAATTTTATTAAAATGTCCTTCAAATGGAATTTGAAATTCATTTGCAAAAATGTAAAAATTCCTTGACTTATGTTGAAGAATGATTTTTGTTTTTGATATCATATATTTCAGATTTTTGTGTGGTTCTTTGGTTAAAATAAATGGCATTAATTTCATTGTGTGTATGTAGTGGGGGGTTTGTGTGTGGGAATGTGTTGATGGTGTATGTGTTGATGGTGTGTGTGTGTGTGTGTGTGTGTGTGTAGTGGGAGGTATGTGTTGATGATGTGTATGTAGTGGGGGTATGTGTGTGTGTGTGTGTAGTGGGAGGTATGTGTTGATGATGTGTATGTAGTGGGGGTATGTGTGTGGGAATGTGTTGATGGTGTGTATGTACTGGGGGGTATGTGTGTGGGAATGTGTTGATGGTGTGTATGTAGTGGGGGGGTATGTGTGTGGGTATGTGTTGATGGTGTGTGTGTGTGGTGTGTGTATGTAGTGGGGGTATGTGTGTGTTGTAATGGTGTGTGTGGGTATGTGTTGGTAGTGTGTATGTTTGTGTTGTAATGGTGTGTGTGTATTGTAGTGATAGGTATGTATATGTGTGTGTATATATGTGTATTGTAATGGTGTGTGTGTATTGTAGTGAGTGTATGTATGTGTGTGTTTATATATCTGTGTATTGTAATAGTGTGTGTTTGTATTGTAGTGGTGGGTATGTGTATATGTGTGTATATATGTGTATTGTAATGGTGTGTGTGTATGTATGTGTGTGTATTGCAGTGGGTGTATGTGTATGTGTGTATTCTAGTGATGTGTGTGTTTGTATTGTAATGGTGAGTATGTGTATGTGTGTATTTTAATGGTGTGTGAGTGTGGGTATGGAAGTGGTGGGTGTGTGTATTGTAATGGTGGATATGTATGTGTATATGGGTATGTGTGTGTGTATTGTAATAGTGAGTGTGTGTGTGTGTGAGTGTATTGGGGAGGGGGAGAAGGATAACAGATAACTTCCCTTTAAACAATCTACTAATGGAGCCACAAGAAAGGGAGAATTTTTCATATTCTTTGAGAATCTGTGCAGATGAGAGAGAGCTTGTGTGTGTGTGTGTAGATGAGAGAGAGGTTGTGTGTGTGTGTGTAGATGAGAGAGAGGTTGTGTGTGTGTGTGCAGATGAGAGAGAGCTTGTGTGTGTGTGTGTGTGTAGATGAGAGAGAGGTTGTGTGTGTGTGTGTGTGTGCAGATGAGAGAGAGCTTGTGTGTGTGTGTGTAGATGAGAGAGAGGTTGTGTGTGTGTGTGTGTGTAGATGAGAGAGAGGTTGTGTGTGTGTGTAGATGAGAGAGAGCTTGTGTGTGTGTGTGTAGATGAGAGAGAGGTTGTGTGTGTGTGTGTAGATGAGAGAGAGCTTGTGTCAAAATAACAGAGAGAGCTAGAGAGAGAGAATGAGAGAGATAGGCACACACACACATACAGAGTAAAAAAAGAAGAAAAAGAAGAAAAGGAAAAAAGAAAGAAGAAAGGAAAAAAGAAAAAAGGAAAAAAGAAAGAAGAAAGGAAAAAAGAAAGAAGAAGAAAGGAAAATAGAAAGAAGAAGAATAAGAAAGGAAAAAAGAAGAATAAGAAGAAGAAGAAGAAGAAGAAGAAGAAGAAGAAGAAGAAGAAGAAGAAGAAGAAGAAGAAGAAGGCAAAGAAGAAGAAGAATCAACAAGTGTTACTTACTGTTTTGGTGCCCAAGTTCTCTATAGAACAGTGAAGGATTGCTGTTTCTCCTCTTCGAAATGTCACATTGGTAGGAGACGGGTTAAACCGTGGTATTGGTGCATTGTCTTCATATTGAGCAAAGGCTGCAATGGAAAAACAAAACAAAATAAAACATTAATAATAATAATAATTGTTTCTACTTTTGGCACAAGGCCAGCAATTAACCCATGTATTACTGGTACTTTATTTTATAGACCCTGTAAGGATGAAAGGCAAAGTTAACCTTGACGGGATTTGAACACAGACCATAAAGAGCCATAATTCTATGCTGCAAAGCATGGCGTCCGACCCTCTACCAATACTGCCAATCCACCCACAAGGGCCAAAATGTAGGGTACAGTGGGGGTTTATAATAAGGTTAAGTAAAAGTGCACAATGGCAAGACTAATTTAACAATGAAGATATAAGAATATAAAATAAACTATGCATAAATATAACAAAATAAATTCCCCAATAGAGGATGGACGACTCAGGGGTGTACCCCACCAATCCTGAACCAGCCTGCGCTTCTAGGGCACCCGGGGAGAGCACCCCTCTCCTCCTCAAATTAGCTAGCCTATAGGCGCATGGTCAGAGTAGGCCCATTCACACGGGCCATTCTCGCCACATTCATCCACCTTTTAGCAAATATACTGGGGGGGGGGGGCAGCACTTCTCTCTCCACCCTCACCTTCCTTTCCAGGTGAAACTTGAAGAAGTTGATTAATAATAATAATGGTTTCTACAATAGGCACAAGGCCACCAATTTTGGAGGAGGGAAAAGTGGATTAACCCTTTAGCATTTACATTACTTTATATTTACTATTGTATTTTTATGGTAAAGGCTTTATCTTCCATAATTATCTCACATAATATCGAATCTATGAGATTTTGATGTTATTTATTTTGAGAACAATACCTTAACGTCAGTATGAACACCCATTTTCAGACAGTTTGAGCAGAAAGAGCTGAGAGAATTCTGGCCGAATATGGTCGGTTTAAATGCTAAAGGGTTAAATCACCCCCAGTGCATTATTGGTAGTTTATTTTATTGACCCCATAAGGATGACAGGCAAAGCTAACCTCAGTGGTATTTGAACACAGAACATAAGGGGAGGTAACTCAATGCTGTGAAGCATGTTGTCAATAATATTAATTGGACTGGATGGCATGTCTGCTAGAAAGAGGTACAGTGTACCAGTCACAACACAAGTAACTCAACAAATTAAGAATTTGGAGCAGATATATACTAATTTAAAGTATCGTAGCATATATAATATGTATGATGAATATGTTTCTCAGCAGAAAATCTCAATGGACGTTTGTCCAGAGTACCAATAATTCAAATGAAAAAGTATATATATTCTATTCTAGGGCGGGTAAAATTCCCGAGATCCATGGTCTCTGTCCCTCATTATCGCTGCCATGTCCTGCGTCTCCAACAGACCAGTGTCTGTCCTTAGGGCATCAACATACGTTAACCTTGGTCTTCCTCTTCCAGTGTGTAGGGGCTCCCACATTGCACAAATATATATATATAGTCATATATCATTAGAGAAACACATTGTATTATGTTTATATATATATATAACACATATATATATATGGAGGCACATGGCTTGGTATGGAGGCACGTGGTTTGGTGGTTAGAGTATTGGCCTTGCAATCGAAAGGTCGTGAGTTCAATTCTCAGACCGGGTGATGTGTTGTTTCCTTGAGCACAATGGCACTATTGCTTCAGTTTACTCAGCTGTAGAAATGAGATGATAGGACTGGGGTCCCTATCAGTCCACTGTAAAGTCGTCGTGGAGGTGCCACGGCAAAAAAGCACCCAGCACTCACTGTAAATGAGGTTGGTGTTAGGAAGGGCATCCAGCTGTAGAAATCAAGCCAGAATTAGTTCCCGTCCCACCCTTGCAAGCAGGGAAAAGCGGACATAAAATGAAATGATATATGTGTATATCTTCCAACTCTCTCAAGCATAAAACTAATTAACTAACATTTATTCATATTGTTTTATTGTGTAGTTTTTTCTTCTTGATCTATTTTGCATATATATATATATGCAAAATATATTAGTGGTTAGAGCATTGGCCTTGTAATCGAAAGGTTGTGAGTTGAATTCTCAGACCGGGTGATGTGTTCTTTCCTTGAGCAAGACACTTTATTTCACATTGCTCTAGTTTACTCAGCTATAGAAATGAGATGATAGGGACTGGGGTCCCTATCATTCCACTGCAAAGTGGTCGTGGAGGTGCCACGGCAAAAAAGCACCCAGCACTCACTGTAAATGAGGTTGGCGTTAGGAAGGGCATCCAGCTGTAGAAATCAAGCCAGCATCAGTTCCCGTCCCACCCTTGCAAGCAGGGAAAAAGCGAACGTAAAATGAAATGATGATGAATGATGATATATATTAATTCAAAATATTAAGAAAAATAGACATTCGTGTGATCAAGTATATTTTATTATACGAATCTCTATCACACGAATGTCTATTTTTGTTAATATTTTGAATTAATATTAATAACTCCGGAAAACCATTCCAGTTGAGTGCTTCCAATCTATTGTAAAACTCATTCTTTGATTTATTCATTGAACCTTGTTTAACCTTTAAATATATATATATATATATATATATATATAAACAATGACTTATTTGGTTTGTTGATTATTCAACAAAGTTAATTTTACAACAGCTTAGAAGCACTGAACAGCATTTATCCTCACTGAACTTATAACATGAAGTTCACATGAAGATATGTCACTATCTTTACACCAATTATTATATTTTGTCTGATGAAAGCGTACTTAAATATTAGTACCCTTGAAATACGTATAGTAAAATAAATATGGTTTTATAAAGATATTTTCCATTTATTAATATTATTGATATTATTTATATATATATATATAAAATCACCATCATGATCTCCCAGTTGTTCCTGAGAGGGTCATGGGGGCAGAAACCTCAAACACTCCTTTCTGTTAGAAGCAACCATCTTCAAATGATCCGGCTGGATCCCCAAGCAAGACCAGTCAAGTTCATGAATGTTATCCAACCCTCTTGCAGAGGTTTTACCCCTGGGTCTCCTGCTGGTTTGTTTTGCTCATAGAATCTGTCCAGCGATTCTTTCCTGATACATTCTAACCACATGCCCATAGTGTCGGAGCTGTGTTTTCTCACTTCGGCGAAGTAGTGTCTCTACATGGAGTGATTCTCTGATCTCTGAACTAGGCACTACAAATATATATATATATATATATATATATATATATATATATATATATATATATACACACATATATATACATATATATATAGTTTTAATATAGATGAGATTCTACAGGACTAGAACTGTTTCATTCTTTAGAAATCATCAGGAATCTCAGTGATTCCTGATGATTTCTAAAGAATGAAACAGTTCTAGTCCTGTAGAATCTCATCTATAATAAAACTTTTATACTCTGCTATGTATTGAGTACCTTACTTACTGTGGTTACCTCCGATTCAACCCGGAATAATGTATATATATATATATATATATGCTATTTTAATTACTGAAGACTCTATTAGTTACAGCTGCCATATTTCTAAATTCCTTTCTCTTTGACAAACATAAACAACAACAAAACCAATAAAAGAACAATCAAACAAACAAAAACAAAACAAAACAAAAGATTATGACGAACAAAAAAAATTTAACAAAAATGATAAAACTCATTGAAAATGAAGTGCGAAGTGTCACCTCTTAGAAGAGTAACATGGAAAGTCTGCGTTTGAGAAATTTCAAAGTCAGATTTCTAAATGTGTCTGACATGAATAATAAATCAGGAATCACAATATATTTGCAGGAATCGGAAATTTACCATATGTTTCATGAAATTAATATATTATAATTATGAATCTCAAATCAACCAAATGACTTATAGGAAGCTACTCTTACTGAAATTCGGAGGCAAAATCAAAACTGAATTAATTATTATTATTAGAAAAAAAAGAATCATAATTATTATTATTACATAGAAAGAAATTATTATTATTATTATTGGTGGTGGTAGTGGTGGGAGTAACAGTGGTGTTGGGAGGAGTAATAGTGGTGGTAGTGGTGGTGCTGGAATTTGGAGAAGTAGTAGTAATAGTAGTAGTGGTGGTCGTAGTAGTAGTAGTGGTGGTCGGAGTAGTAGTAGTGGTGGTAGTGATATATATATATATATATATATATAGATTTTGAGTATATGTTGGTTGTATACCAACACCCCAGTATGCAGATTAGAGGACTCGACGAAGTGCGCAGGTTGGTTTGGTTACTCCGGAGTAATGTAAAATAAAATAAAATAAATAAGTCAAATGTTTAAAATTTAGCTTCGTTTATTACTGCTATATATATTTCGGTGACAGCCATCTTTGGCTGTGACCTCTTCAGGCAGTCCGAATTAGTGTGGTATAGACAAGTACATATGTTGTTGAGGTGTTTAACCTTGTCAATACTCTGATATGCCCAGTTCCTGGTTAGGTTGTTATTTCACTGAGGAACTGGAATCATATGAATTCAAACAAACGAATTTCAGTGTCAAAGGGCCTCTTCTCCTCTCATTGGTCAGTTCTTAGAACATTCCTCATTCAAAAGTCTATAGAAAATGTTGAATGAGGAATGTTCTAACCAATGAGACGAGAAGAGGCCCTTTGACACTGAAATTCGTTTGTTTGAATTCATATGATTCCAGTTCCTCAGTGAAATAACAACCCAACCAGGAACTGGGCATATCAGAGTATTGACAAGGTTATACACCTCAATAACATATGTACTTGTCTATACCACATTAATTCGGACTGCCTGAAGAGGTCACAGCCAAAGATGGCTGTCACCGAAATATATATAGCAGTAATAAACGAAGCTAAATTTTAAACATTTGACCTATTTATTTTATTTTATCTTATTTTATTTTATATATATATATATATTGAGGTGTTTTCTGATTTTTTAAAGATATTTTATCACATCAACATTCTATATCTCAGATCATATACAATATATGTGTGTGTGTGTATATATATATACATATATATATATATATTATATATATATATATGTAATATATATATATGTAATATATATATATATATATATAATATGTATATATATATATTATATATCCTCTGCAATTGCTGCCCATGTCTCACTACCATGCCGCATCAACTCCTCACACAGGCATCATACAACCGGCCTTTCGTACACAGGGAGAAACCCTTCTTCGTCAACAGAGGAAGCAGCTCCCTAAACTTCTTCCAACCCGTCCTTATTCTAGATACTATGGCCTCGGAACACCCTCCTCCCATGCTAATCTGATCTCCTAGGTACCGGAAGCTATCCACCACTTCTATAGTGCCCTCCTGCATTTGAAAAATGTGTCTATCAATATATATATATATATATATATATATATATATATATATATATATATATATATATATATAGTGGTTAGTGGTTTAAGCATTGGCCTTGCAATCGAAAGGTTGTGAGTTCAATTCTCAGACCGGGTGATGTGTTGTTTCCTTGAGCAAGACACTTTATTTCACATTGCTCCAGTTTACTCAGCTGTAGAAATGAGATGATAGGACTGGGGTCCCTATCATTCCACTGCAAAATGGATGTGGAGGTGCCACGACAAAAAAGCACCCAGCGCTCACTCTAAATGAGGTTGGTGTTAGGAAGGGCATCCAGCTGTAGAAATCAAGCCAAAATCAGTTCCCGTCCCACTCTTGCAAGCAGGAAAAAACGGATGTAAAATGATGATGATATACATATATACATATATATATATATATATATATATCAATGAAAAGAGAGTTAGTTGATTTGTAATCAACTGATCTTACATATAACAGATGCCAGGCACTCAACGGTATAAATTTATCCGGAATATTATTATAATAATAATAGTAATAAACGAGAGATATATACTTTATATCATCTCTATTTATTTTATTAGATATATTTCAAAGATGTAAATTTTATGTATAACATAAAGCAGTAGATGTCCTCTTCAGACAAAACACGAGATGTATAATTGTTTCATGATATGCTGGTAGACAAACTAGCTGGACAGATCGGTGACCACCAAGCATATATGTAATTATACATCTCATATGTAGTTTGTCTGAAGAGAACATCTTTTGCTTTATGTTATACATAAAATTTACATCTTCGAAATATATTATAATATATATTATAATATATTATAATGAAATAAATATAGATGATATAAAGTACTAAGAATAATGAGTTCTAAACTCAAGCAGTCCTTTACAATGAAATAGCTCAAAGAAAGAAGTATTTCTGAGCCGTGTAATACAAGTTAATATAAATTAATATATATGATAAAACACAAATACCAACATATAAGTGGATGATATAAAGTATATATCTTTCGTTTATTACTATTATTATTATTATTATTATTATGTGTGTGTGTGTGTGTAAAAAGTAAACATAAATAACAAAGCAAATGACACAGTACATTAAAGAATTATATTAGTTTAACGCTTGAAATAGCAGAAAGAGAATCTTAACATTTTGGACACTAGTCCTTCATCACAAGATAGAGTTAGAAATAGAAGATAAAACAGAAATAAAGAGTGAGGAGAGGAAGGAAAGGGTAAAAAATGAGAAAAAATAGGGAAAAGAAGTACACATGTATTTCGATAGCCATTTTGGAGATTTGCTGGTCAGGAGGTAACTTGAGCATTAGAGCGGGTTAGGAAGAGGGGTAATCATTATATATATATACATAGTTATGTAATAAACAACATAAGATAATTATTTCATTTACCAGTGGTTTCTTGAAGACAGGTGTTGTATCTGTCTTCAGTCGTTTATTACATAACTAATAAGCTCTGTAGCCTACATAGAGCACTCTTTTTTCCTGTACCTTGCCGATGGAAATACTTCATTTATATTTATACATATATATACATACACACACATATATACATATATATATATATATGCATATATATATATATATATATATTCATACATATATACATATATACATATATATATATAATATATATATTCATATACATGTGTGTGTGTGTATATATATATATATATATACCTATACCTTTCCGACGGAAATACTTCATTTATATATATGGTGGCTGCCAACTCGTTTTCGAGTACGGCCACTACTTTATATCCATGTAGGAGAACCCCTACCGATGCGCTGAACGAATGTGACTTTTTAGTCCAGCCAGCGACTTGAAAACTCTGGTACAAAGACTACACTTGTGACCATTATTGACACATAGTGCTGGGCCCATGGTACCATGTGACGACAAGTGCAGAGAGATCTCCAGATATAAAGTAATGCCTGTGCTGTGAAGCTTTTATAGTGAGCAAAGGCACTGCACAAACCCAGTCCCACTCTCTCAACCAAGATGATATTTACCAAAAAGAAGAACAAGTCAACATCATTGGATACCATCAGGGTTGCAGGTGTTATATCAGAGTTTTCCTTCTCCTAGGATTCTGCCTTGACAAAGGCTAATAATATTATAAGCTTATTTATATATATACATATATATATACATACACACACATATATACATATATATATATGCATATATATAGCGAAGGAAATGTGGTAAGGAACCAGATGGACCATAAGCACCAAAGTACTCAATACTTAGGGTAGTAGAGTGGGTAATAGGAACAAGTAGGACCCCGACGGCTGAGCTGAAGCTGTTTCGACGGCTAATTCTGGACTATCCTTCCACTGCAAGGTGGTCGTGGAGGTGCCACAGCAAAAAAGCACCCAGCACTCACTGTAAATGGGGTTGGTGTTAGGAAGGGCACCCAGCTGTAGAAATCAAGCCAGAATCAGTTCCCGTCCCACCCTTGCAAGCAGGGAAAAGCGGACGTAAAATAATGATGATGATGATGATGATATATATATACATATATATATACATATATATATATATATATATAACATATATATATATATATATATTCATATACATGTGTGTGTGCATATATATATATATATATCATCATCATCATCATCGTTTAACGTCCATGTTCCCCGCTTGCATGGGTTTGGACGGGAGTTTTCCCACTTGAGGCAAGAGTGGTTGTCTTGCTCGCATAGGACTGTCTGGCGGGTTTTCTACAGCTGGATGCCCTTCCTAACACCAACCACATTTACAGTGTGGGACTGGGAGGTTTTTACCGTCTTGCCTACACGGCCACATTACAGCGTGGACTGTCTGGCGGGTTTTCTACAGCTGGTTGCCCTTCCTAACACCAACCACATTTACAGTGTGGGACTGGGAGGTTTTTACCGTGTTGCCTACACGGCCACATTACAGCGTGGACTGTGTGTTTTTTTGTCGTGACACCTACACGATCTCATTTGTTTCGGCCTGGATATATGTATGTATATATGAAAAAACCAGAACCCTGACGGCTGAGCTCCAGCCGTTTAAACAGCTAGATCTGGCTGTGGAAACAGCTGGAGCTCCGCCGTCGGGGTCCTGAATCTTTTCACATTACCCACTCTACTATCCCAAGTACCGAGTACTCTGGTGGGTTATGGTCTACCTGGTTGTTACCACATCCTATCTGATACACATATATATATATACAAGCACATACACACATATATATATGCACACACACATATATATATATATATATGCACATACACATTGTGTATGTAGATGAATAGATAGACAGAACAATAGATATCTATACACACACAAGCACACATATTTTTGAGAGTGTTGAAGAGTTATTGTTGAGTAAAATTGAAATAAGGTGTTTATTTATTAAGACATATCTCCATTCACTTGTAAAACACAGGAAGCATCATAAAGTTAAACTGAATTCTTGTCCTAATTTGCTTTGTTTAACAATTTTCATATCTTTCATATTACACTTACAAAAGAAATCTATGGTGAAACAGCTGTAGTCTTTATAAACACAATATCTACAATAACAATTAGATTTACTTGGTGTGGTGGTGGTGACAGTGGTGATAGTGGTGGTGGTGGTGGTGGTGTTGGTGCTGTGGTGGTGGTAATGGTGGTGGTGGTGATGAAGGTGATAGCAACAGTGGTAGTAGTAATGGTGATGATGAAGGCATTGGTGGTGGTTTTGTAATGGTGTATGTCATGGTGATGATGATATTGGCGGTGGTGGTGGTGTTGATCCTGGTGGTGGTGATGGATGTGATGGTGGTATTCATGATAGTGATATTTTGGCTTATCATAAAACCATAAAACCTTGGATTTCATTTCCTTCTCTACCAATTTTAGCTGTCTTTCTTGGTCTTCCTCTTCTTCTCCTTCCTTCCTCATTCCTTTCTATCACTCCTCTCATCAAGTAACTTTCATACTTCCTCAACACATGACCCAACCATCTCATTCCATTTCTCTTCACAACATTCAGCACTGTTTATATAAATTTTGTAGTGGTGCCAAATGCAAAGCAAAGACACACACATATATATATAGAAGAGATTTTGTGCCAATACCGTACATTTGTTTCATTCATAATGTAAAAATCAACCTGACATTTGCCCATGGTGCTACACAGTGGTATCAAATCTGAAACGATGTGCTTGGAAAAGCAACTTCTTAACACAACTGATGATTATGCACTGCGTGTATAATCATTAGTTATTGAACATGTGTGTGTGTGTATGTGTATGTGTGTGTGTGTATATATATATATATATATATATATATATATATATATATATATATATATATAACGAAGGAAATGTGGTAAGGAACCAGGTGGACCATAGTACAGAATTAGCTGTCGAAACGGCTTGAGCTCAGCCGTCGGGGTCTTACTTGTTCCTATATATATATATATATATGTTCTAAATAGTGAATCTTATTACTCTGGAGTTTCACCTGTTTGACACAGGGTAACAGGCAAAACTCCAGGGTAACAGGCAAAACTCCAGAGTAACAAGACTCATAATTTAGTCTTAATAAAATGAATATTAAAACTCTACTATAGTATTGAGTACTCCTTCCTCTCAGCCATCAACCTCATATTGATATATATATATAAACTGTTATTTGCATATATTTATAAGTGCCTTATAAAGTCCCGATAATTAATTTGTACGCCTTACCACTATATAACTAGCAACTTGAGAGTTGATATTATGTAGCAATTATAGGTTATTATAACAAATTACAGGATAATCATATTACTTTATATTATTCATAATAGCACCTTTTACGATTTGCCAATTAATTCAGATTTTCTTGTAGTTTTGCAGTTTAGACATCAAATTAATTTTTTTCCTCCTCACTTTATAAAATTATTACTATATTATCTAAGGAATCTCTAAAATATCTTCATAATTGTGAAATTTAATATTTGCCTTATAAAATTATAAATATAAAATATAAACCTTACGTATTAAGGTATCTCTCTAATATTTTATAATCATGAAAATCAATATTCATTTTGATGTACACATAATTATAAGGTACTTAACAACTAAGTCATTTTATTAATTATAAATTAACAAGGATTTAAATTTTTGGATCGATTCTGGTTATTAAAATATACTGTACTAGCAACACCATTTCTACCCAACGTTTTACAGTAATATACATATACACAACTCCATTTGATGTCTACCTCCTTCTACTAGTTCTCTTTCTGTTTCACCCACTTATTCCTAGGAGGGTCGTGGAGCAGAGTCCTCAAACATGCTTTCCAGGAGGTCCTGTCAAAAACAACAGTCTGTAATTGATTCAGCGAGATCCCCAAGTGAGACTAACCAAGAAGTTATTCAACCATCTTGCTCAGGGTCTACCTATGTCTTGGTCTTTTGCCGGTTGATTTTGCCCATAAAATTCTAAATTTTTTTCCATTTCTTCCTCTTCTTACCCTCCTCTGTCTTTCTATTTTGTTTTTTTATCCCTCATTCTAAATTCTATTCAGGGATAACATCCGAAACGTCAAGATTCTTTTCCTACTATGTCAAGCGATAAACTAATATATATCAGTGTACTGTATTGTAGGACATTTGCATGAATTTAGTAAAAGATGCATAAGTATCAAGAGAAGAACTTTATTTGATGAAAAATTGACATGAATAATCGTGAAACTCTTCTTGATGTATCTACTCAATGAATCTGCCATTAGCATCAATGACAGATTTAATATGAGGTATGAAACTGTGACATGCTAGAATCAGATCATCTTTAAACCTATTTTGGACATTGTGCTGGTTATACCAAACTTCAGAGATTTTTTAGTGTTATAGGGGCATTGATTGACTTCCTTCATGACTATACCTCATACATAATAGTCCAATGGATTCAGGTCTGAAGAGCTAGGAAACCATATGTTTGAGTTGATGTGAGCATGATGATTGTAATTCATCTATTCTTGGGTAGTCTTGTCCTCATGAGATGTAGCAGAGTCTTGTTTGTGTATGGGCTTCCTTTGCTGAAACTCTCTATCCTCGGACACACAACCCTCTCAAACACCTATCAATAGTCAGCAACAATGACCCTTAAGACCTGAGAAAAGAAGTGATGAGGTATGACATCTCCCTCGCTGCTTCCAACACCCAGAACAATTACAGTTGCCGGAAACTTTGCATGACTGGTGGAATGTCTTTAGAGTCCCGATCAAAGATTTTCTCATTAAAGAAAAAGCAAAGCATTCCAGGCTCTCGATGATTCAGCTTGCTCAACAAGTGATTTACACAGATCAGATGTTTATCTCTTGTCTTTACAGACTTGAATTGGCTGCTCCACATCACATTATTGTATTGAAAATCGTAATGTTGAATTATTCCAATAGTGTGCTTTGCAGCATTGAGCTCCTTAGCAGAGGAACTAATTGACTTTCTGGGGTTCTTATCGATAATTTTCAGCACTGTTTCTACAAATGTGGATGTTCTGAAGATATTAGGATCCTTAACAGATGATTCACATTCGGCTACTGCTGTAGATTCCCCAACAGTAGCTTCCAACTCATTGCAAACTTTGACAAAAAACGATCATGCAAGTTTCAGGAAGTGATCAATCTCTAAATCACTATGTTCTGCCTTTAAGGCAATTATTACAGTGCATCCTTTCGTTTGCTCAGTTACTTTGATGTGTGTCATCATTTATTTGAAATGAAATGATAATCAGAACATGTTAGAATAGCGTTAGAGCTAATGAAAGAGGTTTCCTCAAAGAACTAAGCCACCCTTGGCTGACTGAATAGACACAGGCCTTTTCTCACTCTTTATCTTTCTATTTCATCTTATATTTCTCAGTCTATATTCTGATGAAGAACTAGTATCTGAAACATAAAATTTCTTTTCCTACTATATCAAGAATTAAACCAGTTCATTGTATTGAGTTGGTTGCTTTGTAATTTCCATTTATTTTTGCATATATATATATATATGTATTATTGTGGTCTACTGTAAAATTCATACACACACTCTAATAAATTATTCCCAGTCTCACCTTTCAATATCTTAAGAGCCCACACTGAAACAAAGAAGTAATTTCTGTGATCATTGGGTGTATAGGGAATTACCTTGAACAATTCGACTTGTCTTACCTCTCTTTATGCTAATACGACTGCAATAAATTGCAAGCAGGGGAAAGCAGACGTAAAATGATGATGATGATGATATATATATATATATATATTTATTAAAATAACAGTTTGGATTTTAGTCTTCAAATTTATTATTATTACTATATATATATATATATATAATCCTTATCGAGCCCACTTCTGATTTTGGTCTTCATAATTATTATTACTGTATGTATATATACATATATATATAACCCATGCTAGCATGGGAAATGGATGTGAAACGATGGTGATTATGATATATATATATACAGTGTACTCCCAGTATTTGCGGTCCCGGTTATTCGCAGAATTTTTTTTAGGCATTTTTTTAACTATAATTCTTTGTGGAACCCACTGCATATTTGTGGAATCGTAAATATATTCCACAATTTTTTTAAAGGTTTTTTCATGGCAATATATATATTTTTTAACTTATTAATAACAATATATCGTATTTGGACGCCACTTCACATAAGATGTTTCCTCCATTTTTTATTGTATTTTACATTATATTTTGACGTTTGTAGGCATTTTTAGGGACAACATCCAATATTCGCTGTTTTTCACTCTCCATGGGTGCTCTAGGAACATAACCCCTGTGAACACCAGGAAGCAATTGTATATCAATGCAGGAATTTTGCTTTGCACCCACTGATTTGCTGATAATAGGTGGACTTGACATTGCAGTCAACCAAACAGTAAATTGGATTCTACTATAAATATTGAGTCCTTTCATCTGTAACCTTTTGCTGTTATTTATAAATTCATATTCCATCAACCATAACATTAATATATGCAGTCATACATTGAGCAATTAGTGTTGATTTAGGAATCAGCTTGGATACAACAGGTGTGATGTATTTAGACTAATTATATTTGTGTGTGCGTGTGTATGTATATATATTTATATATATGTGTGTATTTATTATATATAAATATATATACATACACACGCACACACAAATATAATTAGTCTAAATACATCACGTATATATATATATATATATATAAATACATATATATATATATATAAATACATATATATATATATATAAATAAATACATATATATATATATATATAAATAAATACATATATATATATATATATATAAATAAATACATATATATATATATATATATAAATAAATACATATATATATATATATATATACATATATATATATATACATATATATATACATATATAAATAAACCCATGCTAGCGTGGAGAATGGACGTTAAATGAAGATAATGATAATGAAATACATATATATATATATAAGTAAATACATATATATATATATATATATACATATATTATATATACATATATGTATAAATACATATACATATATATATATACATGGAGGCACATGGCTTAGTGATGGAGGCACATGGCTTAGTGGTTAGAGCATTGGCCTTGCAATCGAAAGGTTGTGAGTTCAATTCTCAGATCGGGTGATGTGTTGTTTTCTTGAGCAAGACATTTTATTTCACATTGCTCCAGTTTACTCAGCTGTAGAAATGAGATCATAAGGACTGGGGTCCCTATCATTCCACTGCAAAGTGGTCGTGGAGGTGCCACGGCAAAAAAAGCACCCAGCACTCACTGTAAATGAGGTTGGTGTTAGGAAGGGCATCCAGCTGTAGAAATCAAGCCAGAATCAGTTCCCGTCCCACCCTTGCAAGCAGGGAAAAAGCGGATGTAAAATGAAATGATGATGATATATATATACATATATTATATATATATTTATATATACATATATTTATATATACATATATTATATATACATATTTATATATGAATATATTATATGTACATATATATATGTATATATACATATGATATATATACATATATATATGTATATATACATATATCATATATAGATATTATATATATATACATCATCATCATCATCAACGTTTAACGTCCGTGTTCCACGCTTGCATGGGTTTGGACGGGGGTAGTCCCACTTGAGGCAAGAGTGATTGTCTTGCTCGCATAGGACTGTCTGGCAGGTTTTCTACAGTTGGATGCCCTTCCTAACACCAACCACATTTACAGTGTGGGTCTGGGAGGTTTTTACCGTGCTGCCTACACGGCCACATTACAGCGTGGACTGTGTGTTTTTTTGTCATGACACCTACACGATCTCATTTGTTTCGGCCTGGATGCATAGAACGGGGTGGGGGTGGTGGGGTATTTTGTTAGAGATGCCTACTGGTTGTAGTAGGTTTTACTATGTATTTAGGTAAGGCGGGTCCTCCCCGTTACTGAGTACCGCCAAAGGTCTCGGTCCAGTGACACCGTCTTGGAGAGGTGTAAGTGTGTGAGGTCAGAGTTCATCAGCCCGTCCCAGGCCCTTCTAGGTCCGCCCACTCCGCGGCTACCATCCATCTCTATTGCCCTGCACTTTGTTATACAGCTATCGACTTTCATGCGCATCACGTGTCCACACCAACGCAGCCCTCCCTCGAGTAAACAACATCTGATCCCTCCCATTTCCAATTTTTTCCTCAGTTCGTCTATGCTTTGCCGCTCATGTACACCACCGTTACACATCCAGCGGAGCATGCAAGCCTCGTTCCTCTCCAGTCCGCGCATATCCTCTGCACACAATGCCCAGGTCCCACTGCCATGCAACACTGCTGTTCGTATGCAGGCATCGTACAACCTGCCTTTCACCTTTAGGGAGAACCCTTTAGCAGCCAACAGCGGTATAAGCTCTCCGAACCCCCTCCATCCAGTTCCGACCCTAGCCACTGCACCTTCAGAGCACCCTCCACCACTGCCGATTCTATCACCCAGGCAACGGAAGCTGTCCACCATTTCCACAGAACCATCTGTGCAATGGAATGAGCCAGCACTTTGTGGGCACTTGCTGCTACCTATTGCACCAGAGCACCGGCCACACGTAAAATCTATGCCCCCAGTTAGCCTACCTGTGATCCCGAGATAAATGAGATCGAGATCATGTAGGTATCCTAAAAAAAAAAAAAAAAAAAAAAAAAACACAGAGTCCACGCTGTAATGTGGTCGTGTAGGTAACACGGTAAAAAGTTCCACATATATATATATACATATTATATATACATATTATATATATATATTATATATATATATACATATTATATATACATATTATATATATGTATATACATATCATATATATATATATATACACATATATATATATATACATATACAATTATATATATATATAGATGCACACATACTGACATACACACATATACCTGTATATATGTAAAGATAGGAAAGGAGAGAGAGCGAGAAAGAGAGGGTGGAACAGTGAATAAGGACAATTTATCTGATGCTGTATATTTGACAATTAGTGTAAGAGGAAAATTATATAACACACCATCGATCATAATAATTAATTTATTAATTAAGTTTGTATAATAAATTATTTCTATCCTTGATCTCGAATATATCATCAGTGGACTTGTATGGCTTCTCTTGATATTGTAACTGTGAAATGATATTAAAGCAAGTCTAGATATAATATCCTACATAGAAATATGAACTGATATCAAAGATGCTAGTTATATACTTCATTAAGATAACAATATTTTAATCACTCAAATATTTTAGGATGACTGATTATTACTGATTGATAAATGAGTGGCTTGAATGCTTTACTTTATATTTTCTCTATTGTTATTTTAAAACACGAAGTCTTATTTTGTTATTAAATGGATATGACTTTGTACTGAAGCTGGAGTCAAACTTATAACCATCTCGATCGATTCATCAATAAACATCTGTTGATTTCAATGATGAGTATTCAAGTTGTTAGATCAATGAAGCAGGCTGCCCATGAAATTAACATGCAAGTGGCTGAGCATTCCACAGATACATGTACCCTTCATGTAATTCTCATACAGGTTCAGCCTGACAAAATTCATAACAAGGCTGGCCCCTTGATATACAGGTATGATGTATCTGACAGGTTTTCAAACAGTTTCCATTTACCCAGTGTCTCTCACAGATATGGATTAACCCTAGGTACATGACACAAGTCCAAGCAGGACATGATTTAGATCTTAAGGGTTCACAGGGTAGTATGTATGTATGTATATATATATCATCATCATCACCATTTTACGTCCATTCTTCCACACTAGCATGGGTTAGACGGGTTGTCCTGTTGTGGGCAGTGTCCGGTCAGCTGACCTTGTCTTGCTCATATGGGAACTGATTCTGGCTTGATTTCTACAGCTGGATGCCCTTCCTAACTAACACGAACCTCATTTACAGTGAGTGCTGGGTGCTTTTTTGCCGTAAGCAGAAAGGAAGAGGGAGTATACTCAGCTGAAAATGAAGATCAAGAATAGCTGGGAGTTTACCCTGCAATGGACTAGTGTCATCTCCAGGGGAAAGTCTGTTACTCTCTGTTGCTTAACGCCATGAAGACTGGGATAACTGATAAACCTCCAGGTTTGAGACAGACTTTAGTCTTTTAATTTTTTTTATTTGTTTTTATCTCTATTCCTACCATCCGACACACACACATAGAAGCAGTGGCAAGAAGGGAGCTTCTAGATAGTAACTCAATCTGTTAGAAATAACAGCTTAATATTCCTCAAACAACATCTCTTACCATCTTAAAGGTGAAAATTACATGTTAGATAAACTAGTCCTAGATACCCGCTACAAAGACATGTTAGTCACTGTTGGAATGTCTTTCATCATAGTTCTTAATCAGATTTGAGCTAAGACCTTCACACAACATCAAGAACAAATTGCGAGATATATTAGCATTTTTATTAAGTTTCACAAGTTCTTTAGTCATATTCATTAGTTTAAATGAATTTCTACAAACCAAATGCAAATGTGTTTTATTAAATAAACAGATAAGAACTAGACTAGCAATGTTTCTATCCTAAATATACAACAACAGCAGTAACAACAACAACATACGTTTACATTTCAGTATGTACAAATAATGTATTTTTATGTAATTATTTCCATACGAAACTGAATATATTAAAATAACATAATAAATGGATGTTAGGCATTATTTATTATCATTTATTCTTTTCTGAATTTTCAAAAGAAAAAAAATACTTTTTTTTTTTTTTTTATTAATTTTTAATATTTATCTGTTGGATAGTTCTGCAAATTCAAACATTTGCATATAAATTGTTTTGGAAGCAGGTGTTTGTTTGAATACATATTTGTTTTTATTACTTTGGCACTGGTTGTAGCATCATAAAGAGGAGGGGTGGCTGTTTAAATTAAAATATTTGTCTTGCTTCCTTTACAATTGGATATATAATCCCAATATTAAATAACCATGCCTGGCTGTGTGGTTAATGGGATTGCTTTACTAACACATGGTTTCAGGTTTGGTCCCACTGTGCAGCACCTTCAGTAAATGATGTCTACTCTGGTTGCAGAATGACTAATGCCCTGTGAGTGAAATTGGTATAAAGAAACTGTATGGAAGATGTGTGTGTGTCTGTGTGTACTTGTAATAAAGGTTCTATTCCAATCATCATCATCATCATCATCATCATCAGGTTTAGCGTCCGTGTTCCACGCTTGCATGGGTTTGGACGGGGGTTTTCCCACTTGAGGCAAGAGTGGTTGTCTTGCTCGCATAGGACTGTCTGGCGGGTTTTCTACAGTTGGATGCCCTTCCTAACACCAACTACATTTACAGTGTGGGTCTGGGAGGTTTTTACCGTGTTGCCTACACGGCCACATTACAGCGTGGACTGTCTGGCGGGTTTTCTACAGCTGGATGCCCTTCCTAACACCAACCACATTTACAGTGTGGGGCTGGGAGGTTTTTACCGTGTTGCCTACACGGCCACATTTACAGCGTGGACTGTGTGTTTTTTTTTTGTCGTGACACCTACACGATCTCATTTGTTTCGGCCTGGATGTTGTGGGACCAACATAACTTTACATTGAAAGGGGCGGTGTGGATGGGGTGGAGGTGGTGGGACGGGGGTGTGTTTTGATAGAGATGCCTACTGACTGTAGTAGGTTTTTACTTTGTATTTAGGTAAGGCGGGTCTTCTCTATTACTGAGTACCGCCAATGGTCTCGGTCCAGTAACATTGTCTTGGAGAGGTGTAAGCGTGTGAGGTCGGAATTTATCAGTTCGTCCCATGTTTTTCTGGGTCTGCCTACTCCGTGGCTACCGTCTATCTTTATTGCCCTGCACATTGTTATACAGCTGTCGTCTTTCATGCGCATCACGTGACCATACCAACGTAGCCTTCTCTCGAGTAAACAACATCTGATCCAATAACACAACAAAATACCTGCAGTGAGTTTTAACTCAAAATCCTATGTGTATTAAAATTTTCTGTCTACTAAAAATGTCCCCTCTCTTATGTACTCTTTGGTTCCTTCTCCTATCTCAAATGATAAATTTTGCTAGTATTAAATACACACAAGACAAATATATATTCCTCTTTTGATCCTGAAAAGGAGAAATTTGTCTCATATCAGTTTAACTCATTAAAATTTACATTACTCTATATTTACTATCATATTTTCATGATAAAGGCTTTATCTTACATAATTATCTCACATAATATCGAATCTATGAGATTTTGATCTTATTTATTTGGAGAATAATACCTTAACATCAGTATGAGTGGCTGGTTACAGCCAGTCTGAGCAGTAAGAGGGGAGAGAATTGTGGCCGGATATGGTCAGTTTAAATGATAAAGGGTTAATGCCATGGAAACCAGGGGTTAGTACCAGGTCCTAAAAGAACTTCCAATTCAGAAATTGGTTATCAGAAATTTCAATATATATTATCTGAATAATGGTTTCTGAATTAAGCACAAGGCCAGCAATTTTGGGGAAGCGGGAAATTCAATTAACACTTTAGCATTTAAATCAGCCATATCCGGCCAGAGTTTGCTCATCTCTTTCTGTTCAAAACGGCTGTAACTGGCCGCTCATACTTATGTTAAGGTATTGTTCTCAAACTAAATAATATCAAAATCTCATAGATTCGATATCATGTGAAATAATTATGTGAGATAAAGTGTTTACAACAAAAATACAATAGCATATATAGAGTAATGTAAATGCAATCCCAGTGTGTTACTCATACTTTATTTTATTTTATCAACCTCGTAAGGATAAAAGGCAAAGCTAACTTCAGTGAGATTTGAACTCAGAATATAAAGAGACATAACTATATACCACAAAGCATGTTGTCCAATGTTCTACCAGTTACTGCCAGCCTACTGCCCACTCTTAAATTGTCTAAATATAAATAATGTTCAAAATAGTGAGGTAGATGTGAAATAGATAAGGATAACAGATAGAAATCCATACACACAACAACACCAAGTTTATATTTACACCTGGTGAGGCAAGGATTTTATTTATAGCAATCTTTTAGTCTCTGTTTTACTTGCTTTATTCTATAGAGTGTGACCATACTGAATCAGTTTTTAACTTTAACCTTTTAGCATTTAAACTGGCTGTATTTAGCCAGACTTCTCTCACCCTTTTCTGCTCAAACTGGCCGCACATACTGACATTAAGGTATTGTTCTCAAAATAAATAATATCAAAATCTCATAGATTTGATATTAGATAAGATGATTATGTGAGGTAAAGCCTTTACCATGAAAATGCAACAGTAAATATTGAGTAATGTCAATGCTAAAAGGTTAACCCTTTCATGACCATATTTCTAATGAAATACAGTCTATTTTAATTAATTAATGAAGAATATTTAGAGATTTACAAAAATTATTAATCATTTCATGACTAAGATAGTGACTTAAGGCAAGGTTGTTATATAAAACTATGCTGGAAGATTTTAATTTAAATTAGAAACCTTTAAAATGTTTGGTTTAATTTCATAGAACCAGAGCTAGTTTTGAGTGGGTTGGTAACAAAAGGGTTACAATCCTGCAATGATTTATTAGAACATGTCTAAAAGCTGGTTTGATAATATTTACAGTATCTTTGTTTATGAATATATATATTATTGTCGTGAAAATTTGCAGTATTAGAGTAAATACTTTAATTTTTCATGTGATGTACTCACTGTGCTGCTAATCCCCCACCCTTTTAACAAATGATAAGGGTATCTGATTCAGGCACAAGACCAACAATTTTTGAGGAGGGAAAGTCGATTAAATTGAACCAAGTGCATTAAAGGTACTTTATTTTATTAACTCCGCAAGGATGAAAGTCAAAACTAACCTTGATGGGATTTGAACTGACAACATAAAGAGACATAACTATATGCTGCAAAACATGTTCTCCAACGCTCTACCGATTCTGCCACTTCACCACCGTTATTACTCATTAATAACAAAGATTTCTTTCTGATGTACAAGGCCACAACTTTGGGTGGGAAAAACCAGCTGAGTATTTCAACTCCTTTACATCACTTTCCCCTTATTTTATCAACCACAGAATAATGAAAGGTAAAGATGCTCTTGGCAGGATTTGAACTCAAAATATAAAGGGCCATAAAGGAAGATGTGGTGGTGGTGAAACCAATAAGAATGGCAAACGTTGCAAACACCAGCTGGATTTGAACAACATACTGGAAAAAAAAGCATGTAATTGTACAAACTATTTTCTTTGTCCCTCTGCCAATTCTTCCATCCGCCAGTCTTACCAATCTGAAATGGCTGATAATTCAATTTGACGCCATTTACTATATCTTTCTACAAACCCATGGGCTTTGTTCCAGTCTCTTTGCTCACTAGAATTACCAATTTCCAAGTCTAAAACCATGAAACATCATTTAAAGACCACTTATTTTATATATCTCAACAAACTCATGTGGTTTATCACAAACCCTGTGTTCCCTAAATTCCTTGTTTCTCTAGATAAAACAATCAAAGTCAATTAATCAGGACATAAAATATCTTTGTAAAACCTTCGGAGTATTTCAATCATTCCAACTTTAAGATATTATCTACTACAGATATATAAAACCTTTCCTGCATTCTTAAACCACAGCTGTTTCCTAGCTTTTACCTTAAACACACCCACTATCCTGTTCTCTTTCTTCTTCTCTTTCTTGCTCTCTCTCCCACCTATCTTCACTCACTGTCTTTGTCTTTCATATGCACTCATATTACCCCTTCTCTCTCTCTCTCCTCTTTCATGCTTTCTCTCTCTCTCCCCTTCTATTTATTGCTCTCTCGCTCTCTCTCACCTTCTTTCTTAACTCCTTCATATGCACTCATATTTCATCCTCTCATGATCTCTCTCGTTCATACACACAATGTCTGTCTCTCTCTGTCTCTCTCTCTCTCTCTCTCTGTTACATTCAATATCTGTCTCTCTCTTGCACACACTCAATGTATGTCTCTCCGCCTCTCTCTCTATCTATCTCTTTCATACACATACACTGAATGTCTATCTCCCTCCTTAAGTTCTGCCTCCCTCTATCACTCTATACCTTCCTTCTCCTCCCTCCCTCTATATCTCTATACCTCCCAACTCCTCCCTCCCTCTCTATATCTCTCTCTATACCTCCCATCTCCTCCCTCTATATCTCTCTATACCTCCTTTCACCTCCCTCCCTCTATCTCTATATATATCTCTCTATACCTCCCTTCTCCTCCCTCCCTCCATCTATCTATACCTCCCTTCTCCTCCCTCCCTCTATCTCTCTATACCCCCTTCTCCTCCCTCCCTCCATCTCTCTATACCTTCCTTCTCCTCCCTCCCTCTATCTCTCTATACCTCCCTTCTCCTCCCTCCCTCCATCTCTCTATATCTCCCTTCTCCTCCCTCCCTCTATCTCTCTATACCTCCCTTCATCTCTCTATACCTCCCTTCTCCTCCCTCTATCTATCTCTCTATACCTTCCTTCTCCTCCCTCCCTCTATCTCTCTATACCTCCCTTCATCTCTCTATACCTCCCTTCTCCTCCCTCTATCTATCTCTCTATACCTTCCTTCTCCTCCCTCCCTCTATCTCTCCCTCTATCTCTCTATACCTCCTTCTCCTCCCTCTATCTATCTCTCTATACCTTCCTTCTCCTCCCTCCCTCCCTCTATCTCTCCCTCTATCTATCTCTCTATCTTTCTCCAAGACCCTCATCAGTCATCCATTAAATTAATCTGAAGATTTGGTTACTTCTAACGAGCCCTAAAGATACTTTCTGTTGCTCCTTATGTGAAAACAACATTCCAGGGTTGGGGGGGCCCCTAAACTAGATAAGACTGTTTCATGTGGGTGTTCATTTAATTTAGGGACCAGCAGTAATGGGTCTCTTCCACACCCCTGACTTGGCAGGGGTGTAGGACTGGGGGCCTCCAAGGTAGGTAGGAGAGGTAGGTGAGGCAGAGATAAGGATCATAGAAGGGTGAAAGGTTACATCATTGTTAGTGATGATTGTGATGGTATTATTGGTAGTGGTGGTGGTGGTGGTCGGCATGGTAATGATGGTGTTGGAGGAGTAGTGGTGGGGTTAGTAGGAGTAGTGATGGTTGTAGTGGTGGTAGTCGTTGTGGTGATGGTGTTGGTGGTGGTGATGGTAGTGGTGGTGGTGGTTGTAGTGATGGTAGCTGTGATGATGGTGGTGGTGTTGATGGTAGTGATGGTAGTGGTGATGGTGTTGGTGGTGGTGGTGGTGGTGGTGGTGTTGGTGGTGGTGTTGTTGGTGGTGGTGTTGGTGGTAGTGGTGGTGGTGGTGGTGAGGGTAATGGTTGTGTTGGTGGTGGTTGTGTTGGTGGTGGTGGTGTGGTGGTGGTTGTGTTGGTGGTGGTGGTGATGGTAATGGTTGTGTTGGTGGTGGTGGGGGAGTGGTGGTGGTGGTGTAGTGGTGGTGGTGTGGTGGCGGTGGTGTTGGTGGTGATGGTAATGGTTGTGTTGGTGGTGGTGGTGGTGGTGGTGGTGGTGGTGGTGGTGGTGGTTATGTTGGTGGTGGTGGTGGTGTGGTGGTGGTGGTTGTGTTGGTGGTGTTGGTGGTGGTGGTGTGGTGGTAGTGTTGGTGGTGGTGGTGATGGTAATGGTTGTGTTGGTGGTGGTCGTGGTGGTGGTGGTGTTGGTGGTGGTGGTGTTGGCGGTGGTGGTGGTGTGGTGGTGGAGTGGTGGTGCTGGTGTGGTGGTGTTGGTGGTGGTGGCGGTGCTGGTAAAATTAGTAGAGAACTGAGGTTGGAATACTGATTCCGTTGTTATCAGCACCTTTGAAATGTTTGCTATTTTATACATGTGTATACATATACAAATATACATAAATATATGTGTGTGTGTGTGTGTGTGTGTTTGTGTATGTGTGCATACATATCCCCACCATCACCATTGCTACAATCATTTTCATCATCATCTCACTCACACACACACATATATATATATATCATCACCGTTTTACGTCTGTTCTTCCACGCTAGCATGGGTTAGACGGGTTGTCCTGTTGTGGGCAGTGTCCAGTCGGCTGACCTTGTCTTGCCCATACAGGAAATGATTCTGGCTTGATTTCTACAACTGGATGCCCTTCCTAACACCAACCTCATTTAGAGAGTGGGCTGGGTGCTTTTTTGCCGTGGCACCTCCACGACCACTTTACAGAGTGGTCTGGGTGCTTTTTTGCTGTGGCACCTCCACGTATATATATATATAGAGAGATGTGAGAAAAACCACAGACCCTCCATCTCAACTCTACTTTTCAAAAGCAGAAGAACTGTGAAACCGATAAAGGAACCAAATAAATATATTTTTTTTTAAATAAGACTCCAGTTGCATTTTCGATTTCATTTTTTTTTCTCTCTCTCTATATATATATATGTAATAAACAACATAAGATAATTATTTCATTTACCAGTGGTTTCTTGAAAGCAAACAAATTTGCTTTCAGTCATCAGAATGGAAAAAACCCCGGTGTTTTTATTGAATGTGGATTTGAAAATCCACATTCAATAAAAACATGTGGACTTTCAAAACCACATTTAATAAAAACACCAGCGTTTTATCCATTCTGATGACTGAAAGCAAATTTGTTTGCTTTCAAGGAACCACTGGTAAATGAAATAATTATCTTATGTTGTTTATTACATAACTAATAAGCTCTGTAACCTACATAGAGCACTCTTTTTTCCTGGACCTTTCCGACGGAATTACTTCATTCAACACACACATATATATCATCATCATCGTTTAAACGTCCGTGTTCCACGCTTGTATGGGTTTGGACGGGAGTTTTCCCACTTCAGGCAAGAGTGGTTGTCTTGCTCGCATAGGACTGTCTGGCGGGTTTTCTACAGCTGGATGCCCTTCTTAACACCAACCACATTTACAGTGTGGGACTGGGAGGTTTTTACCGTGTTGCCTACACGGCCAGATTACAGCATGGACTGTGTGTTTTTTTGTCGTGACACCTACACGATCTCATTTGTTTCGGCCTAGATGTTGTGGAACCAACATAACTTTACATTGAAAGGGGCGGTGTGGATGGGGAGGGGGTGGTGTGACGGGAGCGTATTTTGTTAGAGATGACTACTGTCTGTAGTAGGTTTACTTTGTATTTAGGCAAGGCGGGTCTTCTCTGTTACTGAGTACCGCCAAAGATCTCGGTGCAGTGACATTGTCTTGGAGAGGTGTAAGTGTGTGAAGTCGGAATTTATCAGGTCGTCCCAGGTTTTTCTGGGTCTGCCTACTCCGTGGCTACCGTCTATCTTTATTGCCCTGCACTTTTTTATACTGCTGTCGTCTTTCATGCGCATCACGTGACCATACTAACGTAGCCTTCTCTCGAGTAAACAACATCTGATCCCTCTTATTTCTAATTTTTTCCTTAGTTCGTTTATGCTTTGCCGTTCCCGTATATTACTATTACACATCCAGCGGAGCATGCAAGCTTCGTTCCTCTCTAGTCTGCGTATATCCTCTGCACACAATGCCCAGGTCTCACTGCCATGCAACATTGCTGTTCGTATGCAGGCATCATACAACCTGCCTTTCATTTTTAGGGAGAATACTTTAGCGGCTAATAGTGGTATAAGCTCTCTGAACTTTTTCCATCCAGGTCTGACTCTAGCTACTGTACTTTCAGATCACCCTCCCCCATGCTGATTTTGTCGCCCAGGTAACGGAAGCTGTCCACTATTTCTATAGAACCCTCTGCGCAATTGAAAGAGCTAGTATTCTGTGGGCACTTGCTGCTACTTATTGCACCAGAGCACCGGCCACATGTAAAATCTATGTTCTTAGTTAGCTTACCTGTGATCCCACTACATCTTTTATGCACCCATACTTTGCATTTGGGACATAAAATGGAGTTTCTACCTACGCCTTTCCTACACACTGAGCATGGCCATTTTCCGGAAGGGACCGGCGCCTTATTTTCTTTCCTACAAACTAGAACTTTAGTCTTAGCCAGGTTAATTTTAAGGCCTTTTGATTCTAGGCCGTGCTTCCATGTTTGGAATTTCTTCTCTAGCTCAGCCATTGATTCTGCTATGAGCGTTAGATCATCTGCGTATAGGAGTTCCCATGGGCAGCCGGTCTTGAACTCCACTGTTATAGCCTGAAGGGCAATAATAAATAGTAGGAGGCTAAGAACAGAGCCCTGATGAACACCAACTTTTACACTAAACTCTTCACTATATTCATTGTTAATTCTAACCTTGCTGACTGTTTCTTTATACATGGCTTGTATAGCTCTCACAAGCCATTCGTCAACACCTAGTTTTCTAAGAGCCCACCAGATAATGGAACGGGGGCTCTGTCGAAGGCTTTCTCCAAGTCAACAAAAGCTAAGTATAGGGGTTTACTTTTAGCTAGGTACTTCTCCTGTAGTTGTCGTACAATGAAAAGAGCGTCTGTGGTACTTTTGCCTGATATATATATATATATATATATGTATATATATATATATATATATATATATATATATATATATATATATATAACAAAGGAAATCTGGTAAGGAACCAGGTGGACCATAACGCACCAAAGTACTCAATACTTAGGGTAGTAGAGTGGGTAATAGGAACGAGTAGGACCCCGACACACACACAATCCTAACCCACCTCTCTCTCTCCTCACTCTTTTCAGAATTTCACTTTTCCTTTATCTCTCATTTCTATCTTTCTGAAAATATGTGTGTCCTTCTGTGTGGCAGATGTGTGTCTAACAGATAGGTATGAGGTACGCATTTATGTTTGTATGTATACTTATATGTGTATATATACGTATGTAGAATTCTCTTTGTGCATATGCATATAAATATATATATATATATATATATATATATATATAAATAAGTAATACATTATAAAGAAAGAAGAAACATTAGATATAAATAAAAAGATATTATATACCTAAATTCCTTCATTATCCTCGACTACGTATTGTATAAAAATAAGTATATATATATAAAGTTTATTACAGGACTAAAACTGTTTCATTCGAAAGAAATCATCAGGTAAGTCCTGGGCTTTCGAATGAAGCAGTTCTAATCCTGTAGAAGCCATTCCTATATTAAACTTGATATTTACACTCTATTAATATATTGAGTACCTTACGTACTGTGATTGCCCTCAATTGAACCTGGGGCTCACATATATATGTGTGCCTGTGCGTACAGTGTGCCTGTAAATAGATGTGTGTATGTATATGTGTTATATATATATATATATATATATCTGTGTGTGTGTATGTATGTGGGGTGTCAATGTTTATGTGTGTGTCTGTATGTATGTATCTACATAAACGAGTTATTTAGTCAATCATGTTTATAATTTAATGATAAAATCAACATGTAGAAAAACTTTCATCAAATTTAAAATAGGGTTCAGTTTTATAAACAAAGGAGTTTCTATGAAGTAAGCTTCCTGAACAAACTCCTTATTGTCTATAAAATAAGGTATCCAGGGGCCGGTCATGGACTGTTTTGACAGAATAATCAACCTGTTTAATCTAGCAGCTAATTCTTATTTAACGAACTTCCAGCTGTCTTTGAAATAAGTGATTATATTTGGCTAGTAAGGGTTGGCTATATAGCTATTTGATCTGCTCCTAACTAACAAGGGGATCTCTTTCAGGAAGCTTCCCTACTGCTATTAGAATGACAACCACCTGATTGAGACAGGGTGTGTAGGGGCAGGGAGATGAGGGAGAGTGGGAGATATATAGGGGAGAGAGGGTGGAGAGAATGGGTCAGAGATATAGGAAGATTGACAGACAGAGAGATAGATAAAGAGAGAGGTAGAGTGGGAGGTGCAGATGGGGACAGAAAGAGAGGCAAAGCCTGAGAAAGGGTGATAGAAGGAGAGAGAGATTTCATTCTTAATAATTGTTTCTATTTTTGGCACAAGGCCAGCAATAACCCAGTACATTACTGGTACTTTATTTTATCGACCCTGTAAGGATGAAATGCAAAGTTAACCTCGGTGGGATTTGCCAAGTCATGGCATATCAATTGATCTGCTAGATATAGCAGCTAAATTTCCCTCAAATCACACCCGACCATCTTAAAGAAAAGAAGATATATTCGATAATGATGTCTTAGATACAGCATTTCTGAAAACAAAAATATATGATGGACATAGGTAAAATGTCTTTTAAATATATATCTGCTAAATCAAAGCTAACTTCAGAGTATATAACAACAATCATATGAACAAACCACTCATGCATGGTTGAGTGGTTAAGGAGTTCACTTCACAACCATGAGGTTCTAGTTTTAGCCATACTGTATAGCACCTTGAACAAGTACATCATTAGCAATAAGGCGAAAAAGGGTTAAGTTTTTAAACTGATAACTCCACTGCAAACTTGACTTATGCAGAACTTTCTGCAACTGACTTGGTAGACACCCACAAGATTATTAACCATCTTTTCAACAATAACCATGAGCACTTTTTGAATTCCACATTGCAAATGTGGTTGATGTTAGGAAGGGCATCCAGCTTTAGAAAACCTGCCAGATAGTCCTATAGGAGCGAGATACGGTCACCCGATCAATCTTGCCTCAAGTGGGACAATTCCCATCTAACCCATGCTAGCATGGAAGATAGACGTTAAACGATGATGATGATGATGATAATGGTGTCTAACATCTTTGGACATGCTTACAAAATCAGAAAACAGTACGGCTCCAATGACTTTCAGAAACACTTTTTGATGCTGAGAGTTGCTGAATCATGGAACAAACTAGCTGCATCTGTTATTAGCTGTTAGGCCACTGCATCCTTCAAAACTTCCATACATCCCAAAATTTGCCAGCATTACACCTGATATTCCTTTTCCGTACACATATACATGTGTGTGTGAGTGCATATCTAGGTGATATCATGACCCATTACCCTGTTCGCTTCCTGACATTCGTACATTATTCTATGTACTATACATGCAACTTTGATGAGTTGTAGTGCACCTGAGCACTGTACACAATAATTTTCATTATCATAGACATATATGTAATGTGAGATATATGTATATATGAATGCGTGAGTATATGTGTATATGTGAATGTGTATCTATATGTATATATGAACATATATATACTTTGCATTTTATGTCCCAAATGCAAAGTATGGGTGCATAAAAGATGTAGTGGGATCACAGGTAAGCTAACTAAGAATATAGATTTTATATGTGGCCGGTGCTCTGGTGCAATAAGTAGCAGCAAGTGCCCACAGAATACTAGCTCATTCCATTGCACAGATGGTTCTATAGAAATAGTGGACACCTTCCGTTACCTGGGTGACAAAATCAGCAGTGGTGGAGGGTGCTCTGAAAGAACAGTAGCTAGAGTCAGAACGGGATGGAAAAAGTTCAGAGAGCTTATACCACTATTGGCCGCTAAAGGGTTCTCTCTAAGAATGAAAGGCAGGCTGTATGATGCCTGCATACGAACAGCAATGTTACATGGCAGTGAGACCTGGGCATTGTGTGCAGAGGATATACGCAGACTGGAGAGGAATGAAGCTTGCATGCTCCGCTGGATGTGTAATAGTAATATACATGAACGGCAAAGCATAAACGAACTAAGGGAGAAATTAGGAATAAGAGGGATCAGATGCTGTTTACTCGAGAGAAGACTATGTTGATACGGTCACGTGATGTGCATGAAAGACGACAGCTGTATAAAAAAAGTGCAGGGCAATAAAAATAGATGGTAGCCACGGAGTAGGCAGATCCAGAAAAACCTGGGACGACTTGATAAATTCCGACCTCACACACTTACATCTCTCCAAGACAATGTCACTGGACCAAGATTTTTGGCACTACACAGTAATACAGAAGACCCGCCTTGCCTAAGTACAAAGCGAAACCTAGAGTCAATAGGCACCTCTAACAAAAATACACCCCCATCCCACTACCCCCCACCCCACCCCCCACCCCTTAAATGTGAAGTTATGTTGGTACCACAACATCCAATCCGAAACAAATGAGGTCGTGTAGGTGTCATGACAAAAAAACACACAGTCCACGCTGTAATGTGGCCGTGTAGGTAACACGGTAAAAACCTCCCAGTCCACACTGTAAACGTGGTTGGTGTTAGGAAGGGCATCCAGCTGTAGAAAACCCGCCAGACAGTCCTATGCGAGCAAGACAACCAATCTTGCCTCAAGTGGGAAAATTCACGTCCAAACCCATGCAAGCGTGGAAGATGGACGTTAAATGATGATGATGATGATGATGATATATATATTCCCCCTCCATACACATGCATGTATGTGTGTGTCTGTGTGTATATCCTGACTCATACTATGTTTACTTTCCTGACATGTGTACATTATTCTATGAACTATAAATGCACCTTTGATGAGTTGTAGTGCACCTGAGCATCATTTTCATTATTTCATATTTCATTTCATGTTATATTGCTATACATGACATTGTCAGTCACATGACATGTCCATAGAAGTTAAACTTTGCTAAATATTCCATTCCATTTGCAAAATATAATTAGTCACATTATTAACCTCATCAAATGTTTTTTATTGTTATTTATATTTAATTAGTCAACATTGGTGGTAGAGTGGTGGGGGTGGCAATGGGGTGAATATTTATTTATCGGTAATGTTAGTAATGGAAGATTTTCTGATCATCTTACAGTGCCATCTTCATTATATATTATTGAAGATTAAGAATACAAAATATTACAAAAAAAACATAACAATAATAATAATAATAATAATAATAATAATAATAATAATAATAATAATAAAAATAACAATGATGACGTTTGTCGAGTTTAACAATTAGAAGACTGAGTAATTAAATATAATTATAATAGAAACACGATGAGGTTAATTGCTCTTGCTAATTACTTCTTGTATAATCCCTTATCATCTCACAGTCATCAAAAATGTAGTTAACTCAATATAGAGTCACAGGTATCATCTGAATTTCAGATCAGGTGTCAAATTAATGGCTACAGAGGTGAATGTCCATATCCCCATCTGTGCTAGCTTGCTGTATTTTCTATTGTATCTTTATGGTCAAGACATCTCTCTCACACCAATCCAATACATATGGCAATAAAGACATACCATAGCAGACAGACAGGAAGGAAGGAAGGAAGGGACCTCCGTCAGTTGTGATGATGACTGTTCTAATTATTCAACTAAAGGAACAGCCTGTTCATGAAATTAATATGCAAGTGGCCAAGTATTCTATAAATACTCAAGCACTTAACATATTAATTGTTTGGTCAATGGAGCAGCCTGCTCATGAAATTAACATCAAGTAGCTGAGGAGCATTCTAAAAATACTCATACACTTAATGTGGTTCTCAGGGAGATTCAACAGGACACAATGTGTGACAAGGCTGGTTCATGGAATTAGAAGTACAGTTCATCTGATGGGCTTCCAAACTAATTTCCTTCAAATGACATGTGTGACATGTGTGACCAAGGATATGTTATATGACACATGACCAAGGTGCCATATAGTGGAATTGAACCTAAGATCTAATGATTGCAAAGCAAATTCTTTAATCATTCAGACATGCTGTGTCCACAAATACATACATATATACATATTTATATATAATATATATGTGTATGTGTACGTGAAATGTAAACAAAAATAATAAAGCAAATGGCACAGTACATTGGAGAAATATACTAGTTTAACGCTTGAAATAGCAGGGAAAGTGTCTTAACGTTTCAGACACTAGTCCTTCATCAGAAGATATAGTTAGAAATAGAAGATAAAGAGAAAGATAAAAAGTGAGAAGAGGAAGGAAAGGGAAATAAATGAGAAAAAAAAGGGGTGGGGGAATAACACACATACATATTCAGTCAGCCATTTTGGAGATGTGTATGTTTAATATTTGTTTATGTTCATACATGGAACAAAAGCACTAACTAAGATTTAAAAGCCCAATATTGACTATATCCCCAGAATGTAAAAGTAATCAAAATTGTGACTTATCTTCGGACATTTATGCGAGTTTCTCTCTTTATAATATATATATATATATATATATATATATATATATATATATATATATATATGTGGATTTTAGTCTTCACATTTATTATTATTACTATCATCATCATCATCATCACCGTTTTACGTCCGTTCTTCCACGCTAGCATGGGTTAGACGGGTTGTCCTGTTGTGGGCAGTGTCTGGTCGGCTGACCATGCCTTGCTCATACAGGAACTGATCTGGCTTGATTTCTACAGCTGGATGCCCTTCCTAACACCAACCTCATTTACAGTGAGTGCTGGGTGCTTTTTCGTGGCGCCTACACGTCCACTTTACAGTGTGGGCTGGGTGCTTTTTTGCCGTGGCACCTCCACGACCACCTTGCGGTGGGGGGGGGGGGGGGCATATTGTTTATATGCTTCAGCATGTACCCATGGGAGGTCGGGTACCCTGTATTACTGTGTGACGCCAGAAGTCACGGTCGTGTGTCATTGACTTTGAGAGGTGTAGTTGGGTAAGGTCGGCTTTTATCACCTCATCCCAAGTCATCTTGGGTCTCCCCACTCCGCGGTTTCCATCAACTTCTAGTGCTCTGCACCTTTTTATGCAGCTGTCATCCTTCATACGCATCACATGTCCATACCAGCGTAACCGCCTCTCCTGCACGCAGCATTTGATTCCTCTTATGCTCAGTCTCTCTCTCAATTCCTTTATGCTTTGTCGTTCACGTATATTACTGTTACACATCCATCGGAGCATGCAGGCTTCGTTTCTCTCTAATCTACGTAAGTCTTCCACCTTCAGCGCCCAGGTCTCACTACCATGCAACATCGCTGTTCGGATACACGCATCATACAGTCTGCCTTTCATTCTGAGGGAGAAGCCTTTTGCAGCTAGCAGTGGTAGTAGTTCCCTAAACTTCTTCCATCCCGTTCTTACCCTAGTTATTGTACTTTCTGAGCACCCACCTCCGTTGCTAATTCGGTCACCTAGGTAGCAGAAGCTGTCTACTGTTTCTACAGGGCCCTCCCAGAGATTGGTGGTACTTGTTTCCTGTGGCTGTTTGCTTGCTGTTTCAGCACAGCTGCTGCATGTGAATCCTACATTCTTAATTAAGCTTCCTGAGATTCCGCTACATCTCTTGTGTACCCATTGTTTGCATTTGGGGCAGAGAATGGAGTTCCTACCTACACCTTTCCTACATACTGAGCAAGGCCATTTCCCTGAGGGGATCTGGGTTATGTTTTCTCGTCTACTTATAAGGACCTTAGTCTTTGTCATGTTGACTTTGAGGCCCTTTCTCTCTAGTCCCTGCTTCCAGGTTTGGAATTTATTCTCTAGTTCTACCATAGATTCAGCTATGAGTGTGAGGTCATCAGCATACAGGAGTTCCCATGGGCATCCGGTCTTAAACTCCTCCGTTATTGCCTGCAGGACTATGATGAACAGGAGAGGGCTAAGAACAGAGCCCTGGTGGACCCCAACCTGTACGCTAAATTCCTCGCTATACTCATTGCCAATCCTAACTTTGCTGACTGCTCCCCTATACATGGCTTGTACCGCTTTCACAAGCCATTCATCTACTCCTAGTTTTCTAAGAGCCCACCAGATTACTGCACGTGGAACTCTGTCAAAGGCTTTCTCAAGGTCGACAAATGCCAAGTAGAGTGGCTTACTTTTAGCTAGGTACTTTTCCTGTAATTGCCTCACAAGGAAGAGGGCATCAGTGGTGCCTCTCCCTGGTACAAACCCAAATTGCATCTCGTCTATATTCACCCGGTCCCTAATCAGCTGTGCTATAACTCTTTCTGTTACTTTCATGACCTGGTCCATCAACTTTATACCTCTATAGTTTCCTCTATCTAGTGCATCGCCTTTACCTTTGTAGCAGTTGACAATGATGCTACTGCACCAATCTTTTGGTATGGCTCCCTCTAGTATTACCTGGTTAACGATACGTGTGGTTATAGTGTGACCTACAGACCCAGATGCCTTCAGCATCTCGGCAGCTATACCCGATGGACCGGTTGCCTTCCCTATCTTCATATCTCTGATTGCCTTACTTACTACGCTGCCGCTGACTTGTACTGCTGGTCCCTCTATAGGGTCTACGTGGGGTAGGGTCTCTTCTTCCCATGCATTCTCCTCATTTAGTAATCTATCATAATGACTCTTCCATGCATCTTTCTTCTCAGCACTTGTGAGGGCAAGCTCACCTTTATCATTCCGGATACACTTCTCTCCAATGACATCACAACTATCTCTGACACACTGCCTCGCAATCTTGAATACCTCCTGTTTCTGGTCCTCACGTTGTAAAACATGCTTGAATTTTCTATCCTCTGCTTCCCTCCTAGCTAAGTATACTTGTCGCCTAGCTTCCCTCTTGGTCTCTATGTAATGTACCCTGCTCCCCCCATTCTTCCATTCTTTCCATGCCTGTCTCTTGGCCTTGACTGCTTCATCTATCTTATTGTTCCACCACCAAGTCACTCTCCTCCTGCTTGAGGTCTTACTCCAGCCACAAACCTCATCCGTCGCCTCTAGTAAGTTATTTTTTAGGAACTCCCAGTTCTCTTCTACGTTAAATGTCTCTATCTGTTCTTCTTTACTGTCGTAGGCGTTGAGTAAAATATCTTTAAATCTGTTACTGGTTGAGGGGACTTTCAGCTTCCAGATCTTTCTTCTCCAGGTTGGCCTCTGTTTCAGGGCTCGTCTAGTTCTGACCGTGAGGTCGCTGACAACTAAGCTATGTTGGGATGTACATTCCTCACTAGGGAAGGCTTTTGTGTTTACGACCGTCCATCTGTCACGTCCTCTGATGAGGATAAAATCTAACTGACTAGAGTGCTCCCCTGATCTATAGGTGATCAGGTGGTTGTCGGGTTTTTTTTACTATATATATATATATAGTTATGTAATAAACAACATAAGACAATTATTCCATTTACCTAAGGTTTCACCAAGACAGACAAGCTCAACACAGACGCCTGTGTTGAGCTTGTCTGTCTTGGTGAAACCTTTGGTAAATGGAATAATTTATTACATAATTAAATAGCTCTGTAACCTACATAGAGCAATCTCCTTTCCTTTACCTTTCCTACGGAAACACTTAATATATATATATCTATGGAGGCACATGGCTTAGTGGTTAGAGCATTGGCCTTGCAATCGAAAGGTTGTGAGTTCAATTCCGGGTGATGTGTTGTTTCCTTGAGCAAGACACTTTATTTCACATTGCTCCAGTTTACTCAGCTGTAGAAATGAGATGATAGGGACTGGGGTCCCTATCATTCCACTGCAAAGTGGTCGTGGAGGTGCCATGGCAAAAAAGAATCCAGTCCACACTGTAAATGAGGTTGGTGTTAGAAAGGGCATCCAGCTGTAGAAATCAAGCCAGAATCAGTTTCCGTCCCACCCTTGATAAGCAGGGAAAAGCGGACGTAAAATGATGATGATGATATATTATGTATATATATATTATATATATATATATCATTGTGACTGGTTGATTGTATTAACAATGGAAAAGGCAATAAAAATATTGTTTTCTTGGTCTGATTTGATGAGTTCCACCTCACTTAGTAACGGAATAAGGTTTCAGAATTTGTCAATTGATTAAAGAAAGGCTATATATATATATATATATATATATATATATAAATTTGGTAGACACAATGTGCAGAAGTCATTTATATATATGTGAGTGTAATACACTCTCTTTCTTTTAAGTGTGAAACTAATATGACTTAATGTTAATACATCCTCTTGTTCGCTCGTTCCTTGTTTCCATGGTGTATATATATATATCATCATCATCATTTTACGAAAAGCGGATGTAAAATGATGATGATGATGATATATATATATACACCATGGAAACAAGGAACGAGCGAACAAGAGGATGTATTAACATTAAGTCATATTAGTTTCACACTTAAAAGAAAGAGAGTGTATTACACTCACATATATATAATAGATTTCTGCACATTGTGTCTACCAAATTTCCTTCATAATGTACTGATCAACCTGAGATCAAACTCAGAACCACATGATTTCAAAGTGAATATATTCACCACACAGTTATGCCCTATCCTTTCCTTACAACAATACAACTAGAGTTTGCTCCTACATCATCTGTAGCAATTTTATTTAGATCCTGGCCAAGTAAGCAATTTTAGAGAGAGTTAATTCTGATAGCCACATAATGCTGTCCTAGTGACAGGCTATAAACTATGAGCATTGACCTTATGGATGGTAGTCTACTATTGTAGCCATTGGGCTATTAATGTCATTCATCTAATGTTTAGAAACATTAGCCCTCCTTTTTCCATCCATAACAGTAATTTTTACTTCCATATAATTTCTAGTGTCCAATGCCCAAAGTTTTATGTCAAATATATACAAGCCATTACATATATTATCATCTATATATAGAGAGAGTTAGTTCCACAACATATATATATATATATATGTGTGTGTGTGCATGTATATATATATACACACACACAGGCACACAGACATATATATACACATACAAAGCAAATATAAAATGTACAATGATGAGTGTTATGTTTGTGAGATCATGTACATGGTAAAACTATGATCAAAGGGAAAAAAGAACTCAATACTGCATTATTGTGTGTCATACGCAATAAATGAAAGGACTGGTGTCAGGAAGGTTATCCATCTATAATAGCCTGCCTTGAAATATTCCATCTAACCCATGCTAATATGGAAACATGGACAAAAAGTGATGACGATGATGATGAAATGTGTGTGCATGTGGACATAAAGGCTATGATGATGATGAAGATGGATATATGTGTATATGTGTGCATGCGTGTGTGTGTGTATGTATGTGCGTGTATGTGTATGTATGTACGTATGTGTGTGTATGCATGTGTATGTATGTATGTGTGTGTATGTATGTGTATGTATGTGTATGTATGTGTGTGTATGTATGTGTGTACATATGTGTATGTATGTATGTATGTATATGTATGTGTATGTATGTGTGTACGTATGTGTGTACGTATGTGTGTGTACGTATGTATATATGTATATGCATGTGTGTGTATGTATGTGTGTGTGTACGTATGTGTATGTATGTATGTATGTGTATGTATGTGTATGCTTGTGTGTGTATGTATGTGTGTCTACGTATGTGCGTGTATGTGTATGTATGTATGTATGTGTGTGTATGTATGTGTATGCATGTGTGTGTATGTATGTGTATGTATGTGTATGTATGTATGTGTGTGTACGTATGTGTGTGTATGTATGTGTATGCATGTGTGTGCATGTGTGTGTGTATGTATGTGTACGTATGTGTGTATGCATGTGTATGTATGTATGTATGTATGTATGTATGTGTGTATGTGTGTGTATCTATGTATGTGTATGTATGTGTATGTATGTGTGTGTATGTGTGTGTATGTATGTGTATGTATGTAGGTTTCATTACATTCCAGTTTTACCATGTTTGTGTCCAGCATTGCACAATCCTCCATTTCAAGAGTACTAAACAACTATTCCCAATACTCTCGCCAGCTGATATATCCTCCTCCTCCTTCTCATCCTCTTCCTCTTCTGCTTCCTCCTCTTCTGCTTCCTTCTCATCCTTTTCCATTTCTCCTCTGTCTCATCCTCCCCCTTCCCTTCCTTCACCTTGTCCCCTCCTCTTTCTCCTCCTCTCATCCTTCACTTCCTTCTCTTCTTCTTCCTCCCCCAATCATCATCACCATCACCATCATCATCACCATCACCATCGTCACAATCATCATCCTTATAGAGTGTTAAATACAATACCATGTTGTCAAATTGTTTGATTGATAAGATGCTGCACGTTTTATTTGCAACCAATGCGGATTACGTATTACGCTGGAGAATAGCGATAAACAAGTCACAAAAGGCAAAAAAAAGCAAAGCAAAGCAAAAAAAACAAAAAAAAAACACAGGAACGGAGCAAAGAAAGAAAAAAAAAACACCAACAAAACAAAACAAAAGGAAACAAAACAAAAAACAAGCAGCATAATATAATATAATATAAAATAAAATAAAATAAAATAAAAGAGTAAAAACACACAGAAAAATAAATAAGATGCAAATGGTGGAAGAAGGGTTCGGAGATTATCAAATTCAACAAAGGGTTAGAGACTATATATTTGGTTCATGAATATTAACTACATACAATGTGTGGCCAGTAGAAATGTTTGAAACTATCCACTCTTTCAGTTTACTTCCATCTCATCCAGTTTTTATTTCATTTTATTGTTGTTTTAAACAGATACCAAATCAATCAGAAGGTAGAGAGAACTGTTGTTGCTGCTGTTGTTGTTGTTGTTACTATTATGGCAGTTGTGGTGGCTGTTGTTGTCGTTGTTACTGTTGTGTCAGTTGTGGCTGTTGTTGTTGTTGTTGTTACTGTTATGGCAGTTGTGGCTGTTGTTGTTGTTGTTATTACTGTTATGGCAGTTGTGGTGGTTGTGGTGGTTGTTGTGGTTGTTGTTGTTGTTGTTACTGTTATGGCAGTTGTGGTGGCTGTTGTTGTCGTTGTTACTGTTGTGGCAGTTGTGGCTGTTGTTGTTGTTGTTGTTATGGCAGTTGTGGTTGTTGTTGTTGTTGTTGTTATTACTGTTATGGCAGTTGTGGTGGTTGTGGTGGTTGTTGTTGTTGTTGTTACTGTTATGGCAGTTGTGGTGGCTGTTGTTGTCGTTGTTGTTACTGTTATGGCAGTTGTGGTGTTTGTTGTCGTTGTTGTTACTGTTATGGCAGTTGTGGTGTTTGTTGTCGTTGTTGTTACTGTTATGGCAGTTGTGGTGGTTGTTGTTATTACTGTTATGGCAGTTGTGGTGGTTGTGGTTGTTGTTGTTACTGTTATGGCAGTTGTGGTGTTTGTTGTTGTTGTTACTGTTATGGCAGTTGTGGTGTTTGTTGTTGTTGTTGTTACTGTTATGGCAGTTGTGGTGTTTGTGGTTGTTGTTGTTACTGTTATGGCAGTTGTGGTGGTTGTGGTTGTTGTTGTTGTTGTTGTTACTGTTATGGCAGTTGTGGTGGTTGTGGTTGTTGTTACTGTTATGGCAGTTGTGGTGGTTGTGGTTGTTGTTACTGTTATGGCAGTTGTGGTGGTTGTGGTTGTTGTTACTGTTATGGCAGTTGTGGTGGTTGTGGTGGTTTTTGTTGTTGTTGTTGTTATGGTAGTTGTGGTGGTTGTTGTTGTTGTTGTTATGGCAGTTGTGGTTGTTGTTGTTGTTGCTGTTGGTGTTACTGTTATGGCAGTTGTGGTGGTTGTGGTGGTGGTTGTTGTTGTTGTTACTGTTATGGCAGTTGTGGTGGTTGTTGTTGTTGTTGGTGTTACTGTTATGGCAGTTGTGGTGGTTGTGGTGGTGGTTGTGGTGGTTGTTGTTGTTGTTGTTGGTGGTGTTATGGCAGTTGTGGTGGTTGTGGTGGCGGTTGTGGTGGTTGTTGTTGTTGTTGTTGTTGGTGTTACTGTTATGGCAGTTGTGGTGGTTGTGGTGGTGGTTGTGGTGGTTGTTGTTGTTGGTGGTGGTGGTGTTACTGTTATGGCAGTTGTGGTGGTTGTGGTGGTGGTTGTGGTGGTTGTTGTTGTTGTTGGTGGTGGTGTTACTGTTATGGCAGTTGTGGTGGTTGTGGTGGTGGTTGTTGTGGTTGTTCTTGTTACTGGTATGGCAGTTGTGGTTGTTGTTGTTGTTGTTGTTATGGCAGTTGTGGTGGTGGTGGTGGTGGTTGTGGATGTTAATGTTATGGCAGTTGTGGTGGTTCTGGTGATTGTTGTTGTTGTTACTCTTATGGCAGTTGTGGTGGCTGTGGTGGTTGTTGTTGTTGTTACTGTTGTTATTACTGTTACAGTTGTGGCAGTTGTTGCTGTTACTGATGTGGTTGTTGTTGTTATTAATGTTATGGTTGTTGCTGTTGTGGCTGTTATTGTTGTTACTGTTGCTGTGGTTGTTGTGGCTGTTGTTACTGATGCTGTTGTTGTTACTGCGGTTGTTGTTACTGTTGTGGTTGTTGTGGCTGTTATTATTGTTACTGTGGTTGTTGTGGCTGTTGTTGTTGTTACTGTGGTTGTTGTGGCTGTTGTTGTTACTGTGGTTGTTGTTACTGTGGTTGTTGTGGCTGTTGTTATTGTTATTGTTACTGTGGTTGTTGTGGCTGTTATTGTTGTTACTGTGGTTGTTGTGGCTGTTGTTGTTACTGTGGTTGTTGTGGCTGTTGTTATTGTTACTGTGGTTGTTGTGGCTGTTGTTGTTGTTACTGTGGTTGTTGTTGTTGTTACTGTGGTTGTTGTGGCTGTTGTTGTTGTTACTGTGGTTGTTGTGGCTGTTGTTGTTGTTACTGTTGTTGTTGTTACAGTGGTTGTTGTGGCTGTTGTTGTTGTTACTGTGGTTGTTGTGGCTGTTGTTGTTGTTACTGTGGTTGTTGTGGCTGTTGTTGTTGTTACTGTGGTTGTTGTGGCTGTTGTTATTGTTACTGTGGTTGTTGTGGCTGTTGTTGTTGTTGTTACTGTGGTTGTTGTGGCTACTGTGGTTGTTGTGGCTGTTGTTATTGTTACTGTGGTTGTTGTGGCTGTTGTTATTGTTACTGTGGTTGTTGTGGCTGTTGTTGTTGTTATTACTGTTATTGTTGTAGCTACTGTGGTTGTTGTTAGTGTTACTATTGTTGTGGTTGTTGTCACTGTTGGTGTTGTTAGTATTACTGTTACTATTTGGCTGCTGCTGTTGTTGTTAGTATTACTGTTACTATTTGGCTGCTGCTGTTGTTGTTGTTGTTAGTATTACTGTTACTATTTGGCTGCTGCTGTTGTTTTTACTTCTGACCATTGCCAAACCAAAAGACTCTGCTCTTTCTTAATGAGATTCAGGCATAGAGAAATTCTGCACGACAGCTTTCATTTTGAATATTCATTAGATCTCAAGAGAGAATTATTTCACTAATAATAAGGGGATGTGAAAACATCTCACCATTTTCTTTGCCTTTTTGTTTGAGCTTTTTTTTACCATTCTCTACTATTTTATATTTATTTTTTGTTACTGTTGTTGTTGTTGTTGCTATTTTGACATTAAGTTTGATTTTTGGCACTTTCTCTTATTTCTTCCCAAATGCATTAGTAATAATATTGGAAGTAGAAATAATAGTGCTGGTGGTAGTAGTAGTAGTAGTAGTAGTAGTAGTAGTAGTGGTGGTGGTGGTGGTGGTGGTTGCAGCAACAGCTCAGTAAATTTCTATAACCCTCTTACCCCCACCCCCCCACACACACATAAAGTACTTCCAAGTGACAGTGATTAGCTCAGCTTTGTTTTTATAGCATGAAGCGGATGGCAGATAAATCTTTTCCTGGATAGGATAACAGCCTCTCATCGCAGGTAACATTAATAAATGATCTCACAGTACAAAAGGTGAACTGGAACATTGTAAAACTAAATCTGCTTCGAAATACACAATGTATTTCAGCATTGGTGAAATTTAGCACAAGATCTACAAGGTGGTAGTTAGTTCAATATTGTAGCCAGTTTATGTATATAATGGTAGTTAGTTCAATATTGTAGCCAGTTTATGTATATAATGGTAGTTAGTTCAATATTGTAGCCAGTTTATGTATATAATGGTAGTTAGTTCAATATTGTAGCCAGTTTATGTATATAATTGTTTCTACTTTTGGCACAAGGCCAGAAATTATCCCAGTGTATTACTGGTACTTTATTTTATCGACCCCGTAGGGATGAAAGGCAAAGTTAACCTCGGCGGGATTTGAACTCAGACCATAAAGGGCCGTAACTCTTTGCTGCAAAGCACGGCGTCTGACCCTCTACCGATACTGCCAATACACCGCCATAAGTTTATGTATATAATGGTAGTTAGTTCAATACTTGTTTTTGCCGAGAATAAATAAGTGACATAGTCACTACTTTAAAACTCATAGTGAATGGTCTTCAAAATGTTTTTAATTAAACACAGTAAATTGCCAAATATACTATACATACATTCATATATATATATAATTCAAGCATGTTTTACAACGTGAGGACCAGAAACAGGAGGTATTCAAGATTGCGAGGCAGTGTGTCAGAGATAGTTGTGATGTCATTGGAGAGAAGTGTATCCGGAATGATAAAGGTGAGCTTGCCCTCACAAGTGCTGAGAAGAAAGATGCATGGAAGAGTCATTATGATAGATTACTAAATGAGGAGAATGCATGGGAAGAAGAGACCCTACCTCATGTAGACCCTATAGAGGGACCAGCAGTACAAGTCAGCGGCAGCATAGTAAGTAAGGCAATCAGAGATATGAAGATGGGGAAGGCAACCGGTCCATCGGGTATAGCTGCCGAGATGCTGAAGGCATCTGGGTCTGTAGGTCACACTATAACCACACGTATCGTTAACCAGGTAATACTAGAAGGGGCCATACCAAAAGATTGGTGCAGTAGCATCATTGTCAACTGCTACAAAGGTAAAGGCGATGCACTAGATAGAGGAAACTATAGAGGTATAAAGTTGATGGACCAGGTCATGAAAGTAACAGAAAGAGTTATAGCACAGCTGATTAGGGACCGGGTGAATATAGACGAGATGCAATTTGGGTTTGTACCAGGGAGAGGCACCACTGATGCCCTCTTCCTTGTGAGGCAATTACAGGAAAAGTACCTAGCTAAAAGTAAGCCACTCTACTTGGCATTTGTCGACCTTGAGAAAGCCTTTGACAGAGTTCCACGTGCAGTAATCTGGTGGGCTCTTAGAAAACTAGGAGTAGATGAATGGCTTGTGAAAGCGGTACAAGCCATGTATAGGGGAGCAGTCAGCAAAGTTAGGATTAGCAATGAGTATAGCGAGGAATTTAGCGTACAGGTTGGGGTCCACCAGGGCTCTGTTCTTAGCCCTCTCCTGTTCATCATAGTCCTGCAGGCAATAACGGAGGAGTTTAAGACCGGATGCCCATGGGAACTCCTGTATGCTGATGACCTCGCACTCATAGCTGAATCTATGGTAGAACTAGAGAATAAATTCCAAACCTGGAAGCAGGGACTAGAGAGAAAGGGCCTCAAAGTCAACATGACAAAGACTAAGGTCCTTGTAAGAGGACGAGAAAACAGAACCCAGATCCCCTCAGGGAAATGGCCTTGCTCAGTATGTAGGAAAGGTGTAGGTAGGAACTCCATTCTCTGCCCCAAATGCAAACAATGGGTACACAAAAGATGTAGCGGGATCTCAGGAAGCTTAATTAAGAATGTAGGATTCACATGCAGCAGCTGTGCTGAAACAGCAAGCAAACAGCCACAGGAAACAAGTACCACCAATCTCTGGGAGGGCCCTGTAGAAACAGTAGACAGCTTCTGCTACCTAGGAGACCGAATTAGCAACGGAGGTGGGTGCTCAGAAAGTACAATAACTAGGGTAAGAACGGGATGGAAGAAGTTTAGGGAACTACTACCACTGCTAGCTGCAAAAGGCTTCTCCCTCAGAATGAAAGGCAGACTGTATGATGCGTGTATCCGAACAGCGATGTTGCATGGTAGTGAGACCTGGGCGCTGAAGGTGGAAGACTTACGTAGATTAGAGAGAAACGAAGCCTGCATGCTCCGATGGATGTGTAACAGTAATATACGTGAACGACAAAGCATAAATGAATTGAGAGAGAGACTGAGCATAAGAGGAATCAAATGCTGTGTGCAGGAGAGGCGGTTACGCTGGTATGGACATGTGATGCGTATGAAGGATGACAGCTGCATAAAAAGGTGCAGAGCACTAGAAGTTGATGGAAACCGCGGAGTGGGGAGACCCAAGATGACTTGGGATGAGGTGATAAAAGCCGACCTTACCCAACTGCACCTCTCAAAGACAATGACACACGACCGTGACTTCTGGCGTCACGCAGTAATACAGGGTACCCGACCTCCCATGGGTACATGCTGAAGCATATAAACAATATGCCCCCACTCCCCCCACCGCAAGGTGGTCGTGGAGGTGCCACGGCAAAATAGCACCCAGCCCACACTGTAAAGTGGACGTGTAGGCGCCACGAAAAAGCACCCAGCACTCACTGTAAATGAGGTTGGTGTTAGGAAGGGCATCCAGCTGTAGAAATCAAGCCAGATCAGTTCCTGTATGAGCAAGGCATGGTCAGCCGACCAGACACTGCCCACAACAGGACAACCCGTCTAACCCATGCTAGCGTGGAAGAACGGACGTAAAACGGTGATGATGATGATGATGATGATATATATATATTTATATATATCATCCCTGTTTAATGTCAATTTTCCATGCTAGCATGGGTTAGATGAGTTGTCTCATTTGAAACATGTCAGATCATACAGAACTGTTTCTGGCTTCGTTTCTATGGCTGGAAGCCCCTCCTAAGGCTAATATCCACACACACACACACACACATATATATATAAGAGCTTCTACAGGACAGGAATTGTTTCATTCGTGAGAAATCATCAGGAAGCTGGCTGTCCAAGTAAGTGGTGGTATTTATATCTTTTCTGGTGGTAGGAGAGGGTGGGGATTGGGATGGGTGGAGGTCATTGGTTGATGGATTTAAAGAGAAGGGAGTTCATTAAAAGCTAATTCTTTAAAGCTATAATATTTACAATATATATATATATATACGCAGTTAAGGATGTGAGGTAAAGTAATTTTAATGTAGATATAATTGCAGAATTGAATTAGAAGTCTACACTGTGAAAATAATTGTTTCTACTTTAGGCACAAGGCCAGCAATTACCCAGTACATTACTGGTACTTTATTTTACCGACCCCGTAAGGATGAAAGGCAAAGTTAAGCTCGGCGGGATTTGAACTCAGACTGTAAAGGGACGTAACTATGCTAGAAAGCATGGCGTCCAACCCTCTACCGATACTGCCAATGTGAAAATAATGAAGTGTAAACACTTTCAACTGTTCCTCTGTACATACACACTCTCCCTCTCTCTTTCTCACATATACTCACACATATATACATATATATAAGCTCATTTCTTATTGATTCTTCCATGATTCAAGTCGAGAAGTATTTTTGAAAATTAATTCTCTCATGAATTAAATGAAAGAGCATATTTTTTTCTCAATATTAAATTTTATTTAATTATATTTCAACTACAGTATTTATTCTCTTAATATTTGTAAACAGGACTGTTTTGAAATGTTTGTGTCTCATCAGTACAAACTAATTAGAAATACATTAATTACATTACATTTCATGAAAAAAAAAAAGAAAGATCGACAGAGATATGTTAAAATATCTGATACAAATATTTGATAAAAAAATTTATATAAACTTTAGGTGATTTCAAATCAGGCAAAAAAAGGAAGGTAAATTTATACTGACATACAGAATTTAGTGTTCTTTAAAACAATCCTGTATATCTTCTGCTGACATTCATTAGCAGGTAATTTTCTATTAGCATTGAATTCCATAGAGAAGATTATAATTCATGTCATTTTATGTGTGTGAGAACAGAAAGAGTCATTTAGCACATGCCTGTTCTATGTTTGCTTTTCTTGACTTGAGATTTTAGGTCTCAAGTTAGCATACACTTATAGTCACTACTATATATTTTGTCAAGAATTACACAAATATTCCATGGAGATATCTGTAGCATTGTAAGCTCATTTCTTATTGGTTGTTGAATTTCTTTGTAAAAGTCTGGCTGGAAATTTATTCTCTCGTTAATTAAATAAAATACATCATTTTTTTTCTTAATATTTAATTTAATTTAATTATGTTCCTACTACAATATTTACTTTGTTAATATAGTTATGTCTCATTGGTACAAACTAATTAGAGGTACGTTAATTACATTGTAGTTTACAAGAATTGATAATGTATGAGACAGAAATTGAGAAAGATAGATAGAAATATTTTATATAAATATTTGATTAAAAGGAATATGGTTCATAGTTCATTTCAGATCAGGTAGAAAGAAAACTAAATTTAAACTGACATTCAGATTTTTAGATTTAATACAGAGAGATAGTGTATGAGATATTCATACATACAGAAACAAAAATGTATGACTGAATACACATATTCTTTCTCCAAAAATGTGTTTCCATTCCATCCTTTTCTCTCTATCTTTCTATTTTATCTTTTATTTCTCATTCCATCTTTTAGTGAAGGCCTAGTGTCCGAAACGTTAAGACTCTTTTTCCTATCATATCAAGCATTAAACTAATATATTTATTCATTGTACTGTGTTGCTTGCTTTGTTGTTTCTGTTATTTTTGCATATAAATATATATATGTGTGTGTGTGTGTGTATGTTGAATCTCTGTAGAAGAAGGACTGGGAAGGCCACAAATCAGAGTAGTACTCAATGCATGTAGGAATGGAGAGTGGATATATTACTGAGGTAAGATTCAACTGCAAGCTTGTTAGGTTACGGGCCAAAACCGCTCAAGCTTGCAGTTGAATCTCTTCCTCGTTAATATATTACATAATAAAATAAATATATAAATCATATACATATATATATAGTGAAGGCGTGTGGCTGAGTGGTTAGAGAATTGGATTCACAATCGTAAGGTTGTGAGTTCGATTCCTGGACCAGGTGATGCGTTATGTCTTTGAGCAAGACACTTTATTTCACGTTGCTCCTTCTACCTGGAGTTGATAGATAGTATTAGCAATTGGAAAGACCAACGGAAACATTGTTCCCTCGGTCCGATTTGACGAAAGTCGATCGTTCCTTTATATATATATGGAGGCACATGGCTTAGTGGTTAGAGCATTGGCCTTGCAATCAAAAGGTTGTAAGTTCAATTCTCAGACCGGGTGATGTGTTGTTTCCTTGAGCAAGACACTTTATTTCACATTGCTCCAGTTTACTCAGCTGTAGAAATGAGATGATAGGGACTGGGGTCCCTATCATTCCACTGCAAAGTGGTCGTGGAGGTGCTACGGCAAAAAAGCACCCAGCACTCACTGTAAATGAGGCTGGTGTTAGGAAGGGCATCCAGCTGTAGAAATCAAGCCAGAATCAGTTCCCGTCCCACCCTTGCAAGCAGGGAAAAGTGGATGTAAAATGAAATGATGATGATGAATGATGATATATTTGTCAGTTCAATTCTCAGACCGGGTGATGTGTTGTTTCCTTGAGCAAGACACTTTATTTCACATTACTCCAGTTTATTCAGCTGTAGAAATGAGATGATAGGACTGGGGTCTCTATCACTGCAAAGTAGTCGTGGAGGTGCCACAGCAAAAAAGCATCCAGCCCACACTGTAAAGTGGACGTGTATTTCCAAAAGAGAATGCTGCAGATGTGAGAGGCAAATGTAGGAGAGTTTTTTATATTCAAGCAGGCAAAAAAAAAAACTCAACAGAACCATCACCTCTTACAATAATCCACAAGTAAGAATTGGGTTTAGCAAGAAACATTTATGCAGGGAACATTCCCCATCCACTAAAAAAAAAAATCAAAAATAGGAATAATGCTGGTTTAACCCACCCTACAACACAAATGACTTGACCGATATTACCAGCAACATCCTATCTTTAGTAAGACACTTTCAATGTAAGCAATATATATGTGTGTGTATATCATCATCATTGCATTCATATTCCACTTTATATGCTGGCAGGACATTTGAGGCAGTACTTTATTGCCAGATTCCCTGCATGATGCCAAACCATTTAGCTACCCATTACAACATGCAGAACTACAGTGTGCCTATTTTAAAACCTGGGATACATGCAGTTATATATAAAAATATATGTGCGTGCCTATCTGTATTTATCTATAGACATTTCAAATGATGCATCAAATTGCATCCCATTATGCTGAAAGATAACTTAGCTATTCAATAGAGATCGATAAACATGTACCAGACTGGAATAAGTACTGGGGTTGATACTAAACACTGTCTTACATAAACAGAATATCACACACACACACACGTAAATACATTTCTTTCGCTCTTACTCTCTCTCCATATATACAGAAATACATATACATATGTATAGAAGTATATATGAATATATATATATATATATATATATATGAATACATATATATATATATATATGAATACATTTATATACAAGTACATATGCATACATATATATATTTATAAATATATATATATATGTGTGTTTGTGTATATATACACATACACATACATAAAAACATAGATGTACACATACACTGAAAAGTTGCACACAAAAAATAAATATCATTTAACATATATACATATCTTTTAAAATCTCTCTGTTGTATGCGTGTGTGTGTATATATATATATATATATATATATATATATATATATATATATATATATATATATATATATGTATATACATATTTATATATATATATATATGTATATACATATACATATTTATATATATTATATGTATACGTGTATGTGTCTGTAAGTATATAAGACACGTCCAAAGTCTGCAGACAGAACCACCACCCATTCATAAATCCGCAAAATGTAAACATATTTAGTGCTGGTATGAAAGAATGTTCTGAGCAGTATACATGGGAGAGGAGAGGAGCTAAAGGAATGGAAACAAGATTGATATCAGAGAAGCAGCATTTTTGCATCTCTTTTGAATATTATGTCTGATATAAGCAATGTTATTATATTTCCTCTTGTCTCGTGTTTAGTATAATACCATGTATTTGTGTATACATTCACACATACATGTATGTATTTCTGCATATATATATATATAACAAAGGAAATGTGGTAAGGAACCAGATGGAGCATAACGCACCAGAGTACTCAATACTTAGTGTAGTAGAGTGGGAAATAGAAAAAAGTATGACCCCGACGGCAGAGCTTAAGCCGTTTCGATGGGTATTTCTGCACTCAGAAATAGCCGTCGAAACGGGTTGAGCTCTGCCGTCGGGGTCATACTTTTTCCTATATATATATATATATATATATATATATATATATATATATATATATATATATAAATATATATATAAATATATATATATATATATAAGAGAGTATTGAAGTTTGCTTGAAGCGTTGTGGAATAATAAGTAAATAACTATAAGTCGTTTGGAAGCCTCGACAATGCAAATGGGTAAATCTCCGAGTAACAAGATCCGGTGGTGGAGAGAGAGATGTACGTGGGTGTACGTTGAGATGCGTGGTGTGTATAAGATGTGTAAGATGTGTAGAAGAATGAAGGGACGCGTATAAAGGATAAAATAAAAATAAAAATAACAACACGAGAGAGAGTTACCTTGGGAGAGATTTAATAGTCCCTATATATTTCGGATTCACATCCATCAACTGGCGGTTTTTTCCGGGGTGGGAGAAAGGTTGTCTGTCGGACAGGCGCGGAACGCTTCCTCCGCTGTTTGTTGTTTTGAATATCTGAGGTATTCGGCAGAGCACGCGTGCGCGTGAAATGGGGTCGGTCGGGCAGAGGTCAGCGGCCGAATGAAGGAATGAGGTGGCGCTAGCTGTCAGTCCATTCTCTGCCTGTTTGTTAAATGTTACTGTGTGTGTGTGTGCGTGTGTTGTTGTCTCGCTTGAGTGTGTGTGTGTGTGCGTGTGTTGTTGCCTTGTTCCTCTGTATTAGCAGTGTAGTATGTTCGTATGGTGAAATGCTACTGTGTGTGTGTGCGTGTGTGTGTGTGTAGTTGTCTCGTTTGTGTGTGTGTGTGTGTGTGTGTGCGTGTGTTGTGTGTTGCTGCATCGTTTGTTAACTTAAACCAGCCATTTCATTTCGCTTCTCTCTAATCGGTTGTTTATTTGCGGTTGCAGAGGTTTGATAAAGAGCGCTTCCTTGATACGTCACGTGCCGACATTTCTTTCAGTCGCTAGAATTGTGACAATGGGCCTTCCGTCTTTGTTTCCGCATTTGTCTATGTGTTTCCGGAAAGACGAGGCCCTGGTTTTAGTGTGTTCCTTGATTCGGATGTGCAAAGGTCGGATTGTGCTATCTATGTAATATTGGTTGTACCTGTCACATTCTATCTTATACACGACGTATGTGCGTAGGCAACAGTTCGCATGGCGTATCGGGCAGTCTCTGAGGGAGCATGCGTCAGTAGATTTCCCGGGTTTCCTGGAGAGGCATCTTCGCAGGGAGGGGCCCGAGTGGGCCAGGTGGATGTCGAGGCCCTCCCTCCGTATAGCCTTGCGGATAGCGTTGGTGGTATTCTCGCCCAGGTGTGGCATTTTAAGGAAGCACTTGCCTTGGGTGCCTCTCTGTCTCTTGTGTCTGGTGTCTCCTATTCTGTCTGTGATCGAGGTAGGGTACACGTTCGTCTCCACCCCCACTCCGAGGTAGGGTACCCATTCGTCGCCACCCCACTCCCTCATTCGGCCGCTGACCTCTGCCCGACCGACCCCATTTCACGCGCACGCGCGCTCTGCCGAATACCTCAAATATTCAAAACAACAAACAGCGGAGGACGCGTTCCGCACCCGTCCGACAGACAACCTTTCCCCCACCCCGGAAAAAAAACCCAGTTGATGGATGTGAATCCGAAATATATAGGGACAATTAAATCTCTCCCAAGGTAACTCTCTTTGTGTTGTTATTTTTATTTTATCCTTTTACTCTTCCCTTCTTTCTTCTATACATTTACACATCTTTACACACCACGCATCTCAACGTACACCCACTTACATCTCTCTCTCCACCACCGGATCTTGTTACCCGGAGATTTACCCATTTGCATTGTCGAGGCTTCCAAACTACTTAAAGATATTTACATATATATATATATATATATATATATATATATACGATATTAACAAATGGAAACTATATTTATAAAACCATAATTATTATATTATACATATTTCAAGGATACCATGTTAAATTATGGTATGCCTTCATCAGACAAAATACAATATATACCAGTTTTATAAATAAACATTGACGTACCCTTTCAAAATGCAACCGTTACGTTTGGAAGACATCAGGATAGGCATACCATAATTTAACATGGTATCCTTGAAATATGTATAAGAAAATAAATATGGTTTTATAAATATAGTTTCCATTTGTTAATATCGTATATTTACTCCAAATACTTGTCGAGTGCTTTATATCAGTTATAAAAATATTTGCTTGTTGTATCCCAACAATTTAAATAGAACTTTTCTATTGAGTGATGAATAGCTTTTGTTTTATTTTAACATGTCTATTGAGCACTCTAATTCGATATGTGTATTTCCACATTCACTCGAATTGTTTTCGCGGATATAGGGGTCATCTCCCTTGTCTAATGCCATGTGCGTTTTTCACCGCTAGTTGACTCCTCTGCCGCCAGGAAAAAACTCGTTGATAACGTAAACTCCGTTCCACTTACTCTAGTAGGCTTTTATATTTATATGTGAGCTGATAGAGTACAGTCTAAGGATTTACAGAAACCCATGAAGCTAGATTTAACACCTTTCTAGTGGGTCCGGGTATGATTTTACATTCATTTAAATTATTGACGTATTGTTTTATTGATATTTTTTATCTGTTTGGCCCGAATCTTCCTTTATCGATTTTAAATCGTATGGTTGATTGTAGACTTGTTCTATATGTGACGGTATTTTAACGATAGTTATAGCTCTGATTCATCTGAATTATTGAGCCCTCTGCCGCTCATATCGAATTTCGTTTATCGTGAACTCGTGCGCCGATTTCTCGATACTCGATCTTTCTAATATATATATATATATATATATATATATATAAACATAAATATATATATATATATATATATATATATATATATATATATATATATATAAATAAATATATAAATATAAATATATATATAAATATATAAATATATATATATATATAAATATAAATATATATATATAAATATATATATATGTAGGAGGTGAGTTTTATTGTAGTACAATAAAGCAATGCAGATATCGGATAAGAAGCACTCTACAGTTTGTAGGACTGGAGTATAAATAATATATAAGATCAAAAGATGGTTAAAAGAGTTCCATGTATTTTATTATGCGCATTTCAAAAACAAATATCATCATGCAATAACATTTGCGTTTTCGTCAGATAAAATAGGGAGACATGATATGAAGGTTAAAACACACTTGTGAATAGTGCAGTTTTAAATCAACATCAAATCATGATCTGTTGATTTAAAACTGCACTATTCACAAGTGTGTTTTAACCTTCATATCATGTCTCCCTATTTTATCTGACGAAAACGCAAATGTTATTGCATGATGATATTTGTTTTTGAAATGCGCATAATAAAATACATGGAACTCTTTTAACCATCTTTTGATCTTAAATATTAAATATATATATATATATATATATATAAATATATATATATATAAATATATATATATATAAATATATATAAATATAAATATATATATATATATATATATATATATAAATATATATATAGGAAAAAGTATGACCCTGACAGCAGAGCTCAAGCCGTTTCGATGGCTATTTCTGGACCCAGAAATAGCCGTTGAAACGGCTTGAGCTCTGCCGTCGGGGTCATACTATTTCCTATTACTCACTCTACTACCATAAGTATTGAGTACTCTGGTGCGTTATGGTCCATCTGGTTCCTTACCACAATTCCTTAAATATAAATATATATATATATAAATACATATATATAAATATAAATATATATATATTTATAAATATATATATATATATATAAATATATATATATTTATAAATATATATATATATATATAAATATATATATATATAAATATATATATATAAATATATATAAATATATATATATAAATATATATATATAAATATAAATATATATATATATATATATATAAATATATATATATATAAATATATATATATATATATATATATATAAATATATATATATATATATATATATATATATATATATATAAATATATATATATATATATATATATATATATAAATATATATATATATATATATATATATATATATATATATATATATATATATATATATATATATATATATATATATATATATATATATAAATTATGGAGCCCTCTGCCGCTCATATCGAATTTTGTTTATCGTGAACTCGTGCGCCGATTTTTCGATACTCGATTATTCTACTATATTTAGCTCTAGACCTAGCTATTGACCAGTTAATTTTATTGTTCATTTTTTGTCGATTCTATTAAATGATGAATAGCTCCTGTTTATTTTAACATGTCTATTGAGCACTCTTATTCGATATGTGTATTTCCACATTTTCCCGAATATTTTTCGCGGATGTAGAGGTTATCTCCCTTGCCGAATTCCATGTGCGTATTTAGCTTGGGTTATGCCTTTTCATTCATTTGGACAAAGCTCGTTGAAAAAGTAAATTTCCTGTCCACTGGTACCTAGAAGTCTTATATATTTTTATGTGAGCTGATAGAGAACAGTTTAAGGATTTACAGATACCCAAGAAGCTAGATTTAACATCTTCCTAGCGGGTCCGGGTATGCTTTTTACATTCATTTAATTTATTGATTTATTGATTTTTTTATCTGAGTGTCCCGAATCTTCCAGATCGAAACTTTTCGATCGTACGGTTGATTATAGACTTGTTCTATGTGTGACGGTATTTTAACGATAGTTATAGCTCTGATTTATCTAAATTATGGAGCCCTCTGCCGCTCATATCGAATTTTGTTTATCGTGAACTCGTGCGCCGATTTTTCGATACTCGATTATTCTACTATATATATATATATATATATATAAATAGATCAGAGCAAACAGCACGGACATCTATCTCGAAATTATTTTTGAAAAGCATTTAGAAATGCGCTACTGGTAAAAACTTAAAAACTTAAAACCACAACTGAATACTAACCCATACAATCACTAATACTCTTTTATTCCTAATTAAACCATTTTTCAACTGTGAACAATTTGTCAGCATTTTCTATTCCGTTTACCAATATATATAAATATATATATATATATGTAGATAAATCTACCAAGAGTTTACGGTAGTGTCCAATCCGTATGAATATATATATATATATATATATATATATATATATATATAAATATATATATATATATATATATATAAATATATATATATATATATATATATATATATATATATATATATATATATAAATATATATATATATATATATCATCATCATCATCATCATCACCGTTTTACGTCCGTTCTTCCACGCTAGCATGGGTTAGACGGGTTGTCCTGTTGTGGGCAGTGTCTGGTCGGCTGACCATGCTTTGCTCATACAGGAACTGATCTGGCTTGATTTCTACAGCTGGATGCCCTTCCTAACACCAACCTCATTTACAGTGAGTGCTGGGTGCTTTTTCGTGGCGCCTACACGTCCACTTTACAGTGTGGGCTGGGTGCTTTTTTGCCGTGGCACCTCCACGACCACCTTGCGGTGGGGGGGGGGGGGGGCATATTGTTTATATGCTTCAGCATGTACCCATGGGAGGTCGGGTACCCTGTATTACTGCGTGACGCCAGAAGTCACGGTCGTGTGTCATTGACTTTGAGAGGTGTAGTTGGGTAAGGTCGGCTTTTATCACCTCATCCCAAGTCATCTTGGGTCTCCCCACTCCGCGGTTTCCATCAACTTCTAGTGCTCTGCACCTTTTTATGCAGCTGTCATCCTTCATACGCATCACATGTCCATACCAGCGTAACCGCCTCTCCTGCACGCAGCATTTGATTCCTCTTATGCTCAGTCTCTCTCTCAATTCATTTATGCTTTGTCGTTCACGTATATTACTGTTACACATCCATCGGAGCATGCAGGCTTCGTTTCTCTCTAATCTACGTAAGTCTTCCACCTTCAGCGCCCAGGTCTCACTACCATGCAACATCGCTGTTCGGATACACGCATCATACAGTCTGCCTTTCATTCTGAGGGAGAAGCCTTTTGCAGCTAGCAGTGGTAGTATTTCCCTAAACTTCTTCCATCCCGTTCTTACCCTAGTTATTGTACTTTCTGAGCACCCACCTCCGTTGCTAATTCGGTCACCTAGGTAGCAGAAGCTGTCTACTGTTTCTACAGGGCCCTCCCAGAGATTGGTGGTACTTGTTTCCTGTGGCTGTTTGCTTGCTGTTTCAGCACAGCTGCTGCATGTGAATCCTACATTCTTAATTAAGCTTCCTGAGATCCCGCTACATCTCTTGTGTACCCATTGTTTGCATTTGGGGCAAAGAATGGAGTTCCTACCTATATATATATATATATATATATATATATATACAAATATATATATATATATAAATATATATATATATATATATATATATATATATATAGTTATGTAATAAACAACATAAGGCAATTATTTCATTTACCAGTGGTTTCTTAAAAGAAAAAAAAATTTGCGTTCAATCATCAGAATGAAAAAATCCTGACGTATTTATTGACGTTGGATTTTACAAACAAAAATGCAATCTATATGAAAGTGAGGCTGGAAAAGGAAGAAGGAAAGGAAAAATAAAATAAAAACACACATGCAAACACACACACACACACATAAGTATATACATACACATATATATATACATACACACATACATACACACAAACATATATACACACACACACACATATATATGTGTATATATATACATACACATACATACATACACACATGAATATCAACATATCCATACATACACATACATATATACAACCACACACACACACATATATATATATATATATATATATATATATATATATACATATATATATATATATATATACATACATATACATACACATACATACATACACACAATCATACGTATATACACACATACATACATACACACATATATACACGCATACATATGCATGCACAAAAATAGAAACATATAGACACACCTCTACATACTCACACACACACAAATAAATATGAGAAAAAATATATAATAATAAAAAAACATAAAAATGAATATAAAGACTATTATAATGTTGACAGTGATACAGGCAACAAATAAATGAACAAACACGCGTTGTAAGCAATACACACAAATGCAAGTACACATACATACGTAAAAATAAATACATACGCACACTCTCACACATAAATATACATATACAAATTCATAAACACATACATACGCATACACAAATACATGCACACACAAACATATACATATATACACACACATACATATACATATATATATATATATATATTATATAAAATATAAACAAAGAAGGCTTCAATTCATCAAAAATCTTTATTTGCTGACAATGTTTCGTCCCATTAATAAGGACTCATCACAGCAAGTAAAAAGACAAGAAGTATTAACGGCCAAAACAAGCCAAAACTCAGAAGAAGAGCTAATGGATATTTATGAAAATTTGGGAAAATTATCATGGAAAGATATGCTAAATCTAATAGGGTGCATTTGTAAATAAGGACTATAGGGCAAGAGAGCAGGTAAGACATTAAACAAACCCACGTTAGAAGTACAATGTAAGTCTGATACTAGAAATACAACATGGTAATACAATGTGAGAATTATAATTTACAAAACAATACAATAGATAATACAGAAATAAAACTTAATATATATATATATACATCCACACTCAGATTTTTGATGAATTGAAGGCTTCTTTGTTTATTTTTTATATAATTTTTCGGCTCTGTTGGATAACATTGAGCTATATCTTATACTGTCATTTCTCTAATACGACGAGTGTGTTTAACTCTAATGCACTCAAGTATTTTTATCTTATATATATATATATATATATATATATATATATACACATATATATATATATACACATACATACATAACCATACAAATATACACATACATATCACAAACACGTACATACAAATACAAACACACACACATATATATGTGTGTAAAACTCATTCTTAGATAATTCATAGGAACCTTATTTAACTCTGAAATATATATATATATATATATATATATATATATATATATATATATATATATATATATATATACATATATATACATACATACTCACATACACATATATACCTACACACACATATATACATACACATACGTATGCATACACACACACGCATATACATATGTAACTCAATATATATATATATATATATATATATATGAGAAAGAACAATTATTATATATATATATATAAAAAATAAATATTGTATATATAAAAAAATATTGTATATATAAAAATAAAAATGAAAATAAAAAGTTGGGAATATGACAAATAATAAATAAAAAAAATATATATTTAGAAAAAGGGTATAAATGCTTATAGCAGATTTAGAGCACTCAACAAGTTCCTGGAGCAAAAGACCAATGAAAATAATCATTAAATCACTATATGTAATGATGCATGTACATACCCCCTTATACATATATACATACACACACACACATACACATATAAATACATACACACACACACACAAAAACACAACCACTGGTAAATGAAATAATTGCCTTATGTTGTTTATTACATAACTATTATATATATATATATAAATATAAAAGAGTCAGATTTATCAGAGTCAGATATATATAAATATATATATATATAAATATATATATATATTTTCGGCTCTGTTGGATAACATTGAGCTATATCTTATGCTGTCATTTCTCTAATACGACGAGTGTGTTTAACTCTAATATATATATAAATATATATATATATATATATATTTGCCAATATACTTTGTTTTTATTGATTTATTATTTTAAATCGAGAAGGGCAAACTATATTATTATAATTAGTATTTTTCAATCTAGCTGACTTAGTCATTTACAATACAAACATGGATATGTTGGTATTTGTGTTTATCAAATATATTAATTTATATTAACTTGTATATATATATATACAAATATATATATATAAATATATAAATATATATGTATAAATAAATATAAATATATAAATATATATATATAAATATATAAATATATATATATAAATATATAAATATATATATAAATATATATATATAAATATATATATATATATATATAAATATATATATATAAATATATATATATATATATATATAAATATATATATATAAATATATATATATATATATAAATATATATATATATATATATATATATATATATATATATATATATATATATATATATTTTTTTTTAAAGAATAGAGGTGTAACACACAAGTTATTATATATTGGTAAACGGAATAGAAAATGCTGACAAATTGTTCACAGTAAAAAATAGTTTAATTAGGAATAAGTGAGAATTAGTAATTGTATTGGTTAGTATTCAGTTTTGGTTTTAAGTTTTACTGGTTGCGCATTTCTAATGCTTTTCTAAAATAATTTTGAGATAGAGCGTCCGTGATGTTTGCTCTGATATGATTAGTTTTGGGAATTCTACCTGTTTTTATGTTAAAAAAGTGGCTCCAGCGGTATTAAAATAAGTTTTGCGCTAATTCGTGTTGCAAAAATTCTTGTGGTCAAAACAATTTTGATTGGTCGGTAGAGGTCATGTGAATGTAAAAAATTGATTTTTCGCCAAATGTAGGTTTGTGTCGGCTGACTGAGAAATGACTCTTTCACAACAAATATGTGTGTGTGTGTGTGTAGTAGTAGTAAAGTGTTCGTTGTTGTGATAATGGTTAGCAGGGATGTGTGTGCGAACCGCAGCCTGTTGACAGTTCAAATGCCTATCAAGACAAGTGTGTGTGTGTATGTCTCTTTGTATGTTAATGTACGCGTGTGTATGTGTGTGTGTATATATCTGTGTGTGTGTGTGAGAATGTGTGGGTGTGTGTGGGTTGACCAGTATTTTTTCCTGGTAAAATGGTGTACATTATTCGATATTTTCAGTAAAATCGATTCTCTCAATAGAACATCAAAAACCTTAATAATAAAAGGTGTGAAATGATATATAGTATTGGCATAATACCAAGGTGTGTGTGAGTGTGTGTGTGTGTGTCCAGATTGTACGTACTGAAAGGTGGATCTCTTAGGCCTTGCCGTATTGGAATACCTGTGCACAAATATGTATCTGGAGTGTGTCCAGAAATTGTATACCTGTGCACAAATTGTATACTTGTGCACAAATTGTACACATGTATCTGGAGTGTGTCCAGAAATTGTATACCTGTGTACAAATATGTATCTGGAGTGTGTCCAGATTGTAAGGCCTTGTCGTATTGGAATACCTGGGCACAATTATGTATCTGGAGTGTGTCCAGAAATTGTATACCTGTGTACAAATATGTATCTGGAGTGTGTCCAGATTGCACGTACTGCAAGGGGAATTCATTAGGCTTTGCCGTATTGGAATACCTGTGCACAAAAATCTATGTGCCCATCAGTGTGCAATGCATGTGTGCGTTTATGTATGTGTGTGTGTCGGCACGTTTATATCTATAGACATCAAAAGGTATGCAAATTTGTGTATATTTGTGTTGCACCATAGAACATGTGTGTTTACGTATGTCATTGTGTTTATATGTGGGTAGAGATGTGTACTGATGTAGGTATGTATGTTGACGTGTGTATGTTGTGGGTTCGTCTTAGGGAGAAGCGTTTAGACGGGTCCGTATTTGTTAATAAAGTAACATTCCTTGCTGATGCGCTGGGTGTGGGTGGCATTATCTTTAAATTTGTAGAGGGGAAAGATTCTG